>JAFFSR010000045.1:0-452500 GCA_017163975.1 Anastatus disparis | reverse complement strand
AAATAGCTGCACTGAGAGGTTTCATCTACCTAGAACAGAAGGAGGTAGAGGCATAATTGACTTCGAAGAAATATATAGCAACCAAATAAAAAATCTCCGAGGGTTCTTCAAAAGCAAAAGTAGAAGTAGTGAATTCCATAAGAACCTATCTAGTAATGACAACAACTTGACGCCTTTAAATCTTGACTCAGATACATTGATCATCACAACGACTAGCACTGTAGACAAAAAACAAAAATGGCTCCAAAAAGAAATTTATGGCCGTTATTTAAATAACATTTTGCAACCACACATCGACTACCAGGCAAGTCACACCTGGTTAACAAAGACCAATATATTCTCTGAAACCGAGGGATTCATGTTTGCGATTCAAGACAAAGTCGTAGCAACAAGAAATTATAGAAAGTATATACTTAAAGACAATACCACTGAATCGGATAAATGTAGGATATGCGGTGAACAAACGGAAAATATAGAACATATACTAGATGGGTGCCGAATTTTAGCACCGAAGGAATATATGCAAAGGCATGACTACGTAGGTAGAATGATACATCAACAGCTGGCATTTGAGATCCAAGCAATCGACAACTTTGTTCCCTACTATCTTTACATACCCAAAAATGTACATGAGACCTCAAAAGGAAAATTATATTGGGACCGCAAAATATTAACAGACCACACTGTAGAACATAACAGGCCAGATATAACCTTCCACAGCTACGAGAACCAAACGATTTATCTAATAGACATAGCCATACCTAGTCCTATAAACATAGATAAAAAATACAAAGAAAAAGTTACGAAATATACGCCACTAGCAGAGGATATGAAGGAAACTTGGCAAGCAAGAAAGACACGAATAATCCCAATTATCATAGGAGCAACGGGAGAGATCCCATATTCAATATATCGAAGTCTAAGTGAATTAGGTCTTAAGAAAGAAATGTACATACAGCTACAGAAAATTGTCATTCTGGAATCTTGTAATATTGTCCGAAAAGTACTGAATCAGAATCAAAGTTAGATCATCAGCAATCGTATCAACATCGAAACAAAGGGCCCTATAACCTGGAATGGGCTCCAACAAAGCTGTACCATCTTGGTGTAGAAACACCCGAGGTACAGTAAAAGATCCCCTTATAAAGGGAGTGCAAAAACTCAATAATAATAATAATAATAATAATAATAATAATAATAATAATAATAATAATAATAATAATAATAATAATAATGGAATGGACCTTCCATTCCACATCCAGGGCATTAGAGTCCCAGGGGACCGTCTAACCCCCTGTCCTTCTGACCGCGGTACGATTGCAAGAAGATTGAATCGTTACGCGGGCAAAAGGCCAGTAACATCCACCTTTCGACCTTTTATTCCACCCCGGCACTTAGGCCTTCTCGGCATTACTTCGGGGTGGGGTCACCAATTCGCAGCAGCGCCGTCCATTTTAAGTCTATTTCTTGACTTTCAATTAACTTCTTTCAAGCGTCTCTTTTATTAGCATTCTTTCTAGCTTCAATGTTTCTTTTCTTTTTTTCTTCCAGCGCTCGCCTGAAGACCTTGCATACTCCGCTACCGGCCACGTGCTTAGCAGCTTCGCTCTCACTTCCATCCTGTAGACATAAAAAGCAGCAGGCATTGTTAGAACATGCCGCCCTTGTGTGGCCCGCGTCTCTACACTTGTAGCAGTGCGTGGACCTGTCTGGACCAACGCACTGATCCTGCCTGTGACCGAAGCCTAGGCATCGATGACATCTTATCACCATTGTTCTTTTCTGTACCTTACAGTTAACGAATCCAATTTGGATTCGCTCCTTATTCAAAAGAACTGTTGCCTCAGCCTCATCAAGAACAACAACTGCCATTCTAGATCTGAATCGACTATGTCCAAGGATGATGACCTTCCGAGCCCTTTGCTCAGAACCCAGGATCCTACCTAACGCTTCCTGTACCTCGGCCTTCGTTGCCATCTGATCAAGGTCGCGAATCTCGATTGTCCTTCTCCGCCCATCCATGCTAACGATTCCTATGCCCTCTACAGCAACTTTGACCTTGTCAGCAAAGGCCATTCCATCCGACTCTTTCGAGATCTGGATCAGAAGGTTTCCCTTGGTTGTCGACCTGACACTTAGGACCTCCGTGCTGCTTTCCTGCGGCTTGACATCCTTGCGGAGCTTTCCAAGGATGTCTGCATATGAGGCCCCTTGGGTTGCCTTTACGACCACCGTTTCTGTCTTCCTGGAGTTTGTCTTCTGAACTTGGGGACGTGAATGGCGAGAAGGCGCAATCTGCGGGAGAGATTGCGCATTCGCAGCACACGATGTAACCTTTTTCTTCTTTCTCTTAATTTGCCGCACATCCTCCGGGCTGTTACCTGCGCTGCCTCGCTCTCTTTTGGAGTTCATGCTCGCGATAACAGTGTCCCATAAGAGTTCCCCTTGCATCCTTCTTCGCACCGTCTTCCTTACCCTATGTTGATTGAAAACTTGGTCAACTCCATCCTTAATAATATTAACTTTCCATTTCAGAACTTCCTGCTGATCAGTAGCTTGCTTCAAATGAACTTGCAACCTTTCGACCGCGGTTTGGATCTTGAGGTTTGTGTTCTTTTTCAGAACTTCCTGCATCCCTTTAACTTCCTTTCTCATTTCCTCTATCCAAAACTCTTGATCCCTTGTAGCTTCCAAGAGTGCGTCCATGTACTCTTGAAGTGCGTTGTGCTTGAAGCCTGACGCGTCACTAAAGGCGCTTTTGGCACTTCGAGCGCTAGCAGCACTGCTCTGACTGCAGCTCCGTACCCTCGGTACCTGCAGCGTAGACATTTCTTGTTTTTTATGCGAGGTTGTCTCCTCTAGCATTTCCGTGGTTATAATTACCGTTGAAGCCTGGTTACCCAGTCTAGCGACAATATGGTCAGCGTGAGAATAGCTCCCCCCAGAATCCATGAAGCCGGCTCCGCCCACCAGGGCTTGCACCTGATCGGAAGCGGAGATGAGATTTCCCTGTAAAGGGGTACTCACCTGGGGTAATCCTGTTTTATCGTCACACATCTTCCATAAAAATAGTTAATTTATTCAGGGAACCACCCCTATCTTGTAACCCAAAGCGGGACCCTTACAGGGTTTCTACCATCCGGGTCAGATAGTCCCTGGTTTTTTTGCGAGGTTATTTCTCCTCGGGTCATTACTTCCTATTTGCCGTTATCGTTATAGCATTGCTGCAAAGAGCATTGATGCGACGATGACACCCAGGAGCGGTTGGGCAATGCCCGGAACCTGAAAGACAACACTTGCTTAAGGGGCCTCCTCAAGCCAACTCCCACAATGATAATGAAAATGATAATGATAAT
Source organism: Anastatus disparis (assembly GCA_017163975.1). NCBI lineage: Eukaryota > Metazoa > Arthropoda > Insecta > Hymenoptera > Eupelmidae > Anastatus > Anastatus disparis. The sequence goes on along the minus strand of JAFFSR010000045.1, from coordinate 449,144 downwards.
GATAATGATAATGATAATGATAATGATAATGATAATGAGAATGAGAATGAGAATGATAATGAGAATGAGAATGAGAATGATAATGATAATGATAATGATAATGATAATGATAATGATAATGATAATGATAATGATAATGATAATGATAATGATAATGATAATGATAATGATAATGATAATGATAATGATAATGATAATGATAATGATAATGATAATGATAATGATAATGATAATGATAATGATAATGATAATGATAATGAGAATGAGAATGAGAATGATAATGATAATGATAATGATAATGATAATGATAATGATAATGATAATGATAATGATAATGATAATGATAATGATAATGATAATGATAATGATAATGATAATGATAATGATAATGACAATGACAATGACAATGACAATGATAATAATAATGATAATAATAATAATAATAATAATAATAATAATAATAATAATAATAATAATAATAATAATAATAATAATAGTAATAGTAATAGTAATAGTAATAGTAATAGTAATTTTTTTTTTTTTTTTTATGGTGGTAGAAAAACGGGAAATCTGCCTAAACCAAACCTTCAGCGGTAGGATCCACGCCCGCCGTGCGATTCCGCAAAGCGTTATCGCCGTGCAGGAGGGGATCCGTCTACCGGTGTGACGGGTTCTGGAGTGCACGTCAGCCTTGACTGTGAAATGGCCCTTCATTTCACATCCAGGATATCAGAGTCCCAGGGGATCGTCTAACCCCCTGTCCTTCTGACCGCGTGACGATTGCAAGAAGATGCAATCGTCACGCGGGCAAAAGGCCAGTAAAATCCACCTCGTGATCTTTAGTCCACCCTGGCACTCAAGCCTTCTCGGCATTGCTCCAGGGTGGGGTCACCAATACGCTGCAGCGCCTTCCTTACTGTACCTGGTACTTATTCTTCTCTTGTTTCCATCCTCCCGGGATCTCTCGGGTCCCGGGCACTGATCCCGTCTGTGACTGAAGCCCAGACATTTATGGCATCTTATCACCATTGTTCTCCGTTCTATCCTACAGCTAACAAATCCTATTTGAATTCTTTCCTTGCTTACGAGATCTTCTGCCTCGGTCTCATTGAGAACAACTACTGCCATCTTAGATCCAACTTTATTGGGTCCAAGGATCATGACCTTCCGAGATCTTTGCTCGGAGCCCAGAACCCTACTTAAAGCTTCCTGCACTTCCTCCTCCGTTGACATCTGATCAAGATCGCGAATCTCAATCGTCCTTCTCCGTTTATCCATACTTATGCTTCCCAGTCCCTCCACTGCAACCTTGAGGTTGTCAACAAAGGTCCTTCTATCCAACTCTCTAGAGATCTGGATGAGAAGGTTTCCTTTGGATGTGGGTCTAACACTTAAGACCTCGGTGCTACTTTCCTGCGGCTTAACATCTTTGCGGAGCTTCCCAAGAACGTCCGCGTATGTAGACCCTTCTGAGATCTCAATTACAACCGCTTCTTTCTTCCTTGTCCTTTTTTTTGCAGTCTCGAGACGTGGCTGACTAGACATCGCAGTCTGCGGAGGAGATTGCGATTCCGTAGCACCAAGCGCCGCTTTCTTTTTCTTTTTCTTATTCTGACGCACATCCTCAGGGCTGCTACCTGCGCTGCCTCGGTTCCTTTTCAAACCAGAGCACGCGAGCACAGTGTCTCTTGAGACCTCCGCCTGCATCCTTCTTCTTCCTTCTTTTCTTACTAAATGCTGATCAAAAACTTGATTGATCCCGCTCTTGAATGAATCCGCTTTCCTTTTGATGTCTTCCTGTTGATCAACAGCCTGCTTGAGGTGCACCTGCAACCTTTCTACTGCACCTTGAATCTTAAAGTTGGTATTCTTCGTTAAAGCTTCCTGCATAACCTTGGCTTCCTTCTTCATTTCCTCTATGTGCAGATCCTGCTTTCTTATTGCTTCTAGGAACTCATCCATATCTATTGATAACTCGTTCCGCTCGAAGCCTGAGGCGTCACTGTAAGCGCTTTTGACGCTTCCGACGCTAGCGATACTGCTCTGGCTACCACTACGTACCCTTGGTATTTGTAACGTAACCATTCCTTGTTTCTGATGCAAGGTTTCATCAGTGATGATTGTCGCTGATGCCTAGTTTTCAAGCTGTGCGACAATATGGTCAGCGTGAGATTTGCTCCCCCCAGAATCCGTGGAGCGTACTCCGCCCACCGGGGCTTGCACCCTATCGGAAGCGGAGGTGAGATTTCTCTTTTCAAAGGTACTCACCTGGGGTAATATGTTCTTATCTGCACACATCTTCCATAAAAATAGTTGATTTATTCAGGGAACCACCCCTATCCTGTAACCTAAAGCGGGACCCTTACAGGGTTTCTACCATCCGGGTCAGATAGTCCCTGGTTTTTTTGCGAGGTTATTTCTCCTCAGGTCATTACTTCCTATTTGCCGTCAACGTTATAGCATTGCTGCAAAGAGCATTGATGCGACGATGACGCCCAGGAGCGGTTGGGCAATGCCCGAAACCTGGAAGACAACACTTGCTCAAGGGGCCTCCTCAAGCCGACTCCCAATAGTAATAGTAATAGTAATAGTAATAGTAATAGTAATAGTAATAGTAATAGTAATAGTAATAGTAATAGTAATAGTTATAGTAATAGTAATAGTAATGGTAATGGTAATGGTAATGGTAATGGTAATGGTAATAGTAATAGTAATAGTAATAGTAATAGTAATAGTAATAGTAATAGTAATAGTAATAGTAATAGTAATAGTAATAGTAATAGTAATAGTAATAGTAATAGTAATAGTAATAGTAATAGTAATAGTAATAGTAATAGGGAGAGTTGGCCCAGGGAGCCCCCTTGGGCAAACGTTATCTTCCAGGGTCCATGTCCCGCTCCCGGGCGTCTTTGTCGCATCAATGCTCAGAGCAGCAATGCTTTAACAGAGACGGCAAGCACTGACTAGCGGATGAAGCAGGTATAGTAGTAACTGTTGATGCCAACAACTACTCAAACACTTTTCACACAATACACAAACAAATACACTTCTACTCGTACACGGCACACACCTAACATCGAAAGGCCAAAGTGAGTGGATTGGGGGCCCTATAAACGGGTTTCTCCCTACTGAGCGTATGTGCGTGAATGCTGTCGCTGGGGGCTCTATAAACGGGTCTCGCCCAGCAAGTTGAATGGGATAAAGAGGCTGTGAAAGGCGTATGTATGGAAATGAGCAGGCAGGATGGGGGCAGTTTGCAGTCCTTATCCTGGCTACTGAATGGACGGCGGGGACTTTATAAACAAGATCTCCCGGAAGCGTAAGGACAGGGGACCCTATAGACGGGTAACTCTTCCTTGAATGACTGAGGGTCCTCAGTGTGAATCGTAGAGTGGATGGGCCAATGGACACTTACACAAACAAAGCAGGAATGCCTCGGGGTCTAGTGTCGGCCGTAGGTAGGCTGACTCAGGATGGGAATCGTGTCGCTGCTGGAGGATACAGGGGAAAAACCGTGTGGATGCTGCGGGCCGCCAGATAGTACAGGGGCCCGGTCAGAGCTAGCCACTTTGTACTGGCTGCCCTATCAGCCGGCGAAAAATCCATCTCCCTGTTGCCTGGTGCCGGGTGGCACCCGGACTGGGCGCCGACAATGGGGAATGGGGGCTCCTTCGAGGTCACCGGCGGCGGGGCGATCCTTAAGGGGGGAGGCTGACAGACGGTGTACGAGCTGGACCTTACCGCAGGTAGATTCTTGACCACAAACACATATTAAACGAGAAGAGACGTAGGAGAAAAATTGAAACCAAAAATGCTGATGTCAACGAAAGAATTAGAGCTTTCAGCATCCATCAGCGCTCCGGGCCCACATACCTCAGAGGCGGCTGTCTTGGCCTCAGGGGTGTGTTTTACTCAACCAAGCGGGGAAAGGGAAGGGCAGGATCGAGTGCCTCCTGACATCATTAAGGGGCAGATTAAGAGGATCTTGGAGTCAGTAGCCAAGATGGAATTGGTAAAATCAAAAGTTAGGACGGTGAGCACTGGAATCTCGGATGAATGGCCTGTCATCAAGGATGCATGTGAGGTGGTAATCGCCGAGTGTGAGCGGATGACTGCACAGCGGACGACTGCGGTGACGGCTGCTGCTGAGGCCCAGAAGCGGAAGAGGGAGCTGACCAGTGCCAGTCCTGAGCAGTCGGCGGCCTTCCAAAAGGTCGGCGAGGGCTCCGGATGGAAAAAGGTCGGAGCCAAACGCAAGAACAGGACTGCAAGTACGGCACCTAAGGACGGACCGAAAGAACTGAACGACCAGAGGACTCAGAAGGACGCGACGAAACGGAAGAAGAAGACCGGTCGCGGACAGTCCAGACGGAAGCAGGATGCACGCAACGACGTCGGCGCCGTCTTGGTTGGTCTATCCGCCAACATGACGTACGCTGATGCTCTGCGCAGGCTCAAACAGGACGTAAAGACTGACGAGACCAAGGTGCAGATACAGGGCTGTCGTAAGACGAAAGACGACGGACTCCTGATCAGGCTGCGATGCAAGACGGAGGACAGACTGCAATTCGAACAGCAGGTTAAACAGGCACTGGGAAATGACGGCACAGTACGTGACTTGACGCCGGAGGTGCAGATCGAAATTCTTGATCTTGACTGTATCACAGAGGCACAAGACGTTACGGACGCAATAAGACGGGAGACAGGGACAGTGAGGGATCCGAAGCCGCATATCTTCGGTCCCAATGATCAAAATGTCTGCATGGCCGTCTGTGGCGTGGAGGAGAGTGCCGCTCGAATCCTGTTCCAGAAGGGCCGGATCAAAATAGGGTGGATGAACTGCCGCGTACGGACGAGACTAATGGTGCCGAGGTGCTACAGATGCTTCGGCTTCGGACACAAACGACGAGACTGCAAAGGTACCGACAGAAGCAGACTGTGTCGTAGGTGCGGACGGACGGGACATACTAGCGGAGGGTGCAACGAGAAAAACCCGACTTGCTACCTTTGCACGGAGGCGAGGCTTAGAGGATGCGCTCATGTGCCGGGCTCCGGAGCATGCGCCGTCTTCCGGGCTGAGCTGGAAAAGCGGAAAAGGCAGACAACGACATGACTTTGACGCTACAAGTTAACCTGAACAGGTGCGAAGCTACTCAGCTTTTACTGGACCAAATCGCGACGGAACGGAACGCTGACGTACTTATAATAAGTGAACAGTACCGTGACTTACGCCAACAGACATGGCTTTCGAACGCGTCAGGCTCGTCGGCCATCTGGATTAGAGGCGCGCGCTCAAGGGGTCCTACAGTTTCCGGTGCAGGAGAGGACTACGTGTGGGCGAGGGTGGGAGATGTTACTTATGCGAGTATATATCTCTCACCAAACTGTACGGCCGGAGAATTTGAAGGTAAAATCGCGGCTCTAGAGGACTGCCTCAGAGATTTACCGGGGAATCTTGTCGTTGCCGGCGACTTTAATTCCAGGGCGATCGAGTGGGGCATGACAACCACAGACAGACGCGGACGGCTGGTGTTAGAGATGGCTGCGAGGCTGGAACTAACAGTAGCAAACAGAGGACAGGCTTTTACGTACAGTCGACCGGGTTACGGTAACTCGATACCTGACGTGACGCTGACAACGGAAGACCTGGAGACGCGGATAAGGGGATGGCGGGTGCTCGAGGACTTTACGGCCAGCGATCACCAGTGCATCGCCTTTGAAGTTACGGAACGGAACGATACGTCACAAAACGTTTCGGTGAGACCCTCGCGGTGGAACCTTAACAAACAGGACAGGGCTCTGTTTCGGAGGACGCTGCTGGAAATGGCTGCGCCCTCTGAAAACATCCCGACGGACCTGACTGACGAACAGAGGACGGAGTTGATTGTGGACAGGACGATGATCGCCATGGTTCGCCTCTGTGAGGCTACTATGCCACGCATCGTGCCTCGACATAATAAACCGGCAGCATACTGGTGGACGGACGAAATAAGTTCCCTACGACGGACGTGCAGAAAACACAGACGAGTACTGTACAGAGCACGTAAAAGAGGACAGGATGATGCAATGAGGCTTGCACAGACGTACAAAGACGCTAAAAAGACCCTGACGAACGCCATAAAATACAGTAAGAGGCGATGCTGGAGACGGTTGTGTGAAGAGGTGGACCGCGACCCCTGGGGTATGGGCTAGAAGCTGGTTACCCAGAAACTGGGGGCTCTTGGTCCTCCAGAACACAAAGACGGACAGTTGATGGCGACGATAGTGGACGGGCTGTTCCCAAACCATCCGGTTACGGAGGGGCCAGTCGACTACCGGAGCCAAGCAGTTCCGGAGTTCACAGAGGCAGAATTGCTGGAGGCTACTGCCTCTTTGAGAGCCGGAAAAGCGCCAGGACCGGACGGCATTCCAGGAGAGATTCTTCGGCAGATTGCCTTGGGCAGGCCACGTCTCCTCCTGGATATGTACAACGAATGTTTACGGACGGGGATCTTCAGCACGCGTTGGAAAAAGGCCAGACTGGTTCTCCTCTACAAAGGAAAAGGAGAGCCAAATGCGCCTAATTTCTACAGGCTATTGTGCCTCTTAGACACGGCAGGAAAGACATTAGAACTCTTACTGAAAAACAGACTGACGAAAGCAGTGGACAGAGCAGGAGGACTCTCGGACAGCCAGTATGGCTTCCGCAAAGGCCGATCGACGGTGGATGCTGTGCGGGAAGTTCTTGAGCCTTCCAGAAGGACGGCATTGATGGGCCACGGACAAAGACCGGTGGTACTGTTTGGCACGCTGAACGCAAAGAACGCCTTCAACAGCGCCAGGTTCTCCGATATCCTCGAGGCCTATAGGTCTTTCGGGGTGCCGGATTACCTGATGAGGATGGTGGAGGATTATTTGCGTAACAGATGCATAACGTACGAGACGACGGAAGGACAGATACGCAGACCAATAACCGCGGGGGTCGCGCAGGGTTCGATACTGGGACCAGACTTTTGGAACGTGGACTATGACAGCTTGCTGAGACTGGAGATGCCCGAGGGCGCGTCACTCGTCGCTTACGCAGACGACGTGGCGGTAGTGATCGTCCAAAGGACTACAGAATTAGCACAACTGACACTGAACAGAGTCATGAGGCGAGTCGAAAGGTGGATGACAGAACACGGACTGTCACTGGCACTGAACAAGACGGAACTGATGTTACTGACGGGAAGGTGTATACCGACGCTCATTCCCATGACAGTAGGTACAGAAAGGACGGAGACAGCAGGATTCCTTAAATACCTAGGAGTCACCCTGGATACCAGGCTTACTTTTTGGCCACACATCCAGAGGGTGGCTGACAAAGCGACTAGACTGACGTCCTCGCTGGGCCGCCTCATGGCAAATACGTACGGACCGAGACAGAGCAAGAGACTGCTCCTGATGACGACGACCCACTCGATCATGTTGTACGGGGCGGAAATATGGGCCGACGCGCTTCGCGTTCGGAAGTACCGAAAGCGACTGACGGACGTACAGAGACGGGGAGCGCTTCGGATAGCGTGCGCCTACCGGACGGTCTCTGCGGAGGCCGTAATGGTGGTTGCAAGCGTAATCCCTATAGATCTCCTTGCGCTGGAGTGCAAGCGGATCTATGAAAGAAGCGCTGAAACAGGACGGACAGAAGCGGCAGTTCGGGAAAGAGACCTGACAATGACGCTATGGAGTGAACGTTGGACGAGAGACGGAACGGGAGCATGGACCAGACGTCTGATCAGGGACCTGAGACAGTGGACGCAACGGACTTTTGGGGAGGTGGATTTTTACCTTACCCAATTCTTGACCGGACACGGCTACTTCAGACGGTACCTGCACCTGAGAGGGAAGGTACAGCATGCGGGCTGTACCTACTGCGGACATGACATGGACGACGCTGAGCATACGTTCTTCGGATGCTCACGTTGGGACTTCGACAGACGAACGCTACGGAGACAGACTGGAGACCTCACACCAGACAATGTTGTAGACTGGATGCTGAAGGACGTCCAAAACTGGGCTTCAGTGGTGACCTTTGTCACAGTCGTCCTTAAAGCGAAGAAAGAGGATGGATGTTTAATGTGAATGAATGAACAAGTGAATGGATGAGGAATACAAATACGCAGGGAGACAAATGTCTTTGGGCCTAGCGACCCCACGTACCCGAGCTGAGTGAATGGTATACGGAGTGTGTGGATGGAAGTGAGGGTGGTAATGTTTGAATACGCAGGGGGACTGCACAGTCCATGGGCCTAGCAACCCCACGTACCCGAGCTGAATGAATGATAAATTGGATGTGTGGATGAAAGTATGGACGAAAATGTGTGAATACGCAGGGGGACTGAAAAGTCTTTGGGCTCAGCGATTCCACGTACCCGAGCTAAGTGAATGGTGAATTGAGTGTGTGGATAAAGGAGAGGATGGAGATGCTTGCACACGCAGGGGGACTGCACAGTCCTTGGGCCTAGCGAACCCACGTACCCGAGCTGAGTGAGTGAATGGTATACTGAATGTGTGGATGGAAGCGTGCGAAAGAATGTACGAATACGCAGGGGGACTGCACAGTCCATGGGCCTAGCGACCCCACGTGCCCGAGCTGAGTGAGTGAAAGATATATTGGATGTGTGGGTGAATGAGAGGATGGAAATGTGTGAATACGCAGGGGGACTGAAAAGTCCTTGGACTTAGCGATCCCACGTACCCGAGCTAAGTGCGAATGGAGGAGTGAAAGGAAGGATGACAGGCAAATGTATGCATGTTTGGACGTATGAATGGACGTGGCCTAGCGCCTGGACGGACGGACGAAACGAGCGACAATGGACAAGACCGCAGCGTGAAGTAATGCTAACGCAGTCCCACGCTGCGACTCTTTACGGTGGACGTTACGGATCCCTTCCCGTGTAAGTAAGGCATTTTCTTGCTTCTCTTCCGCGGCCAGGGTGAAGGGGGTTTAGACGGTCTCTGCCTGTGGATGCTTCGGGGGCGAATGCGAACCTACCAGGTTTCTTTCTCCCCCCAGGCTGACGCAGCGTCAGAATCCCGTCACACCAGTGACGCGCACTGCAGTTGGGGTGATCCAGCTGCAGCCCACGTCGCTGTAGGTCTGATAGCAGATTTACCCGTTTTTTCACCACCAAAAAAAGAAAAAAAAAAAAAAAAAAAATGCTGATCAAAAACTTGATTGATCCCGCTCTTGAATGAATCCGCTTTCCTTTTGATGTCTTCCTGTTGATCAACAGCCTGCTCGAGGTGCACCTGCAACCTTTCTACTGCACCTTGAATCTTAAAGTTGGTATTCTTCGTTAAAGCTTCCTGCATAACCTTGGCTTCCTTCTTCATTTCCTCTATGTGCAGATCCTGCTTTCTTATTGCTTCTAGGAACTCATCCATATCTATTGATAACTCGTTCCGCTCGAAGCCTGAGGCGTCACTGTAAGCGCTTTTGACGCTTCCGACGCTAGCGATACTGCTCTGGCTACCACTACGTACCCTTGGTATTTGTAACGTAACCATTCCTTGTTTCTGATGCAAGGTTTCATCAGTGATGATTGTCGCTGATGCCTAGTTTTCAAGCTGTGCGACAATATGGTCAGCGTGAGATTTGCTCCCCCCAGAATCCGTGGAGCGTACTCCGCCCACCGGGGCTTGCACCCTATCGGAAGCGGAGGTGAGATTTCTCTTTTCAAAGGTACTCACCTGGGGTAATATGTTCTTATCTGCACACATCTACCATAAAAATAGTTGATTTATTCAGGGAACCACCCCTATCCTGTAACCTAAAGCGGGACCCTTACAGGGTTTCTACCATCCGGGTCAGATAGTCCCTGGTTTTTTTGCGAGGTTATTTCTCCTCGGGTCATTACTTCCTATTTGCCGTCAACGTTATAGCATTGCTGCAAAGAGCATTGATGCGACGATGACGCCCAGGAGCGGTTGGGCAATGCCCGAAACCTGGAAGACAACACTTGCTCAAGGGGCCTCCTCAAGCCGACTCCCAATAGTAATAGTAATAGTAATAATAATAGTAATAGTAATAGTAATAGTAATAGTAATAATAATGGTAATAGTAATAGTAATAGTTATAGTAATAGTAATAGTAATAGTGATAGTGATAGTAATAGTAATAGTAATAGTAATAGTAATAGTCATAGTAATAGTAATAGTAACAACAACAACATGAACAACAACAACAACAACAACAACAACAACAACATTAACAACAACAACATTAACAACAACAACAACAATAATAACGCAATAACCCAAAACCCCGATGACTTAAATAACCAAAACCCAATAACCCAAATAAATAAATGACCGTTCATCTGAACATTTGCTCATTACGTCTATTCATACCACAATCAGGTACGTGAATTAATCTAACCAATCTAGGCAATCGTTTCTCGAATAATCTGGCATATTTGGTCCTTTCGAGTCGCTAGACACTAAGAAATTTTCACGTAAACTATTCTGAAAAGGGCTGTTTACGAGTCACCTCCTTTATAAATAATACTAAAGAAGTGTTATTTAACAATTTAGATGAAACTGTGTAGGATTGTCCGGAATCACACCAGAAAAAAGAATAAAAAATAATTCGTTTTCCCACAAGATGGAAAATATTCTTTTTTATGAAGGCTTCGAATACATAAATTTGACTTTGAAATTCAAAATGGAGTTCAATCTTAATTTGCTGTTGTTTGATGCCTACTATTACCTACAACTCAAGACAATTTTGTTGAACTTTCTTTCTGAATCCGAAAAAAAATTAGGTGTTTTGAAGAAAACAGTGGACCTTTTTTATTCATTTTGGTTATTTGGCTATTATGTTTGGTTATTTGGGTTATTGGGTTACTGGGTTATTTAGTTTATTGGGTTATTGTTATTATTATTATGATTAATAACCTCACCATTGCCCGATCATGCGTATGCATAGATGAAGAAAACAATAAATTTGACCCTTACATGACCTTGAAGGGGTCAATCGTACCCCACACATAATACCTTATCTAAACGTAGAATTCCTTGCTCTTTCCGAATTCCGAGATCAAGAATGAGGGTTCCAATTAAAAAAATCACTTCGACCTTCAAATGACCTTGAAAATAAATCTCAAGGTCAAAACTGATGTCATAGGAAGATAGTCCCCATTGTCTCGAATAACTTTGGTCTTAACAATTTTTTTATACAACGCCAACTGTCGAAAATATCACGGTGGTTTTTTTAAAATGGGACACCGTGTATATATATACAAGGGGGGAGGCACCCCTGCTCGCTCCGTTTGCCAACCCCTAATTTAATTTATGTCGTTTTGATTCATAATTTTTTTCAATTTTTATTACCTGTAAAAAATATAATTATTAAAATATTAAGTTATATTAAAAAAATTTTTTTATTATTCATTACAAACCTTTTTTTTCTTTATTAATATGATGTTGAATAATAAAAGGTTATATTGTTAATATCAAACTAATTTTAACAATACTAACATCTTCTTAATATTCATAGTATTAATGAATTATTCATCTTTCAGTTAATTATTAAATTTATAAATTTTTTCTCTATAAATATATTTCTATATTTTCTACATTACTTAGTATTTTTAAATACCGAGGTATATGTAGACGCGTTTTTTTTAAGTGGTTTCCGCAGGAGGCCTATTTCCAATCACGTTTTCAAAAAATGTTATATTTTTTTAACAAATGAATTAGAAAAATAATTTTTTTAACATCTATTAAATATGTTCACTGAAATAAAGAATATTAGAAATAACAAGTACGTTAAATTTTGTATTTTCAAATATATGAAAAAAAATATTAATTATACTTACTATTAATAAGAATCTAAAAATTTCTCTATATTGTTTTATATTTTTTTAAATTCACAAATACACATTGTAATATTTGATAGATATTTATCTATGAAGTATATAATGAATTTTATCTGTAAATATCAAATTACAAACAGTATGTCATTGTATTTTGATTCATTATTTTTTCTTATTTTTATTTCCTCTAAGAAATATAATTATTAAAATATTGAGTTATAATAAATATATTTGAGTTTTCATTACAAACCCATTTTCGTTTCCCTTATTTATATGATGTTGAATGATAAAAGGTTCTATTGTTAATATAAAACCAATGTTAACAATACCAACATCTTCTTAATGTCCATAGTATGAATAAATTATTTTTCTCCCATGTAAATTATTAAATCTATAAATTTTTTCATTATAAATATATTTCTATATTTTTCACACCACCTAGTATTTTTAAATACTGAGATATATATGTAGGCGCTTTTTTTTTAAATGCTTTCCCCAGAAGGCCTATTTCCACTCACATTTTTAGAAAATCTTATAACTCCTACATGGGGTTTACGGATCTGTAATTTTGGCTTTCTTAATATTTTTTGATAACCTTTTAAGTGACCCATATCAGATACGCCATTTGGGAGGGGGCAAATTCACCATGCTTATTCTGCTATAGCCTTTCGGAATCATTCCAAACATTTTATGTTGTATTAATTCAATATAATTTTATTTTGTTTCTATTATATTTTAAAAACATGAAATATAATAAGCATAACACATTCAAAAACTTTGAATTTTATTGTAATTAGAAATAGCTTTTTTGATTAAATATTTGCAGCTATACATATCGTAATAGAATCTATTTATTAATTTTTTTTTTAATTTCTACAAGTAACGATTTATGGTTTTATGCTAGATGTATTTCAAGAAAAAAATTCAGTATATTTAAATAAAATATCATTATATTTTTATCTGAAGATAATTATAATTTTATTTCTGGCAAAAGATTTAATATAGAGTACTTGTTTCAAACAAAATCTAAATAGAAATAAATATTTAATGATTTAGATTTTATTTTAATTAAAAATTACGTTTTCAATTAAAAATTATAAATAATATACATTGTAATGTAATATATTTTTTATCTTTTTTTAATATAAATTATTTATTAAAAATTTCTGTCCATACAATGTTATCTATTTTTGACGTATCTAAATTATTTTGAATGTAAATATTATCAAAAGTTTTACATCTTGTCAAAGCAACGTATAATTGACCATGTAAAAACAATGGTCTTCTTATAAATAAGCCTACATTATCGAAACTTTGACCTTGTGATTTATTTATAGTTATTGCAAATGCTAATACAATTAGAAATTGTTTTCTGTAAAGAATAAATGGTAATGAAGAGTTATTTCCTGTATTTAAAGTAATTTTTGGAATAAAAACTTTATTTCAACTTTTATCGCCTGTTATTATTTCAGCTTCAATATTATGTTTATATAAAGTTATAATTTGTAATCGAATACCATTACATAATCCTTCTGATTTACTTAAATTTCTTAACGACATCACTATAGCATTAACTTTTAAAGTTAGTTTATGAGGTGGTAAACCTTCCTTAATTTTATTCGAAAATTCTATTTGGTTATTCATATAAATGTTATCATCAGTTTGATCAACACCTTTATGCGTAGCATAATCAATACTATAATATGTTTCAGTTTTTCCATTTAATAAATGTAATACTTTTATATTTAAATTATTAAGAGGCGGCCGTATAGTTCTGTCCTTGTCTAATCTAAATTTTCTTTATTATTAATAAATTAAATATTTTCATAGAAAGGTAAGACAACCGCCCAATAGAGCAAAAGACAAGCAAACGATTCTTTTTTATGAAAAAATACGAAATTTTGATTATTTTTCGAGTGAAGTCTGAAACGGAAAAACAGTTGAATCAACTCAATCAAGTTCGATTGTTTTTCCGTTTCAGACTTCACTCGAAAAATAATCAAAATTTCATATTTTTTCATAAAAAAGAATCGTTTGCTTGTCTTTTGCTCTATTGGGCGGTTGTCTTACTTTTCTATGAAAATATTTAATTTATTAATAATAAAGAAAATTTAGATTAGACAAGGACAGAATGATACGGCCTCCTCTTAATATCTTCATTATGAGGAGCTAATATAATTTTTTCTTTTCAACAATTTTTATTAATATTAGAATAAATTTTAGAACAAATATCGTTAGTTTGTAATTCGTTTAGAATTATGAAAGGGTTTATTTTGACATCACCAATTTGTAATAGAAATAAAACGAATTTTTCATTTTTAAATCGAATATTTTTTGTTGATTTCAATATACTGAAAAATTGCCATAAATATGAACTTTTTTTTTGTTTCTTCTATAATTGAAATTCTATTTCCATGTGTAACAACTGATGAAATTTGTCGAAAATTACTACCTAAAATAACTAATTTTCCACCAAAAAGAAAATTATTATTACAAACATCTTTTAATGTAGTATTAACTATTTCTAATGCTTTTTTTGGAATCATTGATGCTTCGTCCCATATTATTATATCAGCTTTTCTTAATTATTTTTCATCTGATTCTAATTCTAAAAATGCATTTTCAATTGTATTCAAATCTAAAGGTAATCTAAAAGTCTTACGACTTGTCATTCCTTTAGGTAATAAGGTAGATGCAATACCAGTCCAAGCCAAAGATAAAATTTTTTTATTAATTGATATAAAAAAAAAATATTAAAGTCTTATATAAAAAAGTTTTTCCTGTTCCTCCAGGACCATCGATAAAATATATTTTTCGCCATTCTAACCCTAAAATCGCAATTTCATTGCTCTTTTTTGGCTCTCATGGCGAAAAATACACTACGCAACTAGTATGGAAAGGCTTTTTTACGCTTCGAGCACATACTACTGGAGAAAATCTCCGAATGGCAGCAAGCGTTACAAGGCGAAGAGAGAGAAAGCCTCTATTTTGGTACGTGCTGTCTCTCTCTAGCCTGATTTGATTGGCTGCTTCTGTTCCCCACTAAGAGAGTGAGAGAGAGATAGCACGTACCAAAATAGAGGCTTTTTCTCTCTTCGCCTTGTAACGCAGTTAATAGTTGGGAGGCTTCCTCCAGTAGTATATCCTCGAAGTTTTTACTAAACTCGTTACGACCTTCACCTTCGGCTCAGGCCGTAAACTTCTCGTTTCGTAAATAAAGCCTTTCCATACCCGTTACGTAATGTACTATTGTTATTATCTTTTTCAATTAAAATTTCAAAAATTAATTTTTGTTCATCGTTTAATTTATTATACATTAATTTCAATTTTTTTTTGCTTCCTATTTCATCATGATGATTATTGTTCAAAATTATTAAATTTATTCTTGGTTCAGGTAAACCAAAATCTTTACAAGACATATGTTCATTAATAAAAATATTATTAAGTTAAAATAAAGCATTATTTTCTTTATTTTCATTAAAATCTTTAACAAAATAATTTTTTAAATTGTTCCAAATAAAATCACCTTGTATATTATCAGCAAGAAGAAACCATGCAAAAAATTTACGTAATTGAAATAGTAACATTACTGTACAAGCTTCTTAAAAAATATTATATATTTCTGAATCATGTTTAATTAAATTTATAGCTATTGCAGTTTCATTATATGTATTATAAGTTTTTATATCATTATATGATGTTGCACCTTTAATTCTATTTAATATTAATTTAAAAAAAAGCGTTCACTATCTTTAGGAGAAACAACGTTTAAACGACCAATTGTATAATTCTTTTGTACACATATTAACATATTTTAATTTTTTTGCAAATTCATCTTCCTTATTTAAATTAAACTATTCTTATTCTAAAATCGCAAATTCGTTGCTCTTTTTTGGCTCTCATAGCGAAAAATACTGTACGCAACTGGCATAGAAAGACTTTTTTACGAAACTCGTTACGATCCTCACCTTCGGTTCGGGCCGTAAATTTCTCGTTTCGCAAATAAAGGCTTTCCATACCCGTTACGTAATGTACTATTTCCGTACGGCGTGCGGAAAGTTCGATTTCCCATATGATTTTCCGTACGGAAAGTGCCCTATTCCCGCACGAAAAAAAGCGTGTGGAAAAAACTTCCCTCACGAAAAAAAGCGTGCGAAAAAAAATTCCCACACAGAAAAAGCGTGCAGGAAAAAATTTTCGCACGCTGTGTAAAATATAATATTACAACGAATAAAATAAATTTGTTAAAGGTTTAATATTATAAAAACGAGAATCTTAAGTTTTGGCGTAAGCATTATAAGTAAGAAAATTATTTAAACAAAGTCTGACGCCCCAAAGCGACCCGTTTTTCTTCCCTTTTTTATTTTTTAAATATTATTAAAATTTGTATTTTTATTTGATTTTATTTTTTTATTTCTCATTACTATTTGTTATATGTTTTACTATTTAATTATTTAAACGATTTTTTTTTTAATTTTAATTTATTTTTTATTATTTTCAAATTATTTATTTATTTAATTCGTTATCTAATTATTTCTTTTAAATAATATATTTTTTTCTTTATTAAATCATTAGTTATTCATATTTCAATTTAATTTTATTATTTTATTAATAAATTTGAAGTTATAAGCGCATAAAGGCATAGTAAGCGCGTGACCTATATACAAGGTTGTATATAGGTCAACGCACAGCTGGCTTACAGCGCGCGAGGCAACCTCACAGCGCGCTTACTATGTCTTAATATTTAAGCATATAAGAGCGAGCGAGACGGAGAAATAAAACTCCGAAACTTTGCAAAGCCTGTAAGCGCGCGCAACTTTAAAAGCTCCCCACCATTGTAAGAGAGATGGAGAGAAGCTCGGCGCTTATAAAAGCTCGAGTCTCGCTGACTCGCGCGCCTTATTCTTGAATCGACTCAGACCGGTAACAATTGGGATATACAAGCGCTTAGGCTTAACGCCCTTTGTTTACCTAAATTGATATTTAATCAAGAACCCGATATAAATTTCTTGACCATAGAATAATTTTCGCTTAGCAATTGGGACATACAAGTGCTTAAGCTTAACGCCCTTTGCTTTCTAAAGCAAAAAATTAAAATAAACATAATAAACCGATAACAATTGGGATTTATAAGCGCTCTAGGCTTAACTCCCTTTGTTATCTAAGGTTTTCAATAAAAAGAAATTCAAATTGAGCTCCATTGACGCTGGGGACATACAAGCGCTCTAGGCTTAACCACCCAGGTTAATATTAAAAGCTTCCTAATAAAATAAATTGAGCTTTCATCTTTAAAGAGCTTCTCTTTTTCTCTCATCGGAAAGTTTTCATTTTTTTTTATATTTTTGTATTTACAGACGTATATTTTTGATCAAAATAAAAGAATATTCAATAATATATATATATATATTTCCTTATTATTATTATAAAAGAATACATTCAATACTAACCAAGGAAACGCCTAGCTGTATTAATAAGCAGGCGTTTCATTAACAAAATACTTAACAGCTACCCTCTAATCTGGCCCGAACGGAGCTTGTGTAGTTTGTTAAATAGGGACCTAGTAGCTACACTCCAATCCGGCCTACTGCCCGAACGGAGCTTTTGTAGTTTGCTAGTAAAGTATTTAATAGCTACCCTCCAATCTGACCCACTGCCCGAACGGAGCTTGCGTAGTTTATTAAATACATTAAAGAAAATTATACAAGTCGCGTACATAAAATTAAAAATCTATCGCGTTTATATTATACGCTAATTAATCTAGCATCGAATATGGACCATAATTTATTTTTTTTTAAAAAGTTACTATTACCTACTTGGGTACGTTACAAAAGAAAAAAATATAGAAGAGTAAGGTTAGAATTTTAACAAAGAATAATACCATTTATTAGATAATTAATATTATAAAAACGAAAATCTAAAATTTTCGCGAACGTATTGCAAGTAAGAAAATTATTTAAACAAAGAAAAAATATAGAAGACTAAAGTTAGAATTTTAACAAAGAATAATACCATTTATTAGATGATTAATATTATACAAACGAAAATCTAAAATTTTCGCGAATGTATTGTAAGTGAGAAAATTATTTAAACAAAGAAAGAAATCTAAAAGAGTGGGGTTACAATGTTAACAAAGAATAATACCATTTAATAAATGTTTAATATTATAAAAACGAAAATATAAAAGAGTGAGGTTACAACTATAACAATGAAGAATACCATTTATTAGATATTTAATATTATAAAAACGAAAATCTAAAATTTTTGCGTATGCATTGTAAGTGAGAAAATTATTGAAACAAAGATAGAAATATAAAAGAGTGGGGTTACAATGTTAACAAAGAAAAAAAATATTACACTGACTTTGAACAATCGTAATAACATTAAAATTAATTTTAATGTGGATTCTAAAATTTAAATTTGTAAAAAAATTATCGAACTAAATGATGATTTGGTTAAATATGTAATTTATTGATTTATTTGAATTTTTATAGAAATGCCTACAATTCTTTTTTCAAATATTATGTACTTTCTTTTAAGTTTTTTTTTAATAAATAAAACGTTTACAATATTATATTTGTTTATATTATCACATCCTCGATTCTCTAATACACATTCAATTTCTTTTTTATTGTAATATGAATTTCAATTTAAAATGATATCATTCTCTTTTTGCTTTCTCATAAAGAAAGCATTGTATCGATAAAAAAAAATTTTTTCTATTTTTTCATTAATTTGTACATATTTGAACTCGGTGAGTCGGAAAAAGTGGTTTCCAGAAAATGTCTGTATGTATGTGTGTGTGTGTGTGGATGTATGATGTCAGTTGGTAAACTGTATCTCGAGAACTACTTGATGGATTTGCTTCTAATTTTGCATGGAATTTAGTTTTTTGAACAACTTGCTGGGAAGATATTAATAATTGGTTCTTCTAGCGTATTTTTCTTTTTATAGTTTAAAAAAAAAAAAAATTTTAATTTTTCGTTTTTAGTTTTTTTTTTGTTTACTACTCGATGAATTTGCTTCAAAATTTGCATGGAAATTATTTGTGATTGCCTGGATAAAATAAATTTTTAAAAACTAATTTTCCTAGCTTAGTTTTAATTTTAGAGCATTTTGAAATTAAAAAAAAAAATATTTATATTTATTAAGCCAATAAAATCTTAAAAACTACTCAATGGATTTACTTCAAATTTTCCATACAATTCAATTTTTCGATCAACTGGTGCGGAAGCTATTGAGAATCGGTTTTCTTAGCGTAGTTTTTTTTTTAGAATCATTTTAAGAATTTTAAAAAAATTTCGGTTTTTCATTTTTTTTGTATTTTACGTAAACTACTCGAAGGATTTGTTCGAAAATTTGTACGATATCTAATTTTGACTGCCAAAAGTATAAAAAATTTTGTAAACTAATTTTTTTAGCGCACTTTCAATTTTTTTTAATTTTTATTTTTAATTTTTTTCTATTTTACGAAAACCATTCGATAGATTTGCTCCAAAATTTGTATGCAATTTATTTGCTACTGTCTGAAAAAAACAAGCTTTGGAAAACTAATTTTCTCAGTGCAGTTTTAATTTTAGAGCACTTTGAAAATTTTTAAAAAAATTTTTATTTTTGATTTATTTTCTATTTTGCGTACACCATACTATAAATTTTCTCCAAAATTTTTATACAATTAATTCGCTATTGTCTGAAAAAAATAAGCTTTTGAAAACTAATTTTCTTAGCGTGGTTACAATTTTAGAGAATTTTAAAGATTTAAAAAAAAATTTCGATTCTTCTTTTCTTATTTTTTTTTTTATTCTACGTAAAGTACTCGACAGATTTGTTCTAAAAATTGCAGGGAAATTATTTGCGACTGCCAAAAGAAGGAAAATTTTCAAAAATCGATTTTCATAGTGTAGTTTTAATTTTAGAGCATTTTCAAAATTTTGAAAAAGAAATTTTGAAAAGAAAATGTTATTTATTTAACCAGTTAGATCTCGAAAATTACTCGATGGATTTGCTTCAAATTTTGTATACCATCTATGTTTTTGTATAACTAGACGGGAAGCTATTGAAAATTGGTATTCATAGAGTAGTTTTTTTTATAGAGCCATAAACATGAACTGTATTTATATATAAATATGATTGCATTTTATAAAGATTAGAAATTTTGTTGTCATCATTCTTTTTATTACTCCATTATATCATTTTTTCAATAGAACAAATTTTTTTGTATTACTTGATGATTTAAAATAAATTATAAATGTTGAAAAAGCAAACAGCCAGCATATATGTTCGAAATTTTTAAAGTACAATATGAGCAAATATTAATGTTAGACAATTTATTAATATTAAAATCACATTTAAACAAATATGAAAAAATTAATTAAACTCAAAGAGCTCTATGAGAAAGCATTCCGCTAAAGCACTTGGCAGCGTTTTAATTATTAATTTGTAAAACAGAATCATCTATTATGTAAAAGACCAATCGAACTTCAATCGGGCCTCTCGCTTCGCTCGGGCGACAAACTTTCCGTGCGGAAATCACCCACTTCCCGCACTAGTTACGTAATATACTATTTGCTGTTTTTCAGTATGAATAGCTGAACGTACAACCCTATGACTTCTACCATTAATAGGAAATTCTTGTAAACGCCACGCGGCTTCCATAGGACTTAAATTTTTACCATCTACGTATTGTGTAATTTTATCAAATATTTCTGAATTCATTTCATCATTTACTCTTTTAAATATAAAGAATGCTCTATCTCCACGTTTATGTAAATAATCAAAAATATATTTATTACTATGAATCGACGCACAGTATTCTATATTTATATGATATTTATATTTTTTTAATAAAAAAACATTATATGGAACAACCATAGAATTATCAACATAAAAAATGTTATAAGTTTTTATTCTATAAGTATGATTTTCAGAAATATTATTTTTTCTTTTGTATTTTAAATAACCATTTTCAGTAAAAGATGTTATTTCTTGAAATTGTTTTAAAAATGTTTGAACATATTTTATTATTTACATCATAACAAGGTGGTTTATTTGTATGAAGACCATGTAACATATGTTTAATAACTAGTTTATATAGAACTTCATCATTTCTTGATAGGGTTTCTGCTGAAATATATTTGTCTATAGCTTCTGATGTAAGTATTTTATTTCAGGACGTAATGTTACAAGTATATGAACATGTGGAAGGCCTCTTTTTTGAAATTCTATTGTGAATACATATGCAATTACAGTTCCAAAAATTTTATTTTTAGTAATATCATCAAGAATTAATTTAAATTTTATATAAAATAATCTCACAGTTACATTAGGTATATCATTAGGTGTAGTACCTTTTAAAAATATTTTAAAAATTTGTTTTAATTTTTTCCATTTCGGATTACAAGTTACTGTTATAAATAAATCTGGTCTTCCTATAGTTCTTGATATAACTATTGCGCCTTAATAATGCTGTCGCATATATCTTGGACTACCAATGTAAATCGATTGTTATATAAAAATATTTCCCAATCTTTCTTTATTTTCTAAATTTTTTGAAATATTTGATGCACTATGCATAATGTGATCTAATAAACCTTAATAACATTCTATTCTTAATTGTTTTTGATTTTTTCGAATAAAGTTCATTCTATTACTTTCGATTATAACTAAAGCACGTAGAAAAAATTGTTGTGTTAATCTGCCACAGGAAAGTATTGGATTAAATGATTGTCTATATGCAATTCTATGTGAATAATATTGTAATGCTGTAATATCTTTATCATTTTCAATATTATTTGTAACCGTTTTATAATTAGTGCTCCATTCTAAATCATTAGATGCGAAAAGTAATGGAAAAACCATTAGATCGACATGTTGTGATAATTAATTTGAATATGTAAATTCTATTTCATTATGTGATTTAGATTTTGGATATAAGCAAAGATCAAAATGTTCAGCTATTCCTGATTTAGATACTAACATTGCACCACATTCTAAAGTTAAGGGTTTGTTATATCTATGCTTTAATTTACCGTTTTTCCGTAAAAAATATATTCTATAAATCTGTATATTTTTAACATTTAATATTTCATGTAAATATTTATGAGATTTAACACACGGATTTTTATTTAATACTTTAGTTATTAATTCTAAATGTTTAACAGATAAATTTTCGATTTTTTCAATCTTTTTCCTATTGAAACAATATCATTATAAATGTATAATTGACAACAAATAGGTTCTTCAATATTGGATGGTGATATGTTGGTTGGTGTTTTATGACTTATTTGCCCTTGTATTTTAAGATTATATATTGCTTTTTCTTTATCATGTTTTACATTAGCACTAAAAGTAGCGAAACTAAAATTATTATTATAATATCAATTTCAATGACGAAAAATAGTATCATATAATATTAATGATTTTAAATCTTTATCATATTCACTAAGAGGAACTAGAATTATTTTTCCATTTAGTCAACAATTTGACTTATTTCTTTCTTTTTTCAAATATAAAGCTCCACAAAATTTACGAATATAATTCATTTCAGAGAATAATGATTCTTTTTCCATTTTATCATTTAAAAAAATATTTTTCTTTTTTAAATTTATTGACACTTCCTTTTTTTCTATATTTAATTGAATTTTATTATTTTCATTATTATATTGGAACTTAATTTTTTTTTTAAGAGGATAAACATCATTTTGAAAGGTGTTTTGTACGTTAAGATTCATTAACATTTTATATTTTTCTAAATTTAATTTAATTTTTTTATTGGTTTCATTATTATATTGGTAATTAATTTTTCTTGTAAGATTATAATTTTTATTTTTCAAATCAGATAAGAGTTTTTTAATATTCTCAATATTATTTCCAATTATTTGGTAATGAGTATTTAATGAATCAAGTGTACCACTTAATAAAAATACTAATCTATTGATATTCGTAGAAATTTCAAGGAGAAAAATGATTTTCAGAATTTTCTATATTCACTGAAACATAAACATTATAAATTTTTATAAAACTTTCAATTACTATCTTAGATCCATATTTTCCATTCTGCGACACATAATTATAATAATCATTATTATTTGTACAAACATACACATACTTACAAGTACATGCACACGAACATATGCACATATAAAATTTATGACAATTTTATTATGATTGGAGCCTACACTTGACTAGATTTTTAACCTTCTGACGGCCGGCATGACGCCATTTGGCATCAATTCATGATCAACCCACATAACCTATTACTTAAGAAACCTTTATTTGGAATATTTCCAAAAAGTTATACTTTTTCCATGAAAAAATGCTGGCTGCTAGTAGATTAAGAGAGAAAAAGTTCTCAATTAACTGACATTACTACTGTTATAGAAGAGTAAATGCTCAAGACCTTTTTCCTGCACATATCTTTTGCTAATTTTTGAATAACATATTCACATATGTATATTTACACATACACATACACAATATCACACATACACAAATAAACATACGCATTGAAACACATACAATCATACACATACACACATATATATAGAAATAAAAACATGAACAAACACATACACACAAGAACACATAAACATAGAACAATAGCCGTATATACATGATAATACACACAAACACATACACTCATACACACATACACATACACAAATAACCGTATGAACATATAAATACACACTAACACATACACTCATACACATGTATACATACACACATATACTAACACATAAACACATACACACATATACAAACAAACATAAACATACACTCACACACGTGAACGAACACATACACACCTACAAATACACACATACACATACACACATACACCTACACACATACCCATACACACATACACATACACACATACACAAACACACATACACATATACACATACAGATACACACATACACACACTAACATACACATACAAACAAACACATACACACATACACACATACACATACACACATACATGCATACACGCATACACATACTAACATACATATACACACATACACATACACATACACATACACTTATGCACAAAAACCCATACACATACACACACACACATTCACACATACACATACACTTACACACATACACACATACACATGCACACATACCCTCACACACATACACACATACATCCATACACATATACACATACAGAGACACACATACACATACAAACAAACACATACACACATACACATACACGCATACAGCATACACATACTAACATACACATACACACATACAATTACACATATACACATACACACATACACATACACTCTGCACGAACACACATACACATACATAAATACACATACACATTCACACGTACACATACACACATACACGCATACAGCATACACATACTAACATACACATACACGCATACAATTACACATATGCACATACACACATACACATACACTCTGCACAATCACACATACACATACATACATACACATACACACGTACACATACACACATACACATTCACACGTACACATACACAGATACAGACCTACACATACACACGTACATATACGCACTTACACATACAACGATACACAAACACACATACACGTACAAACATACACATACGCACATACACCTACACACATACACCTACGCACATACACATACGAACATACACAAACACAAGAACACATACACACATACACATACACATATATACATACACACATACACATACACACAGACACATACCCACATATTCATACAAACCTACACATACACACGTAACCATACACACATGCACATAAACACGTAAACATACACACATACACACATACACATTCACACATACACACATAAACACATACACATAAACTCTGCACAATCACACATACACATGCATACATACACATACACACGTACACATACACACATACGGACCTCCACATACACACATACATATACGCACTTACACATACAACGATACACAAACACACATACACGTACAAACATACACATACACACATACATATACACACATAGGCAAATACGCACTTGCAAATACACACATACACACATGCACGTGCACACATACACATACACACATATATTTACACTCATACACGTTCACACATACACATACACACATACACATACATAAACACACACATACACAAACACACACATACACAAACACACATAACATACACACATACACAGTCACACATGCACGCATGCACACATACAATCATACACAGATAGACATGCACATACACACATACACACTCACACATACACACTTACACGCAATCTTATACACATACACATACACGCATACACATACACATACACACATGCATCTACACTCACACACGTACACACATTCACATACACACATACAGATACAATTATACACAAACACGCATACACATATACACATAAAAATACACACATACACATACACATACAAACAAATACATACACACATACGCATACTAGCATACACATAGACTCTGCAGGAACACACATACACATACATACATACACATACAGGCATGAACATATACACATATACGTACACACATACACCTACACACATACATATATGCAGATACACACATACACATACACACATATACATACCCACATACGCATACTTACATACACATACACGCATATACATACACACATACACATACACACAAACACATCCACAAATACACAAACACATACACATACACCCATACACATATACATTTCCACATACGCATACACACATACCTATGCAAACATATACATACACGCATACGGATATACACACACACGTTTGCACATACACATACACACATACGCATACACACAGACGCATGCACACATACACATACACACATACACATACACATAAACCATACGAACATACGCATACACACATACACATACACATATACACATACGACAACACACATACACATACACACATACACATACGCACATATACATACACACATACACGTACACACATACACATACACTCATACACATACACACATGCACATACTTACATACACATACACACATACACATACACACATGCACATACACACATGCACATATACACATACACATATACACATACACATACACATATACGCATACACGCATACACACATATAATTACACATACACACATACACTTACGCACATACATCTACGCGCATATACATGCACACATACCCACGAAAACTTAAACATACATTTAAACCCACACGCATACACGTAGGCACATACACATTCACAAAAATACACAGACTTTTATGCACGTTTACACATACACATACATATGCACATACATGCATACACATACACGCTTACACACATACACATTAACTTACACACATAATTATACACATACACATACTAACATACACATACACACATACACATAAACATATACACATACTTACATACACACATACACATACACACATACACAAAAACACATACACGCATAAACGCACACACTTTAACACATGTACACATAAACATATACCTATACACACATGCACATGCACACATGCACATACACACATACACCTATTTACAAGCCCAAATACGCATACACACATACACATACACACAGACACATACATGCATACACATACGAACGTACACACATACATATACATACACACACATACATATACACATACATACATACTAATACACACATACACATAAACACATACACATACATACATACTAATACACACATACACATAAACACATACACATGCACACTTACACATATGCACATATACATACGCACGTACGCACATACACATACACGCATTAACATACACGCATACATATACGAACGTACGCAGATACACATACGCACATGCAAACACATTTACATGCACGCATTATATACACACATTAAATTTATGACATAATTTTATTATGATTGAAGCCTACACCTGACTGGATATTCAGAAGAAGGGAAATTTCATATTAACTGACATCGCTACTATTATATAAGTGTAAATGCTCAACCCTTCTCTGACTGCATATATCATAAGCAAATTTTTTTCTATCATATATTTATATATATATATATATATATATATTTATACATATATATGTATGTAAAAGTGAGTAAACCCGGACTTTCGTGTGAGTGCTACAGTTTGCTGTTATGGACTTCTGTATATTTTGTGCACGGGGCCGGTCTTTTGCATGCCGCAATGAATATAATTCAAACAGTGATAAAAGAAAGGAGGTAACAATGTGAGATAGCCACACACCTTGACGTGCGCTGAATGCAACCCAAAGTCAGTACTGTGAATACTCACATACACATACTCACATATACATACCCACATACCCATACTTACATACACATACACGCGTACACATACACAAATACACATACACATATATACATTCACATACACACATACGCATACACACATATACATACAGATGCACACATACGCATACACGCATACATGTACGTGCATATACAAACACACGTGCATATACAAATACACGTGCACACATACACATACACTTACACATACACACCTACATGGGAATACATACAGATACACATACATACAATTAATACAAACAAGTCCATGTACGCATACATCTACACACATGCACATAAACACATACACACATACACGCTAACACATACACCTATGTACATTTAGGCATTTATATAATTACAGACATGCACATTATCACATACACATGAAAACATATACCTATCAACATACGCATACACATAAACACATACACACATACTTATGCACACACACTTATGAACACATACATACTTACATACAGATATACATTCACATACACACATACACATATAAACATACAAAATTACATATGCACACATACACATACACACACACACGTAAGCAAATACACATATAACCATACACATACACACATGCACACATACACACGTGCACATACACACATACACGAACACACATATACACATAACCACATACACATACACACATACACATACACGCATAAATGTACGTGCACATACATACACATACACATACACATACACATACACACATACACACATACACATACACACATATGCCTACACACATACACACATATACATACACTTACACACATACACATACACGCATACATATACGCGCATATACATACACACGTACTCGTGCACACATGCACATACACACACATACACACATACACATACACATACATACAAATAATACAAACAAGCACATATACACATACATTTACACACATGCGCCTACACACATACACATAAAACCTTACACACATACACGCTAATTCATACACCTATGTACATTTAAACATTTATATAAATACACACATGCACATTAACACTTACATATACACACATATACCTATCAACATACGCATACACACATTCACATACACACATACTCATACACACATCCTTATGAACACATACACATACTCACATACAGATACACAATTACATACACAAATACACATATGAACAGGATTACATATACACACATACACATACACACATACACATAAGCGAATACACTTATAACCATTGACATACACACATACACACATACACACGTGCACATACACACATACACGATCACACATACAAATATGCACATACACACAAAGACACATACACATACACACATATACACACACTCAGATGCACATGCACATATTCACATAAACACATATACATACACACACGTTCACACATACACACATACACATACGCATACACTCATCAACCTACACACATACACATACACACATGCTCCTACACTCATAAACCTACACACATGCAAACATATACAAGCCCACATACGCATACACACATACACATGCACGCATACACATACGAACGTACACATACACATAACCACATACCCATACACACATACGCATACACACATATACCTATATACATACAGATACACACATACACATACACGCATACATGTATATGCATATACATACACATACACACATACACATACACACATACGCCTACACACATACACACATACACATAAAACCTTACACACATACACGCTAATTTATACACCTATGTACATTTGAACATTTAAATACATACACACATGGACATTAACACATTCACATACACACACATACCTACCAACATACGCATACGCACATACACATACACACATACACATACACACATACTCATACACACATCCTTATAAACACATACACATACTCACATACAGATACACAATCATATACACAAATACACATATGAACATACATAATTACATATACACACATACACATACACACATACACATGAGAAAATACACTTATAACCATTGACATACACACATACACACATACACACGTGCACATACACACATACACGATCACAAATACACATATGCACATACACACAAAGACACATACACATACACACATATACACACACTCAGATACACATGCACATATCCACATAAACACATATACATACACACACGTTCACACATACACACATACACATACGCATACACTCATCAACCTACACACATACACATACACACATGCTCCTACACACATACACCTACACACATGCACAAATATACAAGACCACATACGCATACACACATACACATACACGCATACACATACGAACGTACACATATACATATACACACATACACATACATACATACTAATAGACACATACACATACACACATACACGTGCACACTTACACATATGCACATACACATACACATGTACGCACAAACACATACACGCATTCACAAATACGCATACACATACACCCATACGCCTACACACATACACACATATACATACACTTACACACATACACATACACGCATACATGTACGCGTATATACATACGCACGTACTCGTGCACACATACACATACACACACTTACACTCATACACGTAAACACATACACATACACGTACATACAAATGATACAAACAAGCACATATACACATACATCTACACACATGCACCTACACACATACACATAAAACCTTACACACATACACGCTAATTTATACACCTATGTACATTTAAACATTTAAATACATACACACATGGACATTAACACATACACATACACACATATACCTACCAACATACGCATACGCATATACACATACACACATACACATACACACATACTCATACACACATCCTTATGAACACATACAGATACACAATCACATACACAAATACACATATGAACATACATAATTACATATACACACATACACATACACACATACACATGAGCAAATACACTTATAACCATTGACATACACACATACACACATACACACGTGAACATACACACATACACGATCACACATACACATATGCACATACACACAAAGACACATACACATACACACATATACACACACTCAGATACACATGCACATATCCACATAAACACATATACATACACACACGTTCACACATAAACACATATACATACACACACGTTCACACATACACACATACACATACACATACACTCATCAACCTGCCTGCCGATGTATTGGTGGAATGATGAAATCGCGAAGCGCTGCCAAGAAAGCATAAAAGCAAGAAGAAAAGCCACGCGAGCCAGGAAAAAACCGAACTATAGAGAACTGAAAGAGTCTCACAAAGAAGCACGGCATAATCTGACCAAGGCTATTAAAAACAGTTAGACGCAATGCTGGCAAGAGCTGCGAGAAGAGGTAGAATGCGACCCATGGGGCAAACCTTATAAAGTAGTGATGAAAAAGGTGAAACCACAATCACCATCATCACCCACTTGCCCGGCTCTACTAGAAAGGTTTGTCACAAATCTTTTTCCGGAACAACCGGAATTGCGAATCGGCGATCTCAACACGAAGGAAACAATACCTGCGATAACACTAGAGGACCTCAAGCTTGCATGTGCAAGAATGGGAAACAGTACTAAGGCGTCTGCGGTGGGAGGAGCGCTATCCCGCCTCATGCCGAACGTAGGTGGGCCTAAACCGGAGCGACAAGCCCTGCTGGCGTCAGTTGTAACATCAATACTGACCTATGGCACTGCCATCTGGTCAAGTGCGCTGGAACTGCAGGAGTATCAAAAAAGGATATACCCAGTAAGTCGGCAAATGGCGCTTAGAGTGGCCAGTGGATTTAGAACCGTTTCCAGAGATGCAGCACATGTAATCTCTGGAATAATGCCGATTGAGGTTCTAACAGAAGATTATAGGAGAATATACGAGCTCCAAAAGCAAGGGAAACTGAACGTGGACGACTGTAGGAAAAGGGAGAGACAAAAGAGCATACAACGCTGGCAAGTACAGTGGGACCGATCTGAAAAAAGTAGATGAACCCATCAGCTTATACCAAGTATAGCGAAATGGGCCAACCACCAACATGAAGACCCCAGCTACTACCTGACACAGATGCTCACAGGACACGGATGCTTCCGCAAATACTTATATAAGTATAAACACGAGGACTCACCAGAATGTCCAGTATGTCCCGGAATAGAGGAGGACGCAAGACATGTGTTCTTCGCATGTCCTAGATTTGATTTACAACGACGAAAGCTTGAAAACAATTTAGACGTGACGATAACGCCAGAGAATCTGATACGACGGATGCCTGCAACTGAAAAGGCGTGAAATGCAGCAACTGACCTTGCCAGGAAAGTCATTGAGGGACTATGAATGGAGGAAAAGAGAAGAAGAGAGAAGAGGAGGTGAGGAAAAATAAAAAAAAAAGAAAAAAAAAAAATCGGGCTCCCTACACCGATGCAGAGGAAAATAGATGTCGAGGCCAAGTCAGTTCGGAGGATGACTGGTCGATACCGAAAAAGAAAGACGACAGGATGATGCTGAAAGTAGCAGACGATCTGATGCAGCAAAAAGATGATGATAGAAGAAAGAAGAGCAACCTATCCTGAACCTCCAATCAACCAACAGCGATGGGAGAACGTAGGGAAGGACATTAAGAAGGAAGAGCAAATAAGCTTACGCCTCCCCCGTGAAGTATTACCTACCGGCAGTTCTGCGGATGGAAGAAAAGGATCACAGAAGAAAAGAGGTGGGAGTTTAGTGGGTAGGGGTCCTGCTATGAATTAAGCAGAAACTGGTCCGTCCATCCGACCAGACAAGCTGTGCTAACACTTGGCAAGTCCCACACACGGGGAGTCTCGCAGGGCTCCTTACATGGTGCGTAAAAAGCATTCTTCACCTCTTCGGATAAAAAAAAAACACATACTCCTACACACATACACTTACACACAAACACATACACACAAACACACATACACGCAAACACATACACACATATACACATATACACATACACACATACACACAAACACACATACATGCAAACACATACACACATATACACATATACACATATGCACATTAACACATACACATACACACATATACATACCCACATACGCATACACACATGCACAAATACATACACATACACACAAAAACATACACATACACACATACACATACACATATAGACACATACACATATACACATACACATACACCCATGCACATACACACATATACGTACATACACGCTTATACACACATACACATACAAACATACACGTGCACACATACACATACACATGCATTCATACACATACACACTTACACTCATACACCTACACACATACACATACACAGATGCTCCTATACACGTACACCTACACATATACACCTACTTACACAGATACACATACACACACAGTCATACACATACACACATACCCTTACATACATACGCATACACCTATACACATACACATACACACAAACATACACACATACACATACTGACATACTCATACACACATACACATACTGACATACACATACACACATACACATACACACAAACATACACACATACACATACACACAAACATACACACATACACATACACACAAACACACATACACATACATCATTTTTTATATCAATGGCTGGAGAAAATGACTATATTCAAGCTGCGTAGATGGGTAGACAAATTATTATAATAGCTCATATTAGACACCAAAGAAAGTTACCGATTTGGTTCTGGTCGCCTATACAAGGGATTTCAGAGCTAAAATAATTGATTTTTGTATTCTTCCATTATCTATTATTATTTTTAATTCATAAATTAAATAAATATAATGTCTTGTTCTCATTTATATTAGTTTAATACAATGTTTTCAAATAAAACAAAATTTCATTCGGACTTATTAATTAAAAATTCTCATTGTCGTCAAAAAATTATACTTCTGCATTTTATCATTATTCCCATTAAAAATTAATACAACAAAAAATTCCTTGGTTAACATATATAATCGCTATTATATTAAAGTAAAACATCATGACTTTGCTATATCCAAAAGATAGCTTTTGCGATTATTTCACTCATACATATAAATATACACAAATAAACATACAAAAGCACACATATAAATACAGTTATAAGCATCTGCATTATCATCAAAGCCTAGAAAAAATATATTAAATACAGTATGAAACTAAAATATAAACATTGTTAAGCTTAGACTTTTTTTTATTCAATAATTCGCTAATTCATACATTTTAATATAATATCTGAAAATGCAACCGAGCAACGTTAGAAGCGAAGTATATTCTGCTAGTATTTCATTATTATTGTAAAAAGAATATTCCGTTTCATTCGATTTAACACTCATATTCTTTGTAAGAGCCACACCGATAGGAAGCAGATTAAAATTAATTTTGGGCACGTTATAAATATCAGATAAATATTTTTTTACCGATGTTAATCCATTATACGCTAAAACATTAATGCACCCTTCACCTGTAGCATAAACAAGACGACCATCTCCTAGACTTACCGGTTTATGATCAATAAGCTTATTGTAGATTGGAAACCATTCACGACTATTACACATATGTTATGATGCACCGGAGTTGAGTAGCTAAGAAATCATACAATTTTCGCAATTAGTGGAAATCAGCACCACTCACAATAAAGCATTGTCTTGTTTCGCTGAATAACCGCTGCTGCGACCGTTGAGTCTCGTTCTCTCGAAGCTGCCAATATTTCTCCTGACTGTGGCCTAACTTTTCACAGTTCCTGCAACTTTGTTTTAATTTATTTTTATTTTGCTTCATTTTTCCACTGCTTTGAAATGCAGACTTTTGAATATTTTTATTTTCAGCAAAAAATGTGTTAATTTCATGACTATCTTGAGCAAACATTCGTGCCTCTTCCATCATCAAACGTGAATTCGAATTCTCAATAGTTTTGTGTTAAGTCACAGCAGAATCCCATGCGGATCTAAAATAATTATTACTAGGTGTCATGAAAATCTTTGTAATCATCATGCTGTCTGAAATTTCTTCTTTTGGCGATTTTGAGATATAACACGAATCTGAGATCTTTGAGATGTGCGTCGCTATGTTATCATTAGGGTCCTTTTGATAACTAAACCACTTTTGTTTTAGTACGTGAACAATTTTGTCGGATTTATTGTCATAAATTGCCTCCTGGCCAGGCACCTCTGACTTTTTATCGAATGAAAATTAGTGTATGTGCTACCCATATCGCGAATCTTAAAAAATCCGACCTTATTGCGTATCAGTTGATTGTTGGTCACAAAAGTGGCTGACCATCCATCGGTAGTCAAAGTTTTCGGTATGGTGGGTCTGACAGTCTAGCCTGATATAATGTGTTCAACGTGTACCGGTCTGTACTCTCTCGACTTTACCATATAAAAAAAGCTAATCATATAGAGGACAATATCCTTTATATATCAATTTTTTTTTTCTTTAAAAACTCATAAATTGCGTGAAATTTATCCCATATTCCTTTCGCTGATTGACAATTAAGAACATTTGTTATTGGCTGTTTTTCAATCAAAGTAATAATAAATTTTTGTGCGACACTATCTTTTTTGATAAAGAGTTTCAAATCGTTTTCATACTGCGTAATAACAGCAACATGCACACCTTCTATAGGAATTGCCGGTTGTACATCCGAACTATCCACGACACGAAATGCTTCATGTGAAATTAACATTTTTCGAAGCTAAACTTCCATACACTCCAATTCTTTACACTTTTGAGTTTTGTGATTCTCACCATATTACTCTCCATTTTTAATCACTTTTTGCACTTTTGCACTAAGACTGGCTACGACGAAAATTATTTAGGATTTCACAAATACTTTTACTAAGCATGGACTAGGCCCATGATCAATTAAATAGAAGTTATTTATTATTAGAATAGTATTTATTAATACAAAAGTGTGCATAGATATAAAGTGTTAAAAGCATTCAACATGGACAGGTATCGCAATATAACTAACAGCAAGTTAGACGAGCTGTGCTAGAACACATAACTAATAGATGGCAATAGTGTTTATATGATTTTCACATTAGATTTCTTTATCAAATTTTTCGATAATTCGTTCAGTACCAATCGGAACATACTCTTTATCACTATCTAAAGAAAGTTTCTCTTTAGAAATATTTGGATGCTTCTCATTTAATGTACTTTTGTCCGAGTAAAATTTTGATACCTTCTCTGCACATAAAGCTTGGATTCATAATAAAAGACATTAAATGTAGATTTTAGGGAAACTGAGGTATAATCATGCTAGCAGATTACTACTGAATGATAAAGAGAGAAAACTTTTCTAAAAAGAGATAAAAACGTACCAGAAATCCTCTACATCGATCATTTGAAGAAGAGCGTATACGAAAGCGTAAGTGATTTGAAATATAAGAGAGCAAGAGAGAAAAAGAGAGAGAGAGAACGTTGACACTCAGTATTCGTCACCTTGACACTAAAATTTCGAACTTTAAACAAGTATTTTATTCTTTCAATTGCTACTAACACATTGAAAGCATGGCGCACTTATTAGGGAAAGCTAAAAACTGCATCTACAGTGGTTTATCAAGATCATTGATTATCAATTTTATGTCAGATTTACTATAGTAGTCTAAGTAAATCTTGGATCTATGATCAATTATGTGAAACACCCTCAAAGTAGTATTTAAAATATTAATTTAAAAAAAAATTGATGAATTTACTAAATTTACTTTCCGCTAATGCCTCTGTGAAATTGTTTTTTATAAAATCTGACTTCAAATTCATGATCAGTGATTTCAAATACCCCTAGGATAGTATTTACAATGTCTATCAACTCTTCCAAACATTTATAATAAAATTTTAATAGAGTTTTAATCAAATTTAGACTGAATTTCGACTATTTCTGATTTTTTTATCTTTTTAGAACCGTACAAAGGGTTACAATTGCGTAAAAAAAATATTAAAAATATTAAAAATATGGTTTTCGATGTGTTTTTTTCCGTAGAATTCGGTTTTGAAGTCAAATTGATCGTATCTTTTTCCCCTTTTTTTAGCTTTAAAAACCATAAAAAAGCGAAAAAATGAGGATTTTCTAAGATTTACACAATGCAAAGGTTATATTTTGATATCAGATTCGGATTCAGCGTCAAAAAATATATAAGAAATGAAAGGTCACGTCAAAAGTACAAACAACTTTTTCCATTTTGTGGGCTTACTTAGTTAAATAATAACCGTTCATTGTAAATAGTATCTCTTTATTAAATCTCAAAATATCTTTCGTTTCATTTATGTGTTTATGTATTTTGAATGTCACAAAATTTATATAATCTTGAACTTGATTATAAACCGTATATAGGGGGTCAGATAAGCATGTATCATTTTGTACCATAAGTCTATGTATTAGAATTTATATTTTTACTCATTGTAAGTTGATCATGTGCTTGGTAACATCTAGTTTATCGGATGCATGTCATCTTAATGATCGGCTAAAGATTATACGCTTGCATTAAGACACATAGTTAGTAACAATTAGTAGTGGGATTATAAAATATGTATACTACCCTCCAGTCACATTTGCCCACCCTAAATGAAAATCGATAAAACTTTAAAGTTTTGTGGCTCAGTGAAAAATAGTCGTAATTAAAAAATTCCGACGGGGTTTTAAAAAGGGTTTAAAAACCTTCAGTTTAAGCCGAGTTGAGCAAAAATAAATTAAAAAATACATGCCTTATGCGTAATAAACTAACTAAAAAATATTCAATTTTTTTCGCCCCTATTCAAATGCCTGCCATTTTTGCGGAAATTATCGAATCAAAGGAAAACAGAATAGAGGTAAAAGCTAAAGGAGTCACCTTTAAAATTAGCTATAGGAAGCTCATTTATGATCGATTTTACGGTAGTTATGGT
Organism: Anastatus disparis; assembly: GCA_017163975.1. NCBI lineage: Eukaryota > Metazoa > Arthropoda > Insecta > Hymenoptera > Eupelmidae > Anastatus > Anastatus disparis. The sequence goes on along the minus strand of JAFFSR010000045.1, from coordinate 411,955 downwards.
CATTTTTTATGAAAAAACGATTTTTTTTAATAGCTATTATCTCAAAACATACGCATGATATAAAAAAATTTTTAAGAAAAAAGTTGTTTATTTTTGAGTCAAAAATATAAATATTTAGATTTAACTAAAATCCGAAATAAAAATTTTTTTTTTAAATTCATTAAAAGACCGATTCCATCTCAAACCATGCAGACCGACTGCACCTATCTCTCCGAACTGCTTTAAAATTTTTTATATTATTCCACTTTGAAAATAAGCGTATACGTATTTTTTTATTTTTCAATATCATCAAAAATGCAGTTTTTATGCACTTTTTAAAAATGACTTATAAATTTTCAAATCTCAAAAATCGAAAATTTTTTTTTTTTTAATCGTTTTTATCCCTGTAGTGATCTTTATAAATAAATTTAGGCTCGTTCAATGCTACAGAGGATGCTCTTTTAATTCCACCGTCTTTTATTTTTTTTTACAAAAAAACGGAAGTGCAATTGCACTTTTTGTAAAAAATGAAAAATGCATTTTTCTCAAAAAAGCCATTTTTTTTTGTCTCAAATTTTTTTTATGGATAGGTAGCCTTAAGACCTATATTTTCATCGGTGTGGAATTTAGAATATTTTGGTTTAGTAAGAGATATAAAAAAAATTGAGAAAAAAATTTTCATATTTACATAAATGTAAATACGTCATAGATACAACAAATATTTCAGGAGTAAGCGCATTTCAGATATATATATATTTGTACGTACATAGCTTTTATGCAACTCATAGGTGTTGTGCTGTACATATATATAGTGCGTAAATTTTGCGTTAAGTATAAGAAATTATGTAAAAAAAAAAGTTCTATTTTTTTTCCTTTCTTATGAGTTTTGGACTTTTTCTTATTACGCACATTCTTCTTTGACGTAATTTTTTTTTTCTTCTTAGACTTTTCGTCTAAGGGATGACCAGTGTATACATCAGGTTGAGAATATATTCCCTTAGTTTTTACAAGCATTCGTGCTTTATCAATCATGTAAACAGTCACTTCGGGAAAGATAGATAAAATTTTAGATTTTGATACCGACAAAGGAATCAGCGTAAGAATTTTAATTTTTTCATTGATACTGCCACAAATTTTAAGCGCTACTCCCAAATTGTTAAACCATTCATCGCAGAAGCATTGAGAAAAACCATCATTGGATGCATCAATTGAAACATTGTATGCTTCCGATAATTTGCAGCTAGTTGCAGAGGAAAATGAAGAAATTAATTCTGATTTCTTTCTCGTGACGTATGTTTCTAAAGAAGAGTCATCAACAGATCTCTTCCTTTTCAGCGGTGAAACATTACCGAAGGAACTTGAAATTAAAGTCTCGTTCAAATACTCAATCCGCTCTGGAGTGCTTGCACGAAAATCGTGGTCTTCAGTATGGACCAAGTAAGCATCATTATCTGAATCGATCGCATCTATAATTTTCGTTGATTCAATTTTCTTGATGCGTTTATAACAGTTGAAACATACATAATCAGAACTATGTACCACCTTGTCAGGCAAATGTTGCTGCAGATGTTCTGCTAAATTTTCCAACATTCTAAATTTGGTAGCGGTATTATAAACAATTTTTTTGTGTGATCCAAAAAAATTTGGACACTTCCGTCTCTTCTCGGAATAAGTTTCAGACATATTTCGAAATGAGTCTCAATATCTAGAAATTAAACGGTATAAAAGATGTAAGATAATTACCGTGAATAGCTGCTTTCTTAAGTAAACCTAAGGCACTTAAATTATCTATGCGATATTTAGCCACCTAGCGGTATATCTAGATATCTACGTATATATACATCTGTTATGTAAATATGAAAATTTTTTTCTCAATTTTTTTATATCTCTTACTAAACCAAAATATTCCAAATTCCACACCGATGAAAATATAGGTCTTAAGGCTACCTATCCATAAAAAAAATTTGAGACAAAAAAAAATGGCTTTTTTGAGAAAAATGCATTTTTCATTTTTTACAAAAAGCGCAATTGCACTTCCGTTTTTTTGTAAAAAAAAATAAAAGACGGTGGAATTAAAAGAGCATCCTCTGTAGCATTGAACGAGCCTAAATTTATTTATAAAGATCACTACAGGGATAAAAACGATTAAAAAAAAAAAAAATTTTCGATTTTTGAGAATTGAAAATTTATGTCATTTTTAAAAAGTGCATAAAAACTGCATTTTTGATGATATTGAAAAATAAAAAAATACGTACACGCTTATTTTCAAAGTAGAATAATATAAAAAATTTTTAAGCAGTTCGGAGAGATAGGTGCAGTCGGTCTGCATGATTTGAGATGGAATCGGTCAAAATATAAATATTCAATAAATGGATTTTTTTTCAATGGGATCAAAAATGAATAAAATCTTTTTCTACTGATTCTCAGTTTAACCTGAATATTTATTTTTTTAACTCAAAAATAAACAACTTTTTTCTTAAAAATTTTTTTATATCATGCGTATTTTTGAGATGATAGCTATTTAAAAAAGTCGTTTTTTTCATAAAAAATGACCATAACTATTGTAAAATCGATCATAAATAAGCTTCCTATAGCTAATTTTAAAGGTGACTTCTTTAGCTTTTACCTCTATTCTGTTTTTCTATGATTCGATAATTTCCGCAAAAATGGCAGGCATTTGAATAGGGGCGAAAAAAATTGAATATTTTTTAGTTAGTTTATTACGCATAAGGCATGTATTTTTTAATTTTTTTTTGCTCAACTCGGCTTAAACTGAAGGTTTTTAAACCCTTTTTAAAACCCCGTCGGAATTTTTTAATTACGACTATTTTTCACTGAGCCATAAAACTTTAAAGTTTTATCGATTTTCATGTAGGGTGGGCAAATGTGACTGGAGGGTAGTGTATATTTGTGTATGAACAATAGCATGCTTGCAACGTTTCACTTTAGAGATTTTTTTAAACTCCGTGCGCGAAACTCAATTTCGCACACGATTCACAAAGTGACACGTGAGAAAATCGAGTTTCTTACACGTCGTGTCAAAAAATACAGTTCGACTTGTGTAAGGAAGTGATTTTTTCGTCGTGTGATCTTTTCACCCTTGCTTCGATTGGGCGCAAACCGCCACACGAGGAAAAAATTACTTTGACGCACTAGTGTCGAAATATACTATTTTCAGATTCTAGTTTATCTTTTAGTGTCATAGCAGTCTGATAACCTTTTAATACATTAATGATTATTTAAATTTTTTAGATTTCAAATTTTAGGAGGTGTTTTTCGTTTTTTTTTCAGATTCTATAAAGACGATTATAAAAAAGAATATTTCGGCTGCTTAATATTCTTATTATATTTGTTTGTTATGTACTTATTTTCATTTTTGTTTTATGATCTTAACTTATAATATAAAATTGTTGAATGCTTGCAAAAGAGAGTGAAATAGGACTATTATTTTTAAATTTTATCTTTTATTAAAAACTGAATTTATATTTAAAATAAAAATTTTTCTCTCTTCTCTTTTAAGAATGGATGAATGTGTAGAATGTATAAAAAATCACTCACATTGGCTTCATTAGTCTACTCAACATAAATTTTTATATTAAAATATGTATATGTCTGTCTGCGTCTTTCCACTCGCAAGTGTGCGTATGTATATTATAATTTTTATGTTTGAATGAATTATAATATGTGCCTAAATATCTTAAACAAAAAATAATCCCAATATGTCATATTTGTATCTTGAGGGGATGTAAAACAGACACTACATCTGAATTTGGCCTATATTTTTATTTTATTGCAAAACTTGAGAGAAAGAAATCCTTTAGCTTGTAGAATTCATTTAGCTCATAAATAAAGATTATTTTAGTTAAATTTTCAAATAAATTCGTTTATTAGTTTTTCAGAAATTTGGGTTCAAATGTTATATGTTGAAATTCTTAGATTTTGTATGAGAAATCTGAAATTCCGAAAAACTAATGTATGAATTTATTTAAAAATTTAGCTGGATAATCTTCATGGTACATACTAGCAGCTAATGCATTTCTTTTCTTAAAATTTCGCAATAAAATATAAAGATTGTCAAGGTTTGTGAGTACAGGTGTAGTATCCGTTTTGCATCTCCTTAATTTTGTCTTAATCGTGCTTCTAAAGAGAAAAACGATCGAATTAGGTACTTAGGTGATATAAAAGAATTCAAAATTAGCATTTTGCATGAAAAAATGTATTATATCCGTCAGATAGAATACGAAAAAATAAAAGACCCGTATTTTTTTGTTTTTCAAAATATGATGAATTGCAAAAGTTACAGCCGATATAAGTTTTTACAATTTTGATATTTATAGATATAGCTCTATGATAAATGACGTCAAGATTGCTATTGGTAAAATGACAATCGTGACGTCACACCAATTTCAACTGCCTCTATCTCTTCAAGTTTTCATTTTCATAAAAAAAGAAAAAATACGTGTCCTTTATTTTTTCATTTTCTTAATAACGGATGTAATGGATTCAAAAAAAAAAATTTCATGCAACATCCCAATTGATTCGAAAATATATGTATATATATACATAATTTTTTGAGAATTAAAAATTTATAATAGAATTTTCCATAGTAAAATGCTTCAAATCTAGATAAAAATATGGAAAAGGAAATTAAGGGGATGTAAAATACCAACATTATAGTTTTCCAAATTTTTTATTCACGATTCAAATTTTTTAAAAATATCTTAATGTTGCAACATTCTATTTTAATTAGCAAGAATTGTAGTATAGAGATATTTCAGAAAATATTTGACTGATTATTGAAGATTCGGGAAACTGCAAGTCAGTAACTGTGTATTAAACATATACTCTATTACATCACCTTAATTAAATTTTTAAACTTTCAAACATTTGAAACAGTTTAGATTTCACGCCAAAAATAAAAACAAAAAATAGTATGCTGTAGGTCATAAAAAAACCTACAAAATGAAGAAAAAGAAAAAATCTAGAGGGCTGAAATTTTCACTAAAGTCATATTTTTTATGTACTACGCGAGGAAGCTCTTAGGATTCCAAGAGAATTAGGAACACTTTTCACTATCATAAGCGCCTAAACTCTTTGACGACCTGGCCCAAAATTATTTACTATGTTTCGCAGCACCGAGGATGATAAAGACAACTTATCTACGCTTCCATCAAAATTAGGTATTTGTCTAATTGTCTGATGTGACGATAAATAAGGTCTGTTTGAAAATTTACGCGTTGTATTCCCAGTGCTGGATTTATTTGTTGTGCGTTCATTGCATAGTTAGAATTCGTAGGTGCGTTAAATTTAAGATTCAAATTTATTTGCGCTGGAATGCTATTATTCCACGTTTGCAGGCTATTTTGTAAGAAGTTTGCATTTGGCTAATTCCATTCAGATTCATCCAGGCCGTCACATATCGAATTTTTTTTTTGGCTGAAAACTATGTGAATGTAATCTAATACTCAAGAAAAGATGTGAAGACCTCGAAATACGGCTTAAAAAAATTTTTTATGACGCTATAGTCTATTTTGTGTTAAATGTTAAAATGGAAGGTGAAAAAATGAAAATGGACCTCCATATTCAAAATGCTTTATCTCCGTTAATTTTTTACCTTTCGAGACGAATTTTTTTTTTAATATGAGGAATACAGTCTAGTTTTAAATTCCGTTCCGATTTTTGCGATGCGAGTTGATCCCTCCGAGTTATCTATGAAAAACCTAGAAAAAACAATTTTTATTAAATGCAATTTTCTTAAAAACTATATATTTTTTTTTTAATTTTATATGTTTTTATACGTAAAAAATTCTAACTTTTAGGATAGGTAAAAATATGCTATTTTGCCTTTTTTTTTAAACAGGTTTTCGAACGTTTTTTTTAAATTTTCCATTTTAAAGCATTGATACTATGGCACACCGTACCATTTTCTCAACTACAACGTCTTCTTACGATTCGTTTATGCTTTCATTAATGTTATTCATTATAAATTTATTAATGTTATAAAAATATTAACAAAAATTTTGAAAATAAACCTTCGATTAAGTTTTTGGATCAATTAGAACCAAAGTTATGACGATTTTAAGTTTATAAAAATAGATGAATTAAAAAATTTTTTTCCAATCATAGATTATCAAGACCACGTACTTTTCCAATAATTATGCTCTTTCACTATTCGTTGAATTTATGAATTCATATTTTTCCATTCATGCAATGAAGTTCTAGAAGTGAACACAAAATTTTGTTCAGCTTTGCTGCAGTGAATTTTTTGTATTCCCTTGACTTCTTTTACTTTTTCTTGCTATTTAACTTTTCTCGTTTGTCGGAAAACTTCTAGTTCTTCTTTATTTAAAAGAAGAATGTTGATAGATGGAGTGTACAGTAACACATTAGTTGCGAAATCCTCTGCATTTCTAATGGATTCTGCACTTTAATTGGACAAATTGTGCACTGTGGCATAACTATACCCCCTATTCCATCACATGCACCTTTCCCATGCCCGGTTGCAGAAAATAATCATTTCCTTTTTTCTTTTGAATTTCTAAACTCGTAAAATTGGTATCTATTTTTGAAATGACTGGCAGCTCCATCCGAAATGATCATGGTTTCTTCTAATTCTTGCAGAGTATACTTTTGCTATATACACTACCCTCCAGTCACATTTGCCCACCCTACATGAAAATCGATAAAACTTTAAAGTTTTGTGGCTCAGTGAAAAATAGTCGTAATTAAAAAATTCCAACTGGGTTTTAAAAAGGGTTCAAAAACCTTTAATTTAAGCCGATTTGAGCAAAAAAGAATTAAAAAATGCATGCGTTATGCGTAAAAAACTAACTAAAAAATATTCAATTTTTTTCGCCCCTATTCAAATGCCTGCCATTTTTGCGGAAATTATCGAATCATAAAAAAACAAAATGGAGGTAAAAGCTAAAGGAGTCACCTTCAAAATGAGCTATAGAAAGCTAATTTATGATCGATTTTACGGTAGTTATGGTCATTTTTTATGAAAAAAACGATTTTTTTTAATAGCTATTATCTCAAAAAATACGCATGATATAAAAAAATTTTTAATAAAAAAGTTGTTTATTTTTGAGTCAAAAAAATAAATATTCAGGTTAAACTGAAATCTGGAAGAAAAAGTTTTTTTTTAAATTCATTAAAATATAAATATTGAATAAACGGATTTTTTTTCAATGGGATCAAAAATGAATAAAATCTTTCTTTTACTGATTCTCAGTTTAACCTGAATATTTATTTTTTTGACTCAAAAATAAACAACTTTTTTATTAAAAATTTTTTTATATCATGCGTATTTTTTGAGATAATAGCTATTAAAAAAAATCGTTTTTTCATAAAAAATGACCATAACTACCGTAAAATCGATCATAAATTAGCTTTCTATAGCTCATTTTGAAGGTGACTCCTTTAGCTTTTACCTCCATTTTGTTTTTTTATGATTCGATAATTTCCGCAAAAATGGCAGGCATTTGAATAGGGGCGAAAAAAATTGAATATTTTTTAGTTAGTTTTTTACGCATAACGCATGCATTTTTTAATTCTTTTTTGCTCAAATCGGCTTAAATTAAAGGTTTTTGAACCCTTTTTAAAACCCAGTTGGAATTTTTTAATTACGACTATTTTTCACTGAGCCACAAAACTTTAAAGTTTTATCGATTTTCATGTAGGGTGGGCAAATGTGACTGGAGGGTAGTGTATTCTCTATGATTGAATTTATAGTCATTAAAGCATGAGAAGAATCATGTTTCGTATCGTCACAAACTGTGACATAACTGACCGTTGAATCATTTCCAAAATAGCATACCGATGTGTAAATATAAATATTTGATTTTTGCTCTAGTGGTAGCTTTGTGCTTCATTTTGTAATGAGACCGTCTAGTTTTCGGCAAAATCTAGGTGTATAACTAATTGAAACTGGCTTTTTTTTACTAAAATTTTTTCCTCTCGAATAGCAATACGTTGAATTCCTTTAATCATCTTATGAGTACTCACGGTGAGAGCATATTTTCTCAATTGTATCAAGAAGCCTTCAATGGTACTAGTTTTATTAAGTAAATCTGATTTTTCCCAAATACTATAACTCATTTCTTCATAAAGATCTTCTTCCGTCAAGGAAATCATTTCTAAATCAATAGTTTCTGGGCATTTTTCACAGTTTCCCAGTACACATTTCATATCATCCTTAGAGCAAAATAAAGAAGAAAATATATTCGATTCAATTTTTGAAATGTGATATTTATTGTTTGTGTTATAATTTTTTAAAGCTATCAACATAAGTTCTGAATTTTCACAATAAGTACGAAGACACGTATCATTGGGTGGATGTGGTATAACCCTCTTTGGTCTCAAGGTACAGAATGTTGATTTTTCGATTTGGGGATTTTCTTCTTCAAATAATTAAATCATTTGTTTCATGCTTCGCGTAAGAAAGCGCTTAACTTTTTTAGTTTTGATATTATTTTCTTTTACAGATATTGTATCATTTTTATTTGCACTTTGTCAAAAGCAATAATAATCATCGTTTAAACAATACTCTTAGACTTTTAAAAAAAACTGCTCTATGTAAAGAATGGCCACTATAATTCTCAAGCTTTTTATAGACATCTTCATTATTCACCAGTGAGCGTGCTTGATCAATCATGTACGCAGTTACGCCTGGCAGAGCTGATAATAAATATTCTTTGAAAAAATCAGTTGGCATGAGGGTTAATAGCCGCACTTTTTCAGAAAAACTTGAACAATTTTTTAAGGCCCTTTTAATATTTTCAAACCATTTATCACATGTTTTACATTCGATGCTTTCATTTAATTCAGGCAAATCCGTTATATCATAAAATTTTATCATCATACTAACTACTTAAGAATTAAATGCATCATTCGTTTCCTTTCTTTTTGAAATAGCATACGATTTTCGCATCTTTACATTAAGAGTTTCAGACATCTTGATAGGTGAAATCTTCAAATTCAAATTATTTACGGTTTCGTTAAGCTAATGCACCACAATCTCGCCGTCATTAATTTCTTGAAGATTGTTGACTGCTAGAATTAGATGAAGAGGTCGTAGCATTCTTCACTTCTTCTAAGAATAATTCATAACATGCAGCGCAAACTTTATCTTTTCTAGATATCAAAATCTTTAGATACAAGCGCTGCAAAGACTCCGTTATACTGCCCAATTCTCTCAATGGATTTTTAGAAGAATGGTACATAGCTTTCTTGTGCCTTTTTTTTAAGTCCTTGTACTTTATTTTGGCCAGTAATGATGCCATTGTAATTAACTCAAAACCTTTTAATAAAGCGAAAAAAAAGTTTATAAAAGTTAGAGGATTTGTTTTTCAATTTGATATCTTTTTATCTACTGCGACGCGCTATATTGCTGATGAATACGCTTGGAACGCGACTTTGCTACCTAGCGACGGCATGCACTAACTATTTTCAAACTGAATTTCACTCCCAAGCGCGAAATTTAAACTGAATAAATGATCATTTGTTTTCGAACACATTTTTAAAATTAAAATTGCTATAACTTTTGTTCTAATTGACCAAAAAAGTTGAACAATGGCTCATTCTGAAGGTTTTTGCAAACACTAAGAATATACTTATAAATAAAACAGTGAACGAATAGTGAAAGAGCATAATTATTTGAAGATTACATGGTTTTAATAATCTATAATTGAAAAAAATTTTTTAAATTCATCTATTTTTATAAACTTAAAATCGACATAACTTTGGTTCTAATTGATCCAAAAACTTGATCAAAGGTTTATTTTGAAGATTTTTGTTAATATTTTTATAACATTAATAAATAAAAGCATAAACGAATCGTAAGAAGACGTTGTAGTTGAGAAAATGGTACGGTGTGCCATAGTATCAATGCTTTAAAATGGAAAATTTAAAAAAAACGTTCGAAAACCTGTTTAAAAAAAAGGCAAAATAGCATATTTTTACCTATCCTTATAGTTAGAATTTTTTACGTATAAAAACATAAAAAAAAAATATATAGTTCTTAACAAAATTGCATTTAAATAAAAATTGTTTTTTCTAGGTTTTTCATAAATAACTCGGAGGTATCAACTCGCATTGCAAAAATCGGAACGGCACTTAAAACTAGACTATATTCCTCACATTTAAAAAAAATTCGTCTCAAAAAGTCAAAATTTGACGGAGATAGAGAATTTTGGATACGAGGGTCCATTTCCATTTTTTCACCTTTTATTTTAACATTTAACCCAAATAGACTATAGCGTCGTGAAAAAATTTTTTTAAGCCGTATTTCGGTGTCTCCTCATCTTCTCTTGAGTATAAGAACACATTCACATAGTTTTTAGTCAGAAAAAAATTCGATATGTGACGGCCTGCATGAATCCGAATGGAATCAGCTATTTGAGAGAAAAGTGCAATTATACGGCTTCTGATGTGAAAAGATTGTGTTTGGAAAAGTCCTGTTTTGAGAAACCATGTAATTATAAGGTTTTGATGTAAAAAGCGGTTGGTTTAGTCCCGGATATGTGTACGGCCCTGGGATTATCATTGGTATTTTGTATTAAATGTTGCTGCATTTCCGTTAGAATTTGATTCTTTTGTTTTTGTTTTTCCCCGTTTAGCATCCTTTTCCCCTTTTTTATCATTTATATCGTCGATTCCCGCACATAATACTGCATTAATCAGAATTCGCATATTGCCTTCTTGTTGTGTCCCGTATATTTCCTTTGCACAACTTCCTAATTTCTTTCTCTGACAAATTTTTTGAAAAATTTTCATTTGGTTTTTGAGCGTACACCGGTATATACACAGTATTCTGTGATGACCCTGGGTATAAAATTTTCTCTTTCTCAAGTCCGACTAAGCTTTCCTCACTACGCGAACTTCTGGTAGGGCATAAAGCACGCCCTCTACGCCTCGTTGGCAAGTTTCTATCTCGCTCTTTTCCGTCTTTTTTTGAAAATAAATTATAAATTAACATTTTCGAACTTAATTAAAAAATTTTCCAAGGAACTTGTTTTTTTTTTCTAAAACTTTACTTTTATTGCTTTATTGCTTGTAATAAGAAGAGCGTCTACGTTTTTTTGCGCTGATATTCAATTGGATTTACGGACAAAATGTTAAGAAAATAACGAAAATTGTGAAATTCATTTACAAATCACGTTTTAAATTTACTATTTAATTATTCTTTATAATTCAAATTATTTAAATTTTTTACGTTTTTCATCTACAGCAATAGCTATTTTTTCTGAGAATATAACGCTATAATTTTATACTTTTATTTTTTTCCACTGTTCAATCACTCAGCAAAGGAGAATCGCTTACTTTCTTTCATGCGCACTTATGCTTAATTGACTCATAGCGTAAATGTTAATAGTAAAAATCTATTTTAAAATTAATATGTGCTTAAAGTTACTCTTCCAACATTATTTATATAAATTCTGTTTAATGTTAATTTAATTTTTTTTGTGCATTCACATAAGTAAACTTATAAATTTATAATTATTTCTTTCGACTATTTGATAACATGTTTTTTGAAACTGACAAGATTTTTTTCTTCAATTAAAATTGACAAAAAACAATAAGTAACAAAAAAATATTGATTTTTTTCGCTCACACGCATTCACTTGCTTGAATTTTTTGTTGTTTTTTTCAAAAAAATTATTATGACTTTCGAAATTCAAATATTACTGGTCGACACTACTGATTTTTGCACACTACTAATTTAAGAATGGATTTTTACATATATTATTTTCTGTATTTACGCTCGAAAATTGTTTTTTTTTTCTTAACGCACACTGTACTCGCGCATTAATCACTTTACATTGTTCTTTTCCTTTTAAATATTATTACGAATTCTCTGACACTCTAAACTCAAAAGAGTAAAAATTGAGAATAAAAAATAGAAAAGTATAGTTTTTTCAATTATAAAAGAGTAAATTGAAGATTTGCAGACCACTTGTAGAGGTAAATTTGATGACTTTATAATTTATAAAGATAAACTTAAGGTTTTCTCTTTCTAAAAGTCAGAACGTATGTTTTTTTTAATGGAAATCAAATGATCTTAAAAGGTAAATATGATGCTTTTTCTCTTTTCATAAAGATGAGTATCTATATTTTTTAATTTACAAAGAGTAAAAGATTATGCTGCCATTTCTAAAGAGCAATTTAATGTGTTTACTCTTTTGACAAATAGTAAAAGGCACATTTATAACTTTATAAAGGCTAAAATAATAATACCTTAATAGTTAATAAGACTTAGTTGATCATTATTTGCTTTGAAGATATAATTTACTACGAGCTTAATTTACCTCGCTCCTAACGTCGCTCGGTTAAATTTCCATATATTATATTAATATGTATAGATTAGCCAATTTCAAAGTAAAAGAAATTGCCTCAATTTATAAATTTTTATATTGCAGTTCTGTTTAAAATTTAGTTTTTATATGAAAATAACGAAAAAAAGGATTAACTAAAGTTTTAATATGCATAATTATTTAAATACAAATCATATCATCATGATACATTAAAAATTTGTTTTACTGAATTCCAATTTCATCAATAAAAAATATGATAGGAATTCATTCTTTTTAGTCACGTGTTTCAGACAGAGGGATGGAAAGGAAGAAACGGAGACGTAGGAACGGAGACAGAGAGACAAAGACACAGAGAAAACACTTTCCGAAGACGGAAAGACAGAGAGAAGAAGACAGAGAGAAGAAAACTGAGAGACATAGACGGAAAGATGAAAACGGAGAGACGGAGACGAAGAGTCATAGACAGAGGGACGAAGAGACGAAAACAGAGACACAGAGGCAGAGAGACAGAGACGAAAAGAGGAGTCGTAGGAACAGAGACGGAGAGATAGAATGACGGAGATGGAGATGCGAAGAGATGGAAACGAAGAGACGAAGATAGAGTGGCAAATGTTGTGTATGTGTATGTGCGTATGTGTACATATGTGTGTGTGTATGTTTGTATGTGTTTATATGTATGAGTGTATATGTATGTGTGTATATGTTTATGCGTATAAGTGTGTGTTAATATATACGTGTGTATGTGACATGTGTATGTGAAAATGTACATGAAAATATACAGGGTGTCCCATTTTAAAGAAACCATCGAGATATTTTCGACAGTTGGCGTTGTATAATAAAATTTTTCGGGCGAAAATCATGCGGGACAATGGCGGCTATCTTTCTATGTAATCAGTTTTGATCTTGAGATTTATTTTCAAGGTCATTTAAAGATCAAAATGATTTTTTGAATTGGAACTCCCATTTTTTATCCCGGATTTGAAAAGAGCAAGGAATTCTACGTTCAGATAAGGTATTGTGTGTGTGGTGCGGTTGACCCCTCCAAGGTAATGTAGGAGTCAAATCTATTATTTTCTTCATCTATGCACACGAATGATCACGCAAGGGTGAGGTTAATAATAATAATAATAATAATAATAATAACAATACCCCAATAACCCAAAACCCCAATAACCCGATAACCCAAACAACCAAAACCAAATAACCCAAATAAATAAAAGTCCGTTTATCTGAACATTTGCTCAGGCAAGACGATGGCTACCCAGTCAATGAAGGCAAGGTATTGATTACCCAGCCAATTAAGGCAAGGTGAGAATGCAAACATTTATCTCATAAGATGTTCAAAAATAGCCCCGTTTAAATTTATGCAATGTTGAATTCTACGTTCAAAGCTTGTGTGATGCGTTGCATTATATCTTGCCGCGTTGTTGGTTGCTGTGCACAAACAACATTTTTCAAGTAGCCCCATAAAAAGAAATCTGGACTTGTCAGATCTGGTGATCTTGGACACCACTCACAAGGAGAGTGTTTCACCTTCGAGTCTCCGGTTTTGCTCAAATTTCGGGAATATTTTCTAGATGCAGAAATATAAAGAAAGGCAAAATTTTAGAGGCCAACGCTCGATATTTCCCTAGTTACAGGCCATCGAAGAAAATCACTAAAAAAGTTACTAGATTTTCAAACGCTTATAGTTCCTCAGAATTATTAGCTAGAAGCTTAAACCTTTTTTTTATTGAAAGCTGAGCTCAAATCCTTTCGAAATAGTAGTTATAGCGTAACGAAATATTATTTTTCCCCAAAGTCATAGCATAATAAAGATTGAACCCAATTTTAGCTTTTATTATTAATTAATGTTTTAAACAAAAAATTCAGGTCCAATCTTTATTACGCTCTAGCTTTGGGAAAAAATAATATTTTGAGATGGTATAGGTGCTATTTCGAAAGGATTGGAGCTCAGCTTTTATTTAAAAAAAGATTTAAGCTTCTAGCTAATAATGCTGAGGAACTATAAGCGTTTGAAAATCTAGTAACTTTTTTAGTGATTTTCTTCAATGGCCTGTAACTATGGAAATATTGAGCGTTGGCCTCTAAAATTTTGCCTTTCTTCATATTTCTGCATCTAGAAAATATTCCCGAAATTTGAGCAAAAACGGAGACTCGAAGGTGAAACACTCTCCTTGTTAGTAATGTTACTACCAATGCCTATTCATCGTTTTCGGTATCATTGGTTCAAGAAGTGACGAACCATTAGTAAGCGATGACACGGTGCACCATCATGTTGTAGCCATAATCGACGTCTTGTTTGCAAGTTCACATCTTCCAATAATTCTGTGAACTCATTCTGCAGAAAATCAAGATATGCTGCACCGTTGACATTTCCATCGAAAGAATAAGGTACTATAAGATAACTATTTATTATACTGCACCAAACTACGAGGCTCCATCTATGCTGATTATCAACATGACGTACGGATGAATTCTGTGAAGTTTTAAAATTCAACCAGCTGTTGATCTTGGGCTTCCAGTACGTCTCTTAATGTCACACAAAGAGATATGATGATCTAAATCAACCATTGCTAAAACGACGAGAATTCGTGGATCATCGTTGTTCAATATCATAATGCGACGACGATTTCAGCGTATTCGTTGTCGACGTCTCTTTCTTCGCTCAATGATTTGTATTCTCACGGGGTCCGGGTAGTGAAGCCTCCCTGGGTAATTTTGGCGGTAATACCTTGCATCAGCATGATATCGGCCTTGACATGCCCCGAGAGACAACAGGATATCAACAATTTCGTTTTTCGAATAATCCGGCATATTTGGTCCTTTTGAGTCACTCGACACTAAGAAATTCCTACGTGAACTATCCTGAAAAGGGCTGTTCACGAGTCACCTTTGTCATAAATAATACTTAAGAAGTGTAATTTAACGATTCAGATGAAATTTTGTAGGCTTGTCCAGAATCACACCAGAAAAAAAGAATAAAAATAATTTGTTTTCACCTCATTTTTGATCCAGGATCAAAAATGAGGGTTTCAATTCAAAAAATAACTTTGACCTTTAGATGACCTTGAAAATAAATCTCAGGGTCAAAACTGATTTCATAGAAAGATAGCTCCCATTGTCCCGAATAACTTTCGTCTGGACAATTCCTTAATACAACGCCAACAGTCGAAAATATCTTGGTGGTTTCTTTAAAATGAGACACCCTGTATATATATATATATATATTAGGGTGGCGCTTATTTCCCAAAATGCTTGAATATCGTCTCCCGTCCCGGGGATCGGTTGTTACTATCCAAAAACTATAAATGAATCCAAAAAATCCGGTATAGAAAGTTTTAAACACGTTTCAATTTTAAAAAAACGCTTTTTTCTCATTTTTTCCACATTTTTCGTACTTTGATACTCTAATTCTTTTCTAAATTATTTTTGGGACTTTGTGCGCATATAAATCATTTCTGTCAGTAAAAAAAATATCCCCCATAGTACTTTAGAAGCAAAATAATTTGTTTTCACCGAGATGTAGCTTGTTAATTCAGTAAAAAAATTTTAAAAAAGTACTTTTTTTTCGTGTTTTTAATTTTATAGATGGGTTTTCGTCACTAGAAGTGCAAATGAGTTTCACTATGCAAAAGTAGAGTTGAAAACCTTTAATTTCATTTCTTATACAAGTTTCCAAGTGCTTTCATTACCGAGATATGATCATTCAAAGTTGGTACAAAAATCGAAGTATGAAATCTGTGAACTAACTACTTTATTTCGTTTGTGAAAAGATCTAACAAGGAGAGTGTTTCACCTTCGGGTCACCGATTGGGCTCAAATTTGGGAAATGTTTTCTGGATGCAGAAACATGGAGAAAGCCAAAATTTTAGAGGCCAACGCTCAAAATTTCTCTAGTTATAGGCCATTGAAGAAAATCACGAAAAAAGTTACTAGATTTTCAAATGCTTATAGTTCCTCAGCATTGTTAGCTAAAAGCTTATACCTTTTTTAAATGAAAGCTGAGCTCAAATCCTTTTGAAATAGCACCTAAGGCATCCCAAAATATTATTTTTTCCCAAAGTTAAAGCGCAATGAAGATTAGACCTAATTTCAGCTTTTATTATTAATTAATGTTTTAAACAGAAAATTAAGGTCAAATCTTCAATGCGCTCTAACTTTGGAAAAAAATATTATTTTGAGATACTACAGGTGCTATTTCGAAAGGGTTTGAGCTTAGCTTTCATTTAAAAAAAGATACAAGCTTCTAGCTAACAATGCTGTGGAACTATAAGCGTTTGAAAATCTAGTAACTTGTTTCGTGATTTTCTTCAATGGCCTGTAACTAGAGAAATTTTGAGCGTTGGCCTCTAAAATTTTGGCTTTCTTTATATTTCTGCATCTAGAAAACATTCCCCAAATTTGAGCCCAATCGGTGACCCGAAGGTGAAACACTCTCCTTGTAAGTTAATATTACATAATTAAAATTTCTAATAAAAGCAAACAATATATTTTAAAAAATATAGTAAACAAAAATATATAATATGTTATAAATACATTTTATTAATTTCTTACATCACTCTGTTCTCAGTTTCTTAATAAATTTTTTTTTATCAGCACTGGCTAATAAATTTTTTCTACTTTCATCAATAAACTGGAGTAAATACTGTTTTTGATCTTCATCACGAGATCGAGTATTGACATATTCTTCAGCTAAGTGAATCGCTCTTTCGGCGCAGTCATTCACTACAACAAGATGTTTTAATTTTTCACGGCACTCTAAGTAAGAAGGATTCTTTTCCCATAAAGTACAATCCTGTTTTAAAAATGTTTTATCTAAATTAAACCTACTAAAAAAATTCAAACTTTGACTATTTGTGAAATAATCAAGTGTTTTGTCGTACAATGATCGAATGCCCTCATCAGATGGATCAAATTTTTTCAAAATATCGTCATCTGAAGGTTTGTTTTTGAGTGATTTAATTATTCTTCGTTTGGTACTGATAACAACATCATTATCGAAAAGTGAAAGAATAGTGAGTTCTGGTGACAAGTACCATAAATGGTTTCTAAATTTATGTAAAGTAGCATCTGATATGCTTTTGTCGATATCTTTGAAATCAATTAATGATTTTATTAATTTCAAATCTTTGTTTGGAGCGGAAATAGCTAAAGGAGCGGTGTACAATGGATCGAGATATTTGAATCCAATGAATTTACATACAGCATATAATTTAGCTTCGTCGCCCTTACTCATTTTGAAAGATTTTCTGAATAAATACATTTTTATTGTGTAGATAGCTTTAGCCATCCAGCGAGCATGGTGAATTGCTCCTGGCTTTTTAAAAGTTATGGTTTCGTCAACGCCCAAGAAAATTAAACAGAGCTCTAATAATTCTTTGTAATCATTTCTAGGCTGCTCTTCTGCTAAAAATTCTTTTGTATTTTGAATCGCATCAGGAACTTTATCCTTCAAACATATTTCTAGTCCGGGTAGTCCATTTTCAAAAGAATTCAGATCAAAATTAGACCATTGCTCTCTAAATCTTTTAAACATTGGCATATCTGGACCACTAGTGCCAGGAAATTTCACTTCAAATGCTGCTCTTAATAAAAGCTCAAAAACATGATGACGACAAGCTAAATAGAGCAAATCTTTTTCCATTAAATCTTCTAAAAGCATCGCTGTTCCGCTTTTGCATCCTAAATTCACATTTGTTGTGTCACAGCAGATTGCATTTGTTAATTCTATTAATCCCCAATCTTTCAAAGATGCATAAACTGCTGAAGCTAACGTACTTGCTTTTTGATCTTGCAATGCTGGCACATTGATGAGTTTTGTAAATTTATCGCTGGATACTAAAATTGGCAATCTATCAACCTTCTTGCAAGTTATATCATCTGGAATAAGTTTACCATCCCAGTGAACTATTAAAAAATCCATACGAGTATTTTCAATCAATTGCTTCATTTTTTCATATTCGTGCTTTCTTATTTCAGCTTTTGCAATATTGATAGATTTACGATTGAGGATTAAAGTATCAAGATCAATGTTCAATTCATTAGCAATGAGACCGGTTATGAAAACAGCATCTCTGTCAGAAACTTTAGCTTTGTCAAAAGCTGCCACGACTGCTGGAGACATCACATTAATAGAACCTCTTTCATTTTTTTTTCATAGTTCCTTCCTTTTGCAGTATAAACTATATTAGATTTTTGCGAGCTTGAAGAGGTTTCTTCACTAGATGATTGCTGTGTTTCAAGCAATAACAGAGCTTTTGATCCTAAAAGCAAATATAATCAAATGTGTAACTAAAATGAATGAAGACATTCTTGAATGACGAAAGTAAAAGTAAGAATAGTTTTCGACATATTAATCACCTTACTGAAAAATCTCAAATGAGACCTCAAATGAGATTTCAAATGAAATCTCATGCCAACATCTTATTTGACAATATTTCTTTTTTTAGTAGGTTTGAAATCATCGATTAGAGACTATTTTTGACAAATTAGTACCTGGGAATTTTTTTTTAATTTGAATTTATAAAATTTTTTCCAAGTCCCAATTTAATAGTCACCAATCGATGATTTTAAAAAAACCAAAATAAAAATTATTGCTTAATGAGATTCCGGCATGAGATCTAATTCCAGATTTAAATTGAGAATTTTTAGTAAGGCATGGTTTAACGGTGACTAAAAATATATTTACTTGTCATAATATCTGTCTCTGAGACGAAATGTTCACTCTTAATAGATCCAGCTTTACTAATTGATGAATTTTGGCTGAATGTTTGACAGAGTTCTATTTCTGGATCCACGATTTTCGAAGTTGAAGGTTGTAGCAATTGTTCAATATTTTCTGGGGTAAAAATGTTTTCATCTGTAATTGAATGTAATCATAGAAAAACCAACTACAATTGTTACAAATCAAATTTTTACATATTATAAATGCATTATTACCTGAAATGTTTTCAGATTCTATTAAAGGTAATTTGATTTTTATGATATCAATTGGTTTCGACAGAAAAACTTTTTTACTGATTCGTCCATTGAACCCAATAGTGTCATTGAAATATCTTGGGAAATATCAAATACATCAGCCATTTTTTCAAGAAATTCAGTGACTTTTGCACTCGGCTTATTCTGAAATTTTCTTACTTGTGTATAAGACTGGTATAGATTTTTTAATTTTTCGATGCAATCATCGATTCTTTTTACTTTTATGGATGATTCTTCCCATATACCTAAAATTTCCTTGATTACAATCCGAACAGCATCAGCTAATTTGGATTTTTCAATTTGAGTCTTGTACAGTAGTCTTTTAAGAACAACTAAATTAGATGGTAAATATCTGTCATTGAATTCAAAAATCAAGTTATTTGTTATATCAGATAACTCTAAATTCTGTTGATCAGACGCCATTTTTCTCTCTAATGAAAACTGTCAAAATCTTATAAGTTTACAATTGGTTGATGTCACCTATAATGGACAGCCTGTGAAACAAATAATCACGTCGTTAAAATAATTAAGCGTTAAAAGAAAATTGTTATAAAAAAACTCGTGTGGCTAGAAATTTAGTTCTAAATTTAGCAGATACAATAAACATTTTTCAAAAAAAATTTGGTCAAGTTTGTTTTAAGAGGATGTAAAATGGACACTACACCTGTACTTATAAATATTTACTATCTTTACATTTCATAGCAAAATTTTCAATAAAAAAATGCATTAAGTTGTAGTATGTACCATGAAGATTATTCAGTTAAATTTTTAAATGAATTCATTCATTAGTTATTGAGAATTTTGGGTTCCAAAATTATTTATTAAAATTTTTCAATTTTGTACAGGAATCCAAATATCTTAAAAGCTAATGAATGAATTTATTTGAAAACTTATCAAAATAATCATCATGGTACATACTACAAGCTAATGCATTTCTTTTCTGGAAATTCAGCAATAAAATAGAAAGGAAGCTAATATCTATAAGTACAGGTGTAGTGTCCGTTTTACATCTCCTTAAGACAAAATAATAAAATTTAAGTTTTGTTTTTCATGATTGTCTTATGCAATTATATTGTATCCTTTATACCCATGAGAATATTAGATTTTTAAGGAGGTTCTTGCGAGTACAGCTAAGGTCAAAGTCGATAAAAAAGTGAATGTAGATATTTATATATATATTTATTTTTGAAAATTAAATAATTATGTTTTACGTTCAAATCTACTATAAACATTGCATTTTTTGCACGTTACGTCCTTAAAATGTAAATAAATTGTCATGAATTTGATCGCGTAGTACAATGTATACATATATATATATATGTATGTAACATGGCGTCTGTGACCGGTTTCTGCTTTTAGGTTAAGTTTGCTTATTTTTATTTTAATATTTTGATAATAATATAATAAAATTTAAAGAAATAATTTAAAAGTAGCAGAAATAGAATAGTTTATCATAAAACAATTTCAAATAGAATAATATATATTTATACATAATATTATTAATTTTATTTTGTTATAAGAATTTAAAACTTTCGAAATTCGCGCACTTTTTTGTCGCTGTCGAGTGATGCGAAAAACATGGCTTCTTTTGATCCGGTCGCAAAGATGTTTATTAACTTTAACGTGTAATATCTCAATATTTACCACGGCAATAGGTAATTTACTAGTTATCATTTGAAAGAGGAAACTTTCTTTTAGACATTTATTCATCTGTCTGTTTTTCAGAAAATCACTCCCTGCTTTGCAAATACTCAATTTTGATATATTTTATTCACAGTCCTATAAGAGTCTGTACAAAAAAGTTCAAACTTTAAGTTCTGATTTTATTAAATTTTGCACGGCAAGCCCATAAATTAAGCATACGATCGGATTCAGGACATTTTAAATAATAAGAAACTTTATTGTGTAGTCTTAGAATTTTCATGCAAGAACCTCCTTAATAAAAAATGCTACTTGATTGATAATAAACACGATCTCAAGTCAAAGCGTAATTTGAATTAAATATTTATGAAATATCCGTACATAAGATAATGTTCAAGAAATAAATTTTCTCATTCTGAGTTTTTAAATTTATAAGTTAGACCAGAAACATTGATTAAGAAAACATTTATTAAAATTAGTAGATAGATAGCTCCGGATATCAGATTTTAATAAAATTTCGTGGTTAGTTTCTGTTCGATATATCTAAGAAAAATCCAGAACCTTAAGGCCTAATGCTGACTTGTTTTTGAAATATAACATGTCTTCTGAAATTTTCTCCTTTCGTTGTACTGCAACATCAAACTTTTATTTTAAATATTTTATATTTATTCAAAGCAAATAATTTTGCTTTAATTTACTTGAAATCAGCTAAAATCGTTGATATATAATTATAAAATAAAATATTTTATTAAATAAAATACCATTAAAGGTAAAAATTTAATTAAATTTTTAACTTACATCGAAGTCGATGCTTTCATTATCAATAAAATTATCTAAGAATTTGAATAATATTTTTGTATAATTAAATATTATCATTCACTTTTTTTCCATAATTTTTTAATGATTTATTCCACTATAAATCAGGCTTATAAGATTTATAGTGTAATAAATCATTGAAAAATTGTAGGAAAAAAGTGAGTAATAACATTTAATCATACAAAAATATCATTCAAGTTCCTAGATAATTTCATTAATAATCAAACCATCAACTTCGATTTAAGTTGAAAATTTAATTAAATTTTCACTTTTAATGGTATTTTATTTGATAAAATATTGTATTTTATAATTATATATTAACAATTTCAGATGATTTCAAGTAAATCAAAGCAAAATTATTTGCTTTGAATCAATATAAAACATTTAAAATAAAAGTTTGATGTTGCAGTACAACAAAAGGAGAAAATTTCAGAAAACATGTATGTTATAATTCAAAAACAAGTCAACATTAGACCTTAAGGTCTTAGAGTCTAACGATAAGTTCTTCATGAAATATAAGGCATCATATATTTTTTTAGTTTTATTGATTTTAAAGCACTAACATCAAAATCTTTATATGTTGCATATATTATATTTACTCAAAGCACTTTAATTAGCTTTGATTTTAATATAATTTAATACAAATAGTTTCTTATACGTATGAAATATAATATTTAATATTATTAAGCACTTTGAGAAATAAAAATTCAATAAAATTGTGAACTTACCCAAGCGTCGACAATGCAATAGCTAATAAAATTATCTAATAATTTGATTAATGTTTCAATATCATTGAATAAAATCATTCATTATAATTTGAATGATTTTATTCAATAATATTAAAACATTAATCAAATTATTAGATAATTTTATTAGCAATTGCATTGTCGACGCTTGGGTAAGTTCACAATTTAATTGAATTTTTATTTCTCAAAGTGCTTAATAATATTAAATATTATATTTCATACGTATAAGAAACTACTTTTATTAAATTATATTAAAATCTCTGCTGGTTAGATGAATACTATATTAAGTACCGCCAAACATATCATTTTATTCTTTTCTAGAGAACAGACAAGATTGCTGATATATATTATAATCTAGAAATTTTTTTGCTTGGAGCTATAAAAATCTATCTTATAAAGTGACACTAAGTTTGATATGACAAAGTTAAATTAATTTATAAATGTAAATACAGTAGTACATGGATTGAAATCATGTCTATCTAAATTACATTATCAAAATATAATATAAATAAAAAGCAAACTGATAATTATAGTCTTTTTGTACTTTTAAAATAAAGCAATAAAATACTAGAGCGCATATGACACAAAAGATTATCAAACTTATATCTAACACATAGGCAATTACTTGAAACTTATTTCTGAACATATATAAACTTAAAAAATCATTAATTCATAAAAAAATATATTTACTTTTATGTAATAATGAAATGTTTAGTGAAGTATTTCTATTTTTCTATTCTCTGATAAAACAAACTACTGTATTTCAAATTATCAAGACAGTTAATTTTACATGTTTACCCAAGCGGAAATAATCTGCCGTTAATAACTAATAATAATTATATACAACGAAAAATAATTTTAAAAAAAAGTTATTATTTTTAATTATTTGTTATAAAAGTGTAGATTTTGGACTGTAATAACTGTTTATAATAGTTATTAATAATTATTTTATATTTATAACAGTTGATAAAAGTTATTATCAGTTATTATTTTTTATTATCTTTTTCAGCATGGTAAGTATATGCATAAAGTAAACCGTAAGTAAAAATTATTATCGGTTATTATTTTTTTTTCTTTCCAATCTAAGAGTTACTAATAATTATTTTCTATTTATAAAAGTTAATAGAAGTTATTATTAGCTATTATTTTTATCATCTTTTTCGGTATGGAAGGTATACATATAAAGCAAACGTTGAATAAAAGTTATTATCAGTTATTATTTTTTTTATCTTTTTTGGTATGGAAGGTATATATACATATAAAGCCAACGTTAAATAAAAGTTATTAATATTATTTTTAGTAATTTTTATTAATTTTTTTATTAATTTTTTGAATTTTAAAGGTGTTCACTTAAAGGAAACGATAAAAAAAGTTATAATTATTTTTTCATTAGATTTTAAAAATTGTTAAAAATTGTTTTTGATTATTGAAAGTAAGTAGATAGGTAAGGATATAATTGATTCAAAAAGAATTTTTATTTTTATTTTTACATAAAAACTTTTATATAAAAATATAAGTCTTATTTTACAATTATAAAAGAAGTTTTATTTTGTATTTACAATGTCAACGCTAACATATAATACGATTTACTTATCAAATCTTAATTAATGCAGCGACCAAGAGCACCTTTAAAAATTGAGCTTAAATAATAATCATCATTACATTTTGTTATTATACAAGGCCGGTGTAGCATGGTATACTTAAGACATTGAATTTCGCCATGAAAGAGTGAACATTTTTTTAAATTTATGACTTCTTTCACATCAGTGTCATTAACAAATGAAACCGGTACAAATTTTAATAATTTAAAGAAAATATAAACATCACAGTTATCGTCGTATTTAATCAAATATATAGAACTAATGATTCCGAATCTACTATCTTTCGTTTGAAAAATAGAATCATTAGTTTTTTTCCCTTTTGAATAATAACAAGATGTGTATCTACAACTTTGATATATAATTTTACTAGCATCCCCCGTCTCGGCTTCGCCCGCGCAATAGTTGGGCAGAAGTCGGTAGGTATAGAAATAGAATCTCAAAAACTATTATTTATTAAATCGTACTCCTACAAAACTTCGGAATACACAACATTTTTTGTTTGTGAACCATGTGATAATAGAATGAATTTTCATTTAAAATAATTTTTTTTTGCAGAAAAAATAAGCATTGAATTTTTTTTTTATTTTTCGATTCATGTTCAATTTAGTACTAGTAAGTCAAAAAATATATTTAAATTGACGATGAAAAATTTTTTTAGCAAATCAAAATCGTGAAAGAGATATTCATTAATAAATATGAATGTTCAACAATGATAGGGAATAAGTGCAATAAAAATTTATTGCCGATAAGCTGTTCGCATTATCCTCGCAATATAAGTACCTATATATACCGTGCTAATCTAGTAGAGTGAGCGGCAAAACAGGTCGCCACCTATTGAAAAGTGAACAAAGTGTCATTTTTAATAAAAAAAATCGTAAGTTATTAAAATTAAAGTGACATGAAAAAAGTAGAAAATAATTTAATTTTTATCTTTAAAAATTACCAAAAATGAAATCAATTAAAAAATTTTAGAAAAATAATTACATTTAAAAAAAATTTTTTTTTTCCATAATTATGTCGATTTTAGTAAACATAAACTAAAAAAGACAATTAAACCTTTAGCACTTATTTATTTAAAAATGACAAAATCTGAAATGAAAATAAAAAATTTTTGAAAAATAATGACATTTAATAATTTTTTTTTTCTTCCATAATTATGTCAATTGTAGTAAACAAAATATTTCAGTAAATAATCCGAGGTAATATTACTCTGTGATTAGAGAATATGCAATAAAAATTTATTGTGTTGAAGTTACGGAATATCATAGGTGTATAAGTATTTCTACCGTACCAGTTTAATAAAGTGAAAGACAGAATCGGTCGCCACCTATTGGGCAACCAAGGAAAGTAGCAAGGATAGAGCATGTTGACTGACCCCAGAACGCCGAAAAAAAGTAGTCCCTATTCCCTACGCGTTAAGATCTAGGTCTATAATTATTTTATTGCAATTATTGATTAAAAAAGTAATTATTTATGTAGCCTATGACATTCGTCACATTATAAAGAATTTAAATTTAAAATTTGAAAACGATCGGTTCAGTAGTTTTTGAGATGATTGAGAACATTCAAACAAACGCTGTCCTTTTATATAATAGTAAGATTGTATTTTTTACATTCAGTAATTTTATTAATATTTATAAAGAAACGAAGGCACGAAATTTCTTTTTTGGTTAGAATGTGACGTTTTGCACATCCTACTAGTGTACAATCACCTATTTTTACTACTTTCTTTAATCTTTTACTGTTCAGTTGATCAACAAAATCTTTCGTTTCTTGAGAAATAAAGCTTTCCGTTTCTAATTGTGGAATTTGTTGATAAGTTAATAGTCTAATAACTATTTCTTTAGCGATGTGGTAATTACTTTTTTTCATTTCAAGTAAATTTTTATTATGGCTTTCGAAGGGAAAAGTATTGATTGCCCATAGTGGTCCCCAATTCTCGACAGTATCAGTTAAATGTAACAGTAAATGTACATTGTAGTACATATACTTATTCTTTTTTCGAGATGTTAAGTCGCATGACTACTATAAGTATTAGAGATACTAATAATACTATGGGAATTATTATATACTTCGAAAGCTATTTAATATATGTGATAAAAAATGATGTATAAGTATCTCCGATACTTATAGTAGTCACGTGACTTAACAGCTTGAAAATAGTGAATTGATAAATTTACTTTCTTGAGGGATATCGTAAAAGTAAATATTCATCAAATTAATCTCATTAACTATTAAGGTATTATTTTATTCTTTATAAAGTTATAAATGTGCCTTTTACTATTTGTCAAAAGAGTAAACACATTAAATTATTCTTTAG
The DNA here is from genome assembly GCA_017163975.1 of Anastatus disparis. Taxonomy (NCBI): domain Eukaryota; kingdom Metazoa; phylum Arthropoda; class Insecta; order Hymenoptera; family Eupelmidae; genus Anastatus; species Anastatus disparis. Next base: position 385,557 of record JAFFSR010000045.1, on the reverse strand, counting down.
AAAAGGCATCATAACCTTTCACTCTTTGTAAAGTAAAAAAATATAAATACTCATTTTTATGAAAAGAGAAAAAGCCTCATATTTACCTTTTAAAATTATTTGATTCTCATAAAATGTGTGGGTGAGATGAGTGGCATAAGTCACATTTTCAAAAAAATTTACTTAGTGATAAATTTTGTTTTTTAAGCATTAAAACAACTTATTTTCGGAAATAAAGTGTCTTTTTTGTATTTTTTCTTTAATATTATGAGCACTGTAAGAATGGCACTTAACAGAAATGTAAAAGGGTTAATTATGGAAATGGCATAAGTTACATTTTAACCTTTGGTCGGCCGCAACGCTAATATATTGGCGCACCTCTTGATCGACACTTTCCCTATAATCAATCAGTAAAATAAGATACCTTTTTTACCGGTTTTCTATGGGCAATATGTCACCTCTAATTCCGGCTATCTAAAGGTTAATGGAATTTCAATGTTAAATTACATTAATTGTTTGAAGCTATTCTAAATAAATTTTAAGTTTTTGTATACATTATTACATAGCCTTTAATAAAGGACACATGAAATAAATACGTTATTCCACATTCCTGGATAACAAAAACATGTTTATATTCATAAATAAGATGCTATGTATAGTACGCTTAGTAGTGATCAATTCAGTCACAGTTATTCGTTGTATTTGATATAAAGCAGTACGTTTAAAGTATTTCCAAATGACATAAGTATTTGAATAAATCATGTCATTGGATAGTAACTCTGATTATATTCCAAGTAGTGATTCAGAATCACAAAGTAATAGAGCGAATAATGGTTTAAAAAAAATACCAAATTGCTAAAAAAACCAGAAAAAGACGAAGGAATCCCAAAAATTATAATTCATTCCACTGATACATCATAATTCTTTTTAAATCTTACTACTAGTGAAAATAATCATAGTAACTTAATTTCTAATGAATCTGATATAGAATAAAGTTTTTGTGTTATTACTGTGTTATAGTAAAATTGTGTTATTATAATATAGTTAATCTAAATTATTAAGAACATTTGTGAAATAATATTTGTTTAAATGAAAAATATGATTATAAATCAACAATTGGATTCTTTTGTTTTTATTATTACAAATGATGATGGCATAAGTCCATGAACACTAAAAACTTTAAAACTTCTAATTAGAATGAAAATAGCATAAGTCACAAATGGTGAAATATTTTTTATTATAATAAAAAAAAATCGAAATAATGCTTTCACGTTTGGGTGAATTATAAGAAAAAACGTTATCGTAATCTATCAATCTAATGCACTATAATTTTTTTTAAATTCTTTCTGATTTTTTTATTGAGTCATAACTTTAACATCAAAAATCTCGAAATTAGAAGTATGTGACTTATGCCATTCTTATTCTAACCCACAGAAATAATAAACATACGTTTTAACTTTTAGAAAAAGAGTAAACACCTTAAGTTTATCTTCATAAATTATAAAGTCCTTAAATTTACCTCTACAATTGGTAAAATCTTCAATTTACTCTTTTACAAGGGAAAAACTATACTTTTTTACTTTTTATTTCCAATTATTTTCTTTTGAGTTTAGATTGTACTCTAATTACTTTTTTTTTGCACTTGGCTATTTACGCGATTCTATATTACCCAGTGGGGGCAAATCAAATAAAAATTCATACAACGATTCACTTACTTTTCTCAGCAGAGAGCGAGCAGCATGAGGAGGAACGCTCTCACTTTAATTTGACTCTCGGATTTTAATTCCTTTTGGCAGATGTCCTTCATTCCTCGTATTCTTTCTGGATCTTCTAGAGTTGTTAACTCGTAAAACGCGATTTTTTTTTTGGAATATTTAAAAAAAAATTTGCTGAACCCTAAAATATTCATATTTGCTTAAAAAAATATTTGCAATTTTCAACGATTTGTCTCTCTTGATAAAAAAATTTTTTACTTCCTCTTGAAGCGTTTCTAATCAAGTTTATATCGATAGAAAAAACTTTTTTTTATTTTTTTAAATAATTTGTACATATTGAACTCAGGGAGTCGAAAAAAGTGGTTTCTAAGAAATAACTGCATGTATGTGTGTATGCGTATGCAGGTGTGTGTATGTGTGTTCAGACCACAATTCTACCAAATTGTATCTCGAAAACTAATCGATGGATCTACTAAAACTACGCTAAGAAAACCAATTCTCAATAGCTTCCCCCCACGTAAGACAAAAAAATAAATAAGTCGCAGAATTTGAAGCATCAAATTATACAAATAATTTATTTTTTTGTCTAATTTGGGGGGGGGGTCTATTGAGAATTGGTTTCCCTAGCGTAGTTTTAATTTCAGTCATTTAAGAGAGAAAAAATTTTGATTCACCATTTTTTTTGGTATTTCACGTAAGCTACTTGATGAATTTGCTTAAAAATTTGCATGGAAATTATTTGTGATTGCCAAAATAAAATAAACATTTGAAAATTGTTTTTCTTAACGTAGTTTTATTTTTAGATCATTTTAAGAATAAAAAAAATGTTTGTATTCATTAAGCCAATTAGATCTCGAAAACTACTCGATGGATTTACTTCAAATTTCGCATACAATTTATTTTTTTGTTCAATTAGGCGGGAAACTATTTAATATTGCTTTTTTTGCGTAGTTCTAATCTTAGAGCTATTTGTGAACTTGAAAAAAAATTTTTGAAAACAAAATATTGTAAGGTTATGTATGAGTTATATAAAAGATGTTGGGAAATATTGCTGATGAATCATTATATTACATTGAAATAACGGTTTCGAATTAAAATCAAATTACTTAAACTCAATGAGCTTTATGAAAAAGCATTGTGCCAAAGTACTTAGCAGCGTTTTTATTTTATAATAATAGCTTGAAACAGACATGGGGCAATATGCAGGTAAGATCATTCTATTATATTTCACAAACAACTGAATGAAATGAGAATGATTCGAGGACTATTATAAAAAAATAATGTAAAAATAAGGATTTCTTTAAAGGTGTAACAAATAAGATAATAGTTTTTAAAACACAAATGAAAAAAATAATTTGTTTTCATAATTTTATTTTATGCAAAGTTTCTTATCTCATGCATATATTTCCTACTCGACATGATGGGACAAAACATCTCTAGCAGCATCAAAACACCTTGAATACAAGTTAATGAAAAGAAGAAAAAAATCTACTATTATTGACCTGGAAATATTACTGTGAAAAAGTTTCAATCATTACTGACTCTGTTTTTTAAAGAAAAGCATAGAAAAAATGGCTTTCTTCAAGCCCAAAAAAAGTTTTTTTTGCAGGAAATATTAAATGATGAATAAATAAGTACTATATAGCAGCCTAAAACTGGAAAGAGAGAAGAAAACATGATAATGGGTCTTATGCTTTACCATATAATGTACTCTATAACACTCTCTAGACAGGTGCGGTGAGGAAAGGGGGAGGGAGAGAAAGAAATATAATCATAAGGTCGTGTTATATTACTTCATGTAGGGATCCTCTAAGAAGGGACAAGAAAATGTTTCCGCGATACTGATCTAAACCGGAAAGTAACGGATAAAGTGCTTATGGAAAACATCACGGGCCGTCTTCGTGGGGAATATTTACTGTCTCTTTCTAACATATTACTTTCTTATGTAGTTTCCGGTTCAGATCTCTTGTTTGTAACAGCCAATAGAAAACGCAGAACGAGGTTTCCAGTCCCTTTCTAGAGGGTCCCTAACTTCATATACTCTATAGCACCCCCTAGACAGGTAGGGAAAAAAGAGAAGTAGGAATCATTATATGTCTCTAAACCGCCCCAGATACTTTTAACACATATTTTTACTTCAAAAAAACCTTTTTTTTTCAATTTGAAAAATTGGTATATTTATAACTATTTGTTAACGTTTAACTTTGTGATTCCTACTTCTTATTAAGATAAAGATTATAAATAGTGTTAAGTAAAAATATAGTTTTAAAGATATATTTAAATCACAAATTTTCTATTCACCTCATCAGTTTGAAAAAAAAAAGATCAATTTTGAATTCTATCGTTCAATTTCAGGGCATATAGTAGAGTAAAATTTTTTTTTATTGTTCACATGTACCAAAGTTAAAGTGAAATTAGCTGGTTTGAGTGCATAAGATGAGATTGATTTCCAACAGAGATAACCATACTTAGATAGTGATATTCTGAAAAAATTTAGAATAAAATTAATAAAGTATTATACGAACCCAAATAGTGAATGTTTATTCTTTCTAGAAGTGATGTGCATGAAATTTTTTCTTTCACAGCTTTTACTTCATCAGATTATTGAATTATTAATAGATAAGGAAAAAATTCAACGCGAAATAAAAATTTTTTTCAATAGGTAAAAATATTTTGGGTCAAACAATCAACATAAGAAATCAAATGGGCTAAATTTTTTATTTAAATAATACATTTAGAATATAATGTATTAAACGTGAAATTTAAATCGTATGTTATAAAATTAAAATTGTTACTACTGAAAATCTGTGAAACCAATGCATATAGGTTTTTCTGATGATCTCTGCCTCTGAAACAAAAAAAAGTTCATATCAAAAGGATATAATAATAATTTAACATAAAACAGAATATTATTGAAAAGAATATTAATAAAGGTAGTTGAACGAATATTATTTTACAATATTTGTTTATTACTGAGCAAACAGCAAATCAAACATGTAGATTATTTTAAAATCGCATGAACATGTTCAATATTTTTATTTATTTTATTCTTAAGAATTTAAATAGTATTCTATGTTTTAATGTTTGGCTAATGGGCGCTAGATGCTCATTTGAATGTATTGTTGGAAACGTCTATGGATTCAAGATCATTTTCTGTATGTCAAGGGATTTTCCTCACTAGAAAAGGGAACAGAGGAGAATGCTGAATTTCGTGATTTAATAAATATACATTCTCTAAATAATACGATTTGATTGTCGATCAAATAAATATAAGGTCAATATGTTTAGCGAGCAATAATACAGAATCGAATAGCTAATAGTAATGCACAACCACAAAAAATGTGGTTTTATACGGAGGAGAGACCTACCTATCCCTTCATAGTACCACCTGAATTCGAATCTGCTATCGAAAATGGGATTCATAAAAACCGCGATTTTAGAAATTAAAGCTTGAAAAAAGAGGATATGATCTATTCTATGCCGAGAATCCATCATTTTCATATCATTTGACCTCCTAACTATGCATTTGCTATGAAAAATAAAATGTAACTAATAGAAAAATGTTAAAAACAGCATTTTTACTGGTTTAGGCTTGAAAAACATGAATTAAGGGCACAAAACACCTTTTCCCTCTACTAGTAAAAAATAAATGTATTAATTAGATTTAATCAAATTCTTTGAAAATGAAAATAATATTTAACAGTAGACTGAAATACCTTTATTTTAAGCTTTTATAAGCTCATTTTGCTTTAGCTATAGTCTTATAATCATTTGATGAACTCTTGTCCTTATAATGGCTCCACTGTAAGATTTGACCTGAACCGCTGGATGGATCTGACTTTTCCAAACTGATTTAACTTCAGCATTAGCATCATTCTCGCGTGAATGAGGGAATTCCTGAAAAACAAAAAATTTTTAAAGTTTTCAACAAAAAATATTAATTTATTAAATAAATTTTAATTTTTTTACCTTATTTTTAGATTTTTTAACAACTTCTAGTCATTCAATTTCAAAACCCTCCATTTACGCGAGAATGATGCTAATACTGAAGTTAAATCAATTTGGAAAAGTCAGATCCATCCAGCGGTTCAGCTCAAATCTTACGGGGCAGCACTTAAAATTTTTAAAATTTTTAAAATTCACTATTCGAGAAAAATAGCTTTAAAGTTTTGAATTATTATATCTTAAAATTATTAATGCTATACTTATCTTTTATGGGATAATTTTTTCCTGGTATCTCTTATTTATATTAGCCTTCAATATAAAAAAGAGATACCAGGCAAAAGAACCTTGTTATTCGACTCGATCAAGCTGGAATGCAAAAAGATATAAGTTAGTAAAATAAACAATAATAATAATTTATCTTATTATAGGATACTTTGTTAATACTCATCTTTTTTTCGTCGTAGCAATAAAGCTTTTTATTTTTTCTGACAGTCTTAACCTTAACTGTCACACTGCTAGCTGCTTGAACCATCCGTATCCACCTTGAAACTGATAGCTTTTTAAATTGATTGTATCCATCTGAAAACTAAAACATAACATTAAATATAAAGTCATCATTTTACATTTTATTTTAAAATAAAAAGTTATGTTAAAATTTTATATTTTAAATAGTATAAAAATTTATGTGTTAAATTTATATTTATTTTTGTCATAATGAATAAAATTATATACTTACATGAATTCAATATGCACCTGGAGCATAGAAGTCCTCCACACCCATTCGAGCCTTTCTTTTTAGAGTATTTGCTTCCTTCGTGTGAGACTGAGTCTGTTTCTCTACATGGAATATTCTTCTATCATCAGAAGTCCTGACCCACTCAATACAGGCACTTCCAGGTTCGATGTCAAACTTTTGCATAATTTTAAGAAAGCTACTCCGTTCATCATTGAAACAAGTCACAGCTGTGTAGACACCAATTTTTAAAGTTGACAGGCCACTGAAAGATGCTTTCGGAACAAGTTTCCATGCAGAACTATTAAAACTTTCATTGGAGTTCTGCGTATATCCACCAAGACATCTTTCGAGTAAATCTTGTTTTGTCAGATCTTCGTAGATTGATTTTATTTTCTCCATGATGGCAGATGGAATGCCTTGTGTATGTTTGAAATTTTGAAGTTGATTTCGAGCCTTAGGTTTCTGCCATTTTCACCAACTGGCAGATACTTCAGGGCATAACTGATGTTGTGGCTGCTGGTCCGTTGATTGTTTATGGTAGAAAGAAGCCCAGATTGCATTCGATATGTCCTGAACAGAATCTGGGTGATCTCTTATAGCTTTACCATAATAAGAGGTCAGCTGATCAATCACTTGGGCTGTTAATCTACCTCTTCCACTGATAGATTTTCCATCGCTAAGTTTCTTGCCAGCAAGTGATTTCTTCAGATTTCTGAGTCGAGTCCCCATTTTCTTTTGGACATGACCAACGCACTCTTTCTTTTTGACAGTAACAGAGTCCCCGTATGACTTAGACTCAGAAATCTCTTTGAAAACTTTGGAATTTCCATCTCCAATATAATTTTCATATTTCACACCATATTTTTCTTCTGATCTTGCAAACATTTCATAAGCACCTGTCACTTCCATGCTTCCAGCGTTGCCTTGATGGTTAGCTGTACAATTTAGTTCATGCGACTCTTGCCATTCTTCATAAGCAGATGTCCTTTGTTTATTTTTCCAAAGTATACAACCTTTGCAGAAGCTATTTTTAATCGCAACATCTATCACTTCACCTGTTTGGCTTTCGATGATACTAGCTAGCCCTTGTAATGAAGAAAATCCTCTTTTTCTCCATGATCCATCACCAGAAACAGACAGTCCAGCACTATTTCGAGAAGTCAAATCAAGTTCTTCCTTAACAGCTTCAGACATAGATTCTTCTGCCACTTGTTCACATACTTCACTAAGTTGATCATTAATAACATTGAACGCTGACTGTGCAACTGGCTTTGACAAATCCATTATACCACAGAAAGTAGATAAGCCAGCAAGTCCATGGCCAAGAGCACGAGCAGCAAGAACACTACGTCTATTCACTTCACATGCATTATTCATAACACCCACTCTCTTGCTAGAGTTTATAGATACTAATTAACCACAAGAATCACAAATCACATCAATCTTAAATCCTAGTCCTTGAAAAGAAGATTCAATAAAATGTATTTTATTATGGCACACATCACAGCACATGATTTTTTCAAACTCAGGAAATAGAATGTTGATATCAACAATTCTATTTTTTGTCCTGGAACTTGAAAATTCCGTTCTTTTCAGTTTAGAAAAAAAAGTAGAGGGTCTACTTAGCTTCAGGAGAATTTTTTTAACTCCTACCAAGAAATTTCCTTGACCTCTTTTTAGATCTTCCTGTAGATCGTTTTCTATCTTGATGTTGGCTAAAAAATCTGCCTCTTCTGTCTCTTTCAGTATTTGACATTTTTGAAATTCGTATTTTTAATGACAATTCAAGCTTTTTACACTTTAAATGCACTTTCTATTTAGATAAACATAGAATTTCAGGCGCACATAAAAAAATACGAAATAACTCGCGAACGTGTAATTTATTAAAAATGAATAATTTTACGTAAATTAAACCACAAATAACCTACTAATAATTTTTTAAATACACTTACAATAAACAAAGTTACTGTAAACTGACTATACAATCAGCTGAAACTGACTGTCATGTAGCAAAATGATACGAGTCGAAAGCGTGAACGCGCGAAATTCAAATTGATAAAAAATTACATAAATAACTATGTGCCATTCGTTTCCTTACAAAATCAAAACGGAATAAAATATGAATGTAAAACTTTTTAGAGATTAAATTAAGATAAATATTTTGTTAAAATTGAAAAAATAAATTTTTTTTTTTCAATTAAACCTAAAAAAATCAATAAAAATTTAAAAAATTTAATTTAAAATAATTCTTAAAATTTTTTAAATTTGTAAAAATTATATCATTATAGATTTAATAAATAAAAACAAAATTAAATCTCTTAAAAAAAACTTTTTGGAGATTAATTAATGATTTATGAATTATTGAATCGAGCAATAAAAAAATAAGTTCTTATAGTATTTTAATAAGATTAGCTAAAAATTTGAGAAAAATTTCATAATAGCAAAATTAACAAAAAAATCAATTAAAAGTTTATCTTACTAATTTCTTAATAAAAACGAAACTAAATGAGATAGGAAAAAAGAAACTTGTTGGAGTTTATTCTACAGTAAATTTCCTATAAAAAAAAGCAATAAACCCAAATTCGATGGTGCCGTAGTGGAAATCGAATCTGTGAATAACTGGGAATAACTGGAAATAACTGGAAATAACTGGGAATAACTGTGAATAACTGGGAATAACTGTTATAAACCGTTCAGTTTGAGACAGGAATAACAGTTATTCCCAGTTATTCCCAGTTATTCCCAGTTATTCCCAGTTATTCACAGTTTATAACTTAAAAATAATTTGAAAAAACAGAGGTACGAATAACAGTTATTCCCAAATATATTTATAATAGAAAAAAAAATAAAAAAAATATATATTTTTTTCATTTTTTCAAATTTATATTTTTCAAATTATTATTAAACTTAACTGTAAATAACTGGGAATAACTGTGAATAACTGGGAATAACTGGGAATAACTGGGAATAACTGTTATTCCTGTCTCAAACTGAACAGTTTATAACAGTTATTCCCAGTTATTCACAGTTATTCCCAGTTATTCACAGATTCGATTTCCACTAGGAATGGACCAAAAAAAAAGGTGTTTTGTGCCCTTAAATTAATCTAGTCGTACTAGAAAAATGTCAGATCTCCGAATCATGGATTTTGCTCAAACTTTGAGAAAAGTTTTCAGATGTCAAAATATATAAGGGAACAGAATATTAGACTTCAACGTTCATCATTCCTCTAATTACAGTCGATTAATAAAAATCATTAAAAAAATTACTAGATTTTCAAACGCTTCTAGCACTTTGGAGTCAATAATTAGAAACTTGAAACTTTTATTAAAATGAAAACTGAACTTAAATCCTTTCGGAATAGTAATTATTGCGCATTAAATATTGGTTTTTCTGAAAGCTATAGCCTAATAAATATGGGGCCAAATTTTAGCCTTTACTATTAGAAAATTCAGGTCCGATTCTCATCACGCTATAACTTTAAGAAGAAATGGTATTTACTTAAGTAGTGCAGAAAATAGGTCAGTAGTATATGGACTGGTACAGCGAGACATATCGATTTTTTTGCACCTGCCTCTCTCCCCCATTGTTTCGCTCCCCCTGTCTCGACCCCTTGTCTCGCTCCCCTTCACATGTCTGGCAGGTATAAAGGGGTTGTATAATCGTGAATTGATTTGACCCATATTCCTCTCGCTTACCTGTCTGGGTGTTCTGGTGAATAAGGTGTCCTCTCTCCGGCACCTGTCTGAGGGTGATATAGCTTCTATGGTGACCTTGAAACCCGAAATGATTTGCACCTTCTGTCTTTTTTCTTCACAGGCGTAAGTATAGTATATATGTATGTGTGTATGTATATATTTTTAATGTGAGTAACATTATAAAAATTCTATGAATTAAATAAATAATTAATAAAAAACATTTAACATTTAATTATAATAGATTAAATGAATGGATAGAGAAAATTAATAGTAGTTAAAAATAATTAAATTTTAAAATAAGTTCTAAAATATTATAAATATATTTATTAAAATATATATTATTAAAAATTAAGGAAATGGGTAAAAACTAGAATAGAATAAAAGTAAATGCGTTTTAATTTTTATTGATTACCTTAACATACATATGTAGTCGTACTTTATTTTATTGACAATAAGGCTTTTTTTCGGTCTTTGATTTAAGTACATTTTATTGTATATCTTCATATACTTCTTTTGATGTTGACGGATATGGTCTCTTCCTGTCGAGTAAAGTTTTCCTCAATCCCTTTCTATTCATTATATTTGAATAGTCTTGTTGTGAGATGATATTCAGAAAGCCTTCTTCGCCGTATGGAAAAGCGAGAAGGTCTCTATCTGATTGTATTGTACAAGGTTCTTTCCGGGCGATTTGGACCGATTTCACGCGCCAGGCGTAATTTATCACATTCTGCCTCAGCGCCTTGCCCATCATCGGAGAACAGTGTATTTCAGCGCTGAAAAGTAAAAAAAAAGAAATGAAATATAATTTCAATTTAAAATTTTTATTATTTAAAAATAAAATTTTTTAAATAAAATAAAACAGGAAAAGAATTATTATTATTTTAAGAAAAATTATTTAAAAATTAATTATTTAAAAAACAAAAATATGTTAACTGTTACATTATGATTATTGATAAAAAATTATCAAAATATCTTATTTTTTTAATAAAATAATTTTTAAAAAATAATATATGAATATATATTAAAAAGTTTTACTCACTATCCTATTATCCTCGATTCCAGCTTTGATAATTCTAATATTTTTTCGTATAGATCTCCTTGTCCGATGTTCTCGTTGTAATTATCATAATTCGTTGGTTTCGGCACGGGGGTCACATAGTTGAAAAATTCTTCACTTGACAATTTAAACACCGGCGTTTTCATAATTCTAGCGTTTATACTGAGGATCAGTCGCGCCCAGTAAAACACGAGTATTTTATCTGTATACAATTGGTGTAAATTTGTCTTATAAGCTGCAAATTCCAAATCTCTTTTACACCGAGATATGTTGATTCCCACTGAACCCAATTTCTGCATATTAAAGAACGGGGTCATCAGCGTTATTTCTCGTTCTCTTGAAAATTTATGAAAAACCTCATCATTGAGAGCTGCTCTTTGTTTTCTATCTTCTGATAAGAGAACGACCACTTCGTTTGGCTTACGTTTCCTGTACGCACTCTTTCGTCCAGCTGTTGATTGAGGTATTTTATGTATTACCTCTATCTCTGCTCTCTCGTCATTTTTATTTTTTTCAGCACTGACACTTACACTTTCTGCGCATTCTCTTTGATTATTTAATGCGGCTGTATTTTCTTTTTCGATACTCATTTCTAATTGATTTTTTGCTCGTTGCACTTCTGCTTCATCCACTCTTTCTTCAATTAGTTGATCTAACCACGACATATCCGCAGATATTTGTATTTCAAAATTCATTTAAAAAAAAAATTGTTTTTTAAACTGTAACTTTTTAATTTTCATAATACCACGGGAAAACAAAAGAAAACGTTGTGTATAACTCGGTTCTCTAAAATAAAATGAAAATATTTGAAGAAGTCAAAGCGCAGAAAGGTAGTTTTCTTCTAGTTTTGTAAGATGGACATAGAAATCGAGAAAACGTTGTGGACATTTCATCTGATATAGAAAATTTTAGAACAAAATCATCTGGTCCAAGTGAAAGGTACAAAGAAAAAATTAAAGAAAAAACATTTAATAGGTTTTACTGCAAGAGAATGCACTTAAGAAAAGATAGAAGAAAGTAATGGACATGTATACTCTGCAGGGGTGTTAAAGGGACAAAAAAAAGGGGACGTCCGGTGGTATAGCGATGAGTAGATTAGTAGGCATCATGTTTAGATGTTTTTTTTTTGCACTGACACTACTAACCAGATGTTTTTTTTATAGTAGTTGCCTTTCGGAAAAGATATTTTTGGAGTCGCAAGGCAACAGGTAAACATCCGTTATGTATTTCGACCATTTCTATACGTATAATATTGTTTTCCTTTTTTGCCACATGACCGATTTTCTTTTAAAATTTTTCTTGCAGCTTGTTCGTAGACAATATTTTTTTTAGACGCGTAATATTGTTTTTCCTTGTTCCCTAAAAATCGATCTTCCCTTTCAGGAAAAGCAGTATATAAATAAATGACGAAACTATTATTGCCACCGATAGTATTTTGTCTTAGTGACGAATGGAAGTATAAATTTCAAGTGTTAAGTGATTTTATTGAGAGAGAAATCATGAGGAATATTGATGAAAATGAATTTCGTAAAATTATATTTCGGATTGTTGATTATTTAATTAACGCGAGATTGTGTTACGTTATACAGCGTAAATGCGATTCTGCATGGCGCCTGAAAGTACAGCGTATGTCTATTTTACAGTTGAAAAAACAATTTAGTTGTATATTATCGTGTGTGTCATTGCGCATGATTGCGCGATTGTTCAATATGATTTTTAAAGAAAACGATCTTGCTGTAATAGCAGCAGGGGAATACGTAATATCGAAAAATCTACATGATGCCTACGTACTCCAGGGTCTGATAAACGAATATAACGAGAAACGTTGTAAGTATAAAAAAAAATGTTTAAATTACTCATTTTATTAAACTTCTTACCGAATATATATAATTTTTGTAGCAATTTCAAAATGAAAATTTTTATACATTTCCTTTTTAAAAAAAAAATGATAGACATTTTTGTATATAACTTTAAGGGGTGTCCTCATACCGGCACAGAGATCTACCTTATCTACATTTAAATTATGCATTTTAATAAAAATTTAACTATTTTTTACTAAAATTCATAGACGAGGCACATTCTTAACATTCTAAAGAATTTATTGCAACGTGAAAAAACAGAATAAAATTGAAAATGAAAACAAAAGTGCATAATACGATTATTCATAACTACATTCGAAAGTTAATCGTATTAAGCAGTTTTCGCCTTTATTTTTACCCTTATATTGTCTTTTAACGTTGCAATAAATTCTTTGGCATGTTAAGAATGTGCCTCTCCTACGAATTTCAGTCATGAATAGTTAAATTTTTATTAAAATTCATAATTTAAATGTAGATAAGGTAGAACTCTATGTCGGTATGAGGATTCCCCTTAAATATTACTATTAAATGATTTCTTGGTCTTATATTTTATATAACACGATTTCGAGTTGTAAATACTTAAAATATTATATTTTAAGGAATGTAAAATATCGTGATTACAGTTTTCAAAAAAAAATTTTTTTTCTAATCCATAAGTTTTTAAAATATCTCTTTATTACAATCTTCGATTTCAAATTTATGTTGAGTCGATTATAAAGATATTTCGAGAAATTTTTGAATAAAAAGATTACAAATCTGTGAAACTGTAATGTTGGTAGCTACTTATAAATCATATATCCTATTATATCATCTTAACCACTGTTATTATCAAAACCAATAGCTTACATTTTTCATATTAGAATAATTTTGTCTAATTTTACTAATTTTCCATGCGAATACTTTTTAAAAATAAAAGCTATTTTTTAAATAATTTAAAATATCATTTAATAAACATTAAGATGTATTAAAATTATTATTTTTATTGTATATAATAATAAATCATTGATGCTTATAAGTTGAAATTGAAAATTATGCAACGTGTATATATATATATATATATACGTGTATATATATATATATATATATATATATATATATATATATATATATATATATATATATATATGATTCATTTTACAGCTCTTGAAATATTACTAGCTAGTAGTAGTAGTAGCGAGAGCGAGAGCGAGAGCGATGACAGCAATGCAAGCGATGTGGAAACATTATTTGAACAATCAGTCAACAATCCCGATTTGCCGAGTACATCTAGAAATACCGTTCAACGGCGTTTGTTTTACGATAACAATGAAGTAACTCGTAACGAAGAAGAAGAAGAAGAGTGCTAATTGTACATGATAATGAGATGATTATAGACAGCGATGCTGAAACAGTCATCAACGATCGAATCGTCCCGCAAGAACGGATACAAGAGGAATTCGGAAGAGATTTCGAATCAGGATCCGAGGACTTCGAGTTTGATGATGAAGAGCCGAACCCAGAAATAATTAGGCAGGGTGGTCAATTGACGCGTGCGGTGATAAACAATTATCCCGAGCCATTCAGTGCGGTTATAAGAAGTCTCAACCATAATGGCCCGGAAAATGCATCAGAGTCAGCAGCAAACCCGCCAGGCCGTTCGGAAAACCATGAAGAACGGTTTGCTACTTTACACAGTTTTTATACGCAAACGGCACCATTAAGAGAGAGAATTTCACATAGCGAATGGCTCGCGTATGAGTTATCACTTTTTTGATGGAGGAGTACTAGATCGGCGTCTTAATGAATATAAGTTTTCTTTATTATTATTATTATTATTATTATTATTATTATTATGATTATTATTATTATTATTATTATTATTATTATTGGTATTGCTTTTATTATAATAGTATTGTTAATATATTTATTCTTTTATTTATTTTATTAACATTGTCTTTATTATTATTTTATTATTATTATTTTTAAAATATTTTTTATTTTAATCTAAAGTGATTCGGAGGGAAGAAAACGGAACTGACAGCGTATCGAATTTGAATTCAACGACTCTGCAAATTTATGCCCAGAGAATTAGGCCCGTTCGACAAGCACAAGAATTGCGTTGGTTCCATACAATGTCTGAGGATCTTACATCAGCATTGTATACAGATTCGACCAGCGATTTAACCGATCTACTAGATCGGGTACACGATAGTTTCAATGGGCCTTCGGAAGAATAAAAAATTTGAAAACATTGTCTCATTCGTACCACCAGGCGTAAGATTTCGTATTAATCAAAGAGGTAATCATTATATCAGAAAATTCCAATTAAATGCAACAAGATTAATTCTTAGCATGCAACCCCCTGCGGAAAATTTTAATCCATTTGTATGGTTAGAATTGATTATGCGGGATATACATGCATATTTAATATCATTAGGGGAAGAAAATGACTTAATAGGAATCAGTGTAAAAAGTATTCGCTTTAGCCATGGTCCAGCCGGAATGTCGCTAAGACCGATTATTGATTTTAATTACGACGATTTATGGGAACTTATATCTAATTTAACTCAGAGCAACGAAAATTTTGAGATAGACGAAAGTTTTGTTATAGAGGCAACGTATGTTAATTTACCACGAGGTACCGGTCAAAAAAATAAATTAAATATAAACATACTGCATAAAAAGTCAATAGTTTTTATACAAAATAAAGATAATTTGTGTTTGCCGTGAGCATTAGTAGTTGGAGAGATGTATATAAATTATAAAAATAACGATTCTAACGATATGAAAAAGCAGTGGTCGTTCATTCGTGATGGCCGCAGAACTTTGCAAAAAGAGTACGCTTTGCAGTTGATAAAAAATGCAGAATTAAATATTCCGACGGAAGGGTGGGGGTTTCGTGAAATAGATAAATTTCAGAAATACTATAGTAGACTTGGCATTGCTAGACAAGTATATGATGAGAGTAATTTCGGAAGTGGGGAACCACCATTCTTTAATGGTCGCGCATCAATTGTCCAATCCAAAAATAATGTGAATTGACAAGGTGTCATGAATTTATACTATGATTCTGATGAACGTCATTATCATACTATTTTAAATATAACCGGAGCAGCGGGTAAAAGATTTTTCTGTGAATATTGTAATAAATGTTACAGATGTATTGACCAACATAGGTGTTCAAATACATGCCCAAACTGTTTTCTATCCTCATCATGTGAAAAAGAAAATGGTATTATCTTGAAATGTAATGAATGCAATAGAACTTTTTTCAATAACGCTTGCTACAAAAATCACCAAACAAATGAAAACTATAAGGTGAAAAATAAAAAAATTTGCGAACTTATTAAAATTTGCCAAGTTTGTAATAAAGTTATTCATGTTCATAGGGGCAAGCACGAATGTGGGGTTAATTGGTGTAAGCTTTGTCGCGGAAAACATTCTGTTATCGAGTTATGTTATATGCGCCCTCTAGCCGCGAATGACGATGCAGACAATGTTCAAAAAAATACAAAGAAAACTCTGTTTGTATTTTACGATTTAGAAACACAACAAGATAGAGAGTACAGAAGTCACACCAGCATGCGATTGCACGTTCCCAACCTCTGCGTTGTACAGCAAACATGTGATGATTGTTTGCAGAATGATGATTATTCTCAAAGATGCGATACTTGTGGTATTCGCGAGCATGTTTTTCAAACAAACCCAATTAAGCAATTTTTAGATATGTATATACGCGATAGAACAGATTTTAAGCAAATTATATGCATTGCACACAATGCTGGTGGTTTTGACGCACAATTTATGCTGAAAGAGTTAGTAGAAAAATATAGTCAAACATTACCCCAGGTGATTCTTAACGGACAAAATATAATTTTGCTACAATGCGGAAGAACAAAATTCATCGATAGTTTAAATTATTTCCATATGGAATTAAGCGCATTAACGGAAACATTCGGCTTACCGGCTAGCGCGAAAAAGGGCTACTTTCCTCATCTGTTTAATAAAGTTGAGAACGAAAATTACGTAGGTCCATTGCCCAATACGCATTTTTACGCGCCTGATTCCATGTCGTGCACGGAAAGAGATACCTTTTTTACGTGGTACGATTCCGAAACATTGAGCGGACGCGTATTCGATTTTAAAAATGAAATCGTAGAATATTGTCGTATGGATGTTGAAATTTTAAGACGCGCATGTTTGGCCTTTAGAAAAATTTTCTTAGATGTAGGACAAATCTGTCCGTTAACATCTGCAACTACTATCGCAAGTGCGTGTTCTCTCGTTTATAGAAAAAATTTCTTATTACCTAAGAGTATTTGAATTATACCTCCTGCAGGCTATCGACGCTGTGATAAACATTATCAGATATCAATTGAATGGTTATTAGCATATGAACGAGAAATCGGTCGTGAAATTATTCATGCTGGTAGGGCGAGAGAATTCAGGTTACCTGAAGATTTTCTCGTAGATGGATTTTTGCCACCTTCATCGGAAAATCAGAATGAAAAGGGTATAGTTTTTGAATACGAAGGTTGTTACACTCACGGTTGTCCCAAATGCTTTGATAAAAATCGAGATACACCCATCGCTTTTGGACGTACGTTTAATGAAGTTCATAAAAATACATGGATAAAAATAAATAAAATTCGAAAATGCGGATATGAGGTTCGCTGCATATGGGAATGCGAATTCGATAAAATTAAACTTGAGAATCCGGAAATAGCTGAATACGCGCGTAATCACCCTTTAATGAGTAATATTACTTTAAATCCTCGAGAAGCATTTTTTGGCGGAAGAACTGAAAATATAATTCCATATTATAAAATTAAGGAAGGTGAAAAAATTAAATACACAGATATATGCTCCTTGTATCCTTACGTTTGCAAACGTGGACGATATCCCGTTGGACATCCAAAAATTTACATTGGAAATGAGTGTCGTGAACTAACTGGAGAAAATAATAATGATTTGCAACACGTTGAGGGACTGGTCAAGTGTAAAGTCTTACCACCGCGAAACCTGTACTTACCTTTGTTACCCATTAAAATGCACGGTCGTTTGTTATTGGCTCTTTGTCGATCTTGTTGCGAAGAAATGCGAGGAAGCGACTGTAATCACGAAAATGCTGGTGAACGAGAATTTACGGGTACTTGGGTAGCCGACGAATTACGTAAAGCTGTCGAACTTGGCTACCGTATAACGAAAATATACGTTATATGGAAATACGAAATGACACGCTTTAACGGTATTAACGGGGGTCTTTTTGCTGGATACGTAAATACGTTTTTGAAAATAAAACAAGAAGCAAGCGGATGGCCCGCCTGGTGTGTAAATGACGACGATGAGAAATTGCGGTACTTGGATGAGTATGAAAAAAACGAAGGTATTCGATTAGATCGCGAGAAAATAGAAAAAAATGCTGGTCTAAGAGCTGTAGCAAAACTTTGTTTAAATTCTTTTTGGGAAAAGTTTGGACAACGCAGCAACTTAAAACAAACGGAAATCGTGAAATCGCGCGAAAATCTCTTGCGATTATTAACCTCTCCTGACAAAAAAGTTCTAAGTATTTTACCTGTAAACGACGATATTTTATACGTTCATTGGCAGCTTAGAGAAGAAGTCGTTGAAGCATCATCCAATACAAATGTGGTAATAGCAGCATTCACAACTGCGCAAGCCAGGCTAGAATTGTCCAAACACATGGAAAAGCTTGATAGACGTACTCTGTACTGTGATACTGATTCGTGTATTTTTGTAAAAAAGGACGATTCAGATGAATACGAGCCAGCCTTGGGAAACTTATTGGGTGATATGACGGATGAATTAAGATCTTACGGTCCTGGTACTTACATAGATACCATGATGTCTGCAGCACCAAAGTTTTACGCTTATCGTGCTGTGACACCGTCAGGAAATACTTATGAATGTTGCAAGGTTAGTGGAATAACTCTAAATTTCAAAAATTCATTAAAAATAAATTTTGATAGTATTAAAACGCTCATAGACGAGGTATTTGCGAGAAAGCTTAGAGAAGAGAATGAGAAAGAGACGAATGAAAACGAAATACGATTGAATTTTAAATCTATACGACGCACACCTTACCACGAGGTCATAACAAGAGAAGAATTCAAAACCTGTAGCGTTGTTTTGAAAAAAAGACGATATGTTTCCTTATCGCTTTCTCTTCCTTTTGGTTACAAGAGTGAATGAACAATATGAATGATAAAAAATAATGAAAAAATTCCATGAAATCTATTTTATTTTAGAAAACAATTATCAATAATTCATAAATGCTAACAATACGCTAACACCCCGCGCGGTGATAAGCTTATACTTTTCTTATTTAGCTAATTAACGCGGAAAATAAGCTTATCCCCGCACACGTGTTGAATAAGCTAATAAAAAACACGTGTGCCCGCGCCGCCGCCACCGCCACCGCTGCCCTCCCTACATCACAACTACTTAACTTGAAAAAAAAAAAATAAAGAGGGTTTCAACATAAAAGTATAAAACTTATGCCTCCTGTATTCAGTATTCGAAATGGATACACGATGGAAACGTCCCTTTACGTGTATAATTTCGGGGCCTACTATGTGTGGGAAAACTGTTTTTGTAAAGCGATTTCTCTGTAATTTGCCACAAATGTGCGATGTGAATTTTGATCGTATTCTCTTTTATTACGCCGAGTGGCAAGAAGCATACCGTAGCGAGTTTAAAGTAGGTGGTAATCAACGCATCGAATTTCGAGAAGGCTTACCGCAAGCTACAGACTATTCCAATGACAATGATAAGAGAAAATTACTTATACTCGACGATCTGATGCGCGAATCATCGAATAATACAGTACTTGATTTATTCACAAAAGGTTGTCATCATAAAAATATCAGTGTAATTTTCATCACGCAAAATATTTTTCATAGGGGGCCAAATCAGCGCGATTTATCGTTGAATTCAAATTATATTGTGTTGTTCAAAAATCCGAGAGATCGCGCGCAAATACAATTTCTCGCTCGACAAGTTTACCCTGAGGATCCAAAGTTCTTGCAAGAAGCCTACATCGATGCCTGTAGTAGGCCATTTAGCTATCTTTTATTGGATTTGAAACAAGATACTCCAGATGAGTTTCGCTTTCGCACCGACATATTTCCCGATGACAAGTTGCACTATGGTTACGTGCCTAAATTTTCATCGAGATTCAGGTGAGCATGAAGAAATAAAAAGAAAGAAGCATCCGTAGCGGAGAAGCAGTCTTCAAATAGCGATGGCTGAGACAACATCAATGGCCCCATCTGAAACAAAAAGAAAACCAGGAGGAGGAGGAAAGAAAAAAAGTTCCATCAAGTCTAGCACCTGCTGTACGCCTGGGAAATTATATTTAAAAACGCTCGTTGCACTTTTAAATGCTCTGAGCCACGCTGATAGTCAACAGCGCTTAGCTTTGATTCGTACAGCCGATAAAAATCTCATAAAGTGTATTTGCGAGTGTGCACTCAATGTATTGCAAGGTGTTGTAAAATTAAAAACTCATGAACAAAACCGTTTAAAAAAACACAAAACTATATTAAGAAAATTAGTAAAAAGTGGAAGAAAAACAGCTGGTGGTGCTGGTGCTTGGAAAGCTAAAAAACGTACTATAATTCAGAGTGGTGGTTCTTTTTTACCACTTCTATTGGCTCCACTGATAAGTACAGTTTTTTCCAAATTTTTTGGAAACAAAAATTAATTTTCTTTCAAGGCAAAACAAAAAATTATGGAACGCGCTCGAAAAATGGTCATTGTCCCCGAAAAAACTCTGGAACAAATACAAGGTTTTTCGCAGCAGCAGCAGCAGGGAGAAGCTGTGCCTATAATTAATTCTTCGACAAATAGCACAACTGAAAATATTGAAAAAACTATACAGACACCTGGTGATAATTTAACACGGCTTGATTCGGAAATGTATAAAATTATTAATTCTAAAAGTTTTAGCAGTGAGCGAGAAAAGTGTAAAAATTATTTGCAAGTTTTGAGGCGTTATTTATTTTTCAAAGATAACGAACGTATGGATGATGGTGAAATTGGTCGAGATATTGACGAAATCGAAGCTACACTGACACCTCTAACAGAAGAAAAAATACTCGATAACGTGCCTAAAATTTATGCTAGAAAAGCACGACTTTTACTAAAACATTGGCGAACTTTTGAGCCAGATCGATTAAAATGGGATAGTACTGGAAGCGTTATCGTAGATGGAAAACTTATACCACGGTCTAACACAGTAGAATTGCTTAACGATGTTTTGCAAAAGAAAAAGAAAAAGATCGAGGATGATGACGAAGCGCCTATTGGTAGATTTGAATTTGCAAAGTTTATCGGGAGTTCAGAAACGCCTAATGATCTGATCGGAAACACGGAAATTCTAAAAGTTGCTAATAGGCTAACGTCTCCTTTAAATACTGCTAAACGAAAAATGTTATCACCAGTATTTACTCCACCCGTAACGAGACATGCTGCTAAGAAAAAGTGGCTCAAAGCGAACCTATGAAGAGAATGTCTTTGGAAAATCAGTATTACGACCCTTCGCACGAAGCAGGTTATGCAGGAGCGCGAAATTTAATACGTGTAAATATAAAGGGTAAATCATTGAAAAACGGAGAAAAAGAACAAAAATGAATACACGACTGGTTGAATAATCAAGATGCTTATACTCTTCACCGTCCTGTAAGAAAAAAATTTTCTAGATTACACTATAACGTAACTAACGTGGATGACGTTTCGGAAGCAGATTTGTGTCAGCTAACAAGTCTTAAAAAAGAAAATGACGGTTATTCGTATTTACTAGTAGTCATTGACATGCTCAGTAAGTATGCATAGGTAGAACCACTAAGGGATAAAACAGCGCATACTGTATCAGCTGCATTAGATAAGATTCTTAAGCGAGCCAATGGTCGTACACCTGTTTACTTACAAACTGACAAAGCTAAAGAATTTGTTGGTGCAGGTTTGCAAAATACTCTTAAAAAATATGGCATACAGTTTAGAGCGGCAAGAAATCCGGACATTAAGGCGGCAGTGGTAGAACGTCTTAATCGAACTCTCAAAGAACGTGTTTGGAGATATTTCACACATCGCAATACACATAGGTACATCGATGTAATACAAAAGATAGTTTATGCATACAACAATACAGTACATTCAGGTATAAAGATGAAACCTTCAGAGGTTAATTTATATAACGCAGCTGAGGCACGAGCGAATTTACAGAGACGCGCTCTTCAGCAAAGTAAAAATCAAAGGCAAATAAAAGACCGTAAATACGAGGTTGGTGACTACGTGAGGATCAGTCGCTCTAAGGGAACCTTTGCGAAAGAATTCGAGAAGAATTATAGCGAGGAAGTATTTAAAGTTAAACGCTTTTCTATCAGGCAAAATCTTTATACCTACGAGTAACAAGATTTACAAGGAGAGGACATTGACGGTTTCTTTTATACAGAAGAATTGGCTTCTGTAGGAGATCACAACGACTACTTGAAGATCAAAATTTTAAAATTGAACGAGTTCTTCGGACCAAAGGAAGCGGAAATAGAAAACAGCTATTTGTAAAGTGGAAAGGATATCCGGATAAATTTAATTCTTGGATAAAAGCATCAGACGTTGAAAGAATGTAAAAATAATGGATAATCTGGATGATTTTTATTTAGTACTACCGAGTAACAGTAGCATGCGCTATTTTCCCGATAATACGACTACTTGTTTTACCACTTATTTATGTCGTGAAATTAGATCAATCGGTAACTGGCAGGTCGGTATAGCCGGAATACACATATCCTGTACTACTATGCATATTATGCATATTCAAGAACCTGAAGCTTATTATACTTCCAAATTAGGAAGTGCTAAGCCCAAAGTTTCGAAAAATAATGGGTTTTGTAATTTCCCTCATGGCGTATACAGTAGCATTGAACAACTTGCGGAAGAAATAAATAAAGTACACGAGGCGCGTGAACATCAGAAGCTTGAACCGACTGAATTTCAGAAAGGTTATTACACCTTAAAAAGGATTTGCATTTGCGAAGAGCCACACTACACGACTTTCAACGAAAAAATTCGTCGTATTTTTGGTTTTGAAGATATTGTCTACAGAGAAACAGGAACTTTTGTCACTTCCAACTCAGGAACAAGTATAAATGTGGGCAATAGACCAGCTAGTTTAGCACGGGCCATACCCGATCAGTTCTACGTTTACACAGACATATGCGAACCTTATGCAGTTGGTGATATGGAAACGGCACTTTTACACATTGTAGCCCTGGAAAATTCAAAGTACAAATTCGGATCAACCGTTGTCAAACAGTTTGCACCGATTCAATACATACCTCTACTACATCATACCTTTCGAAATATTGTTATCGATATAAGAGATCAGCATGGGCGTAAAATACCATTTGAGTATGGAACGCTGACGGTTACGCTTCATTTCAAGCGTAGTCGTTAAATACGTAGCAATATGAGTTATTATATTCATTACTACGACGAGCAGGCTGGTGGTGGTGAAAGCAGCATTAAAAACGTTTACTCTGGTTCAACGTTTCAAAGAGGCTCTGGAACTGGTAGCTTTCTTGGAGGATTATTTAGAAAAATTGTGCCATATCTTGCCAGTGGGGCCAAGACAGTAGGCAAAGAAGCCGTCCGAACAGGCTTGAACGTGCTAGACGACGTGACAAATAAGAGAGCGAATTTTAAAGAGTCTCTCAACATGCGTGCTCGAGAGTCGGGTCGAAATTTAAAAAGAAAAGCAGCTAATAAAATTTCTGATATTATGAAAGGTAGTGGATATAAAGCTGTTACTGCTAAGCGCAAACGACAGTCAACGCGAGCTCGTGTTCCCGCACACAACGCATCGAGCAAGAAAAGAAAGACAAAGAGAAAGACAAATAAGCGCAGTATAGGCAAGAAAAAGAAAACATCAAGACGAAAAAAGAAGAAAGTATTGAGAAGTGTATCTGACATTTTTGGACCTAAATAAATCATTTAAAAAAAATGGCTTTTCTACACGCGTGTAGTGGTGAAGGTACGAAGAGCGAACTAGATATTTTTACTCTTCCCCCGATGCAAACTTCAATTGAAAGCAGTTCTTTTCTCTACTACAAACCTGTATCATCTCTCAGCAATGGAAGCGATTCACCTTTAGAATTTTTGGTTCCTGGTTCGACCGAGCATTACATCGATCTAGCGCATACAATGTTGCAAGTAAGCGTGGAAATTACGCCTGTGGGAACCGACGCCGAGAATGCAAAAGTTGCTCCTATTAACAATTTTTTACATTCGTTGTTCGAGCAAACGGACATCTTTTTCAATTCAAAGCTAGTTTTACCCCCAAACAACGCCTATCCTTACAGAGCTTACATAGAAACGCTCTTAAATTACGCTTCTGCTGCCTTAACATCACACCTTACCTGCGCACTTTGGTATGCGGACACAGCAGGATGTATGGATACATCACCAGCAATTGCTACCGGAACAGTTGGGGCCAATGTCGGTTCTCGGAATCGTCAATACTTTACAGCTGGCGGTAAAGTTGTCGATATGATTAGCCACCTCCATTGCGATGTATTTAATCAAGGTAAATTTTTGGTAAACGGTGTTGAGATGCGAGTGAGACTCGTTCGTAGCAAGGACGCGTTTTGTTTGATGGATTTCACCGATGACGGAAAATTTTCAGTGCGCATCAGAGAAGCGACGCTAATCGTCCGTCGAGCTAAAATAAGTCCAACCATACTATTGGCTCATGCTAATGCTTTGAACAAAACTACTGCAAAATACCCAATAACAAGAGTGGAAGTGAAATCATTCACTTTACATAGCGGAATTATAGGAGATACTCTTGATAATGTTATATTAGGCCAGTTGCCAAAAAGGATCATCATAGGTTTTGTGAGTAACCGAGCCTTCAACGGCAATCGTCAATTGAATCCTTTCAACTTTCAACATTATTCTATCAATTTTCTCTCTCTTTACGTCGATGGAGTACAAATACCAAGCAAACCCCTACAGCTAAAATACACAGGAAATAATAAACTCTATGTAGACGCTTATCACACGCTATTCTCCGGTACTGGTATACATTTTCTCAACGAGGGTATCGATGTTAGCCAAACCTCTTATCCAGAAGGTTACTGTCTCTTTGCATTCGACTTGACGACTGATTTGTCGGCTCATTTTTCATCACATTGGAATCTCGTGCGCTCGGGTGCTCTGCGCATTGAAGTTCGCTTTGAGCAGGCTCTTAGGAAAACAATAAATTGCATCGCTTACGCCGAATTCGATAACGTGCTGGAAATCGATTCAAACAGACAAATTATTACGGATTTACATGCCTAAGGTGGAAGAAGTGGAGAAAATAATGGGAGAAACATTATAAGACCATTCGTTTCATTTCTCATTGCTCTAGTTGCTTCTTACACTCAGTCGTAGTAGTACAAACGAGCTCGCGTTTTCACCACGATGGATTACGTAATCTATATTCAAGGCTTAAGAGATAAAGATAATAAATTTTTACCCAAAGAAGTGGCAGTAGTTTCTCTACAAGAACAAGTAATCGGTCATTGGATAATAGCACCACCCTACGAATTTGATAATTTACCAGAAGATATAAAAACTAGTAACGATTACGTGTCGTCACGTCTACACAGTTTACAGTGGTTCGATGGTGACGTTATTCTACGCAAATTACAGTATCATTTTTACAACATAGCGAGAAATGCTGTAAGAATTTACGTCAGAGGTGCTGAAAAGGCTAGATACATAGAATTTATTATGGCACGTAACGTTATAAATATAGAGGATTACACCACCACAGGCTTTACCGACTTACAAAGACAGTTTCCTTCCCAGAAAATATGCTGTTTTCACGCTTGCTAAGAAAACCTCTATAAAAAGGAGTACTGTGCCATGCAGAGATCACATCTGTTGAGAGAGTGGCTTTATTCACTACTCCCTCAAGAATCTCAACAAAATCTGCCTAAAAGAAGTTGTGATATATTCTATGACTCTCTTCAAAAACTTGCTTACAAGAAAAATAGCATCGTAAGATTTGGATCAAGTGTGACTTTAACGGGAATCGACGAAGTAGACGATGACGACGACGACGATAAAACCATAGAATACGCGAGTGATGATGATCAGAATTGTAGTTTAACACAGGAAAATAATACAAATGAACACTAGTCAGATAATGAGGGCCCTGGAAGGGCTGAAAGCCAAAACAATTGGCGTATACGCAGCAGATCGAATTCCGAATGTAATGATAACACCGGTCGCTGTTGTGTGTAATACCGGTGATCATACCAAACTTGGTACGCATTGGGTGGCCATGTATATCGATAAAAATGGATATGGAACGTATTTCGATAGTTACGGTTTCCCACCAGTCTCAAAATACCATCTTGAAAGACTCAGAAGAAACTGTAAAGTTTTTCGATGGAGCACCAAGAAACTGCAAAGCATCGATTCGACGTGTTGCGGCCAGTATACTATTATGTTTCTATATTATATGTGTAGCGGTGCTAGTTTACGCGCGTTTTGTAGCTTCTTTTCAAATAACACGAAAAAAATGATAAAATAGCTGAAAATTTTTATAAAAGAATTTTAAATAAAATTAAACGCAAAAGATGTAAGCGGGCGAGTACATTCGCCGGAGAACGTTCTCGAGGTTCAGGCCTTTATAATCAAACATGTACTTCTAGGTTAAGATATTAAGATAAACATAATAATATTCATAATTTTACTTCAAAATATTGTAATCAACCGTGTGTTTTATATTTAACTGTAATCAATGTCAATTTTGAAATTTATATGTGAATAAATTTTCTTTTGTGTGCATAAAAATTAATTTGTAATTATTTACTTACCTTTACTCCACCCTCCCATCCTACCTATAATAGTTTTTTTGTACGTAGTTTGTACTTATATATATATATATATATATATATATATTTGTATTGTACGCCTGGTCTACAGACCAGGTGTTATTATTCTATTATAAAATTTATCCACCCCTAATAATATTTCTTTTTATTTAATTTGTATATATATATATATATTTTGTATTGCACACCTAATATACAGACCAGGTGTTACTACCCTATTATAAAAGTATTTACCGCCCTCTACATTCTGATTTGTCATATGCGCAGTAAGGTAAAATGTTCTTTTTAAATTTCAGTACAAAATCAACTTCGGATAGAGCAACACATAAAAATGGCTCCTTGTGAATTACGCAATCCGGTAAAACCGGAATTGCCAAACCTTTTATTATCTACTACCTATGCGCTCAATAAGTCGAACTCAAAGAGAATTTGTGTCGGTCTTGAATATATCGGCGGATACTATCACGAAGTTATTAAACTAGTTTCATTAGGTGGCTCGCACAAAAGTATCTCTCTTGATCGCCGTAGCTGGGATTTTCTCAAAGATCAATTTGACGCCATTACAGCTTATTTTCATAATTGTTATTCTTTTTATCAAGATTTTGGAAGACCGACTGAATTGTTTCTAACCAATCATGATTTAAATTTCACCACATCATACGGCACCAAATCTATCAGCATTGACGAAAGACCTCACCCAAACGAGATACACGTCTCCGAGGAAGAAGAAGAAACTCCAGGACAATCGCTCTGCAAAAAGAGAAAGACTTTCAATCATCCATCAGGTATAGTCATGCAACAGTCAACATTCGAAGGTCTTCGTCAACGAAGTGTCTTGGTAGATCTTCTTCTCAACGATTTAAGCGAGCGTGTCGGTAAGGTCAACCGTACTACTGATCACATACTAGACTTTTTAAAAAATAAACTTGAACAAGAAGGACTGGACAACGCAAAAGTAATTCTTAACGACTACAAATCATTTAAACAATAATATTCTATTCTCAATACCGAATTAGAAGGTTACGTCACAGAAAATATGGTAGATGATACGGATCATTATAAAAGCTTATATTTAAAATTTGTTTTATCTGAAATATCCGCATTTAGTTTACCGATGATTGTAAAAGATTTGAGGGATGTAATGATTCCTGTATAACAATATATATTAATATTAATAAATTGCTTTAATTGTGTAAATGACTTGTTTTTTTTAACTATAAAAACAACCACCCTTCCCAATAATCCTTCATTTATTTTATAACGATTGCTCGAAACAGACATGGGGCAATGCACAGGTAAGATCGCTTCATTACGTTCTACAGACAATGCTATAAAAAGAGAAAAATATAAGGAACATTATAAAAAAGAAACAGTAAAATTTGAACGTTCTCAAAGACATAATAAAAAGAATAACACAAATGAAAATATTCATTTAAATAATAACTTTTTACAATAAATAATTGGTCTCTTATCATATCTGTATATCACGCGTTTAACACTATGGGTCAAAATAGTTCCAACACCGCCAAAACACCTTTAGTACAAGGTGACGATAAGAAAAAGAAGGAAAATCAATCATCATCAACCTGGAAACAATAATCTGATAAATTCTCAACAAACACTTATTCTATTCCTGAAAGGAAAGGATACATAAAATTTTAATTTAAAAAAAAAATTCATATACACTGTAAAAAATTGCTTTGTGATGTTAATACTAGGTAGTAAATACTTTAATATTCTGAGCACAGTAATATTAATAACTGAAATTAGTAATATTAAAGTTGAAAAGTAAACTAACTATTCTCAGTAACGTAATTTTACTAATCTCGCTTAAATATACTATTTGGTTAGTAAAATTTTGATTCTCAGAATAGCAATTTCTGTAACCTACTCTCAGAACAGTAATTTTAATTTCATTATAGATATTAGTACTTTCTAAGACTGTTCTCAGAGTAAGTTACAAAAATTGCCACTAGGATAGTAATTTTACAAAGCAATTTTTTACAGTGCACTTACATACGGTCCTTTTTAGGACCAACAAAAGTTTATACGTAAGAAATAACAATTAATAGATAAAAAGTACTATATAACATTCAGACCTTTAATATTATAAAATATATTTTTTATATTAATATTTTTTCATAACAATGTTATATGATTTTTAATTACTTATTTATTTAATTTTTATAATGTTACTCACATTAAAAAATATACACATACACACATACATATATACTATACTTACGGCTGAAGAAAAAAGACAGAAGATGCAAATCATTAAGGGTTTCAAGGTCAGACAGGTGGGGGAGAGGAAAGTGGGTCAAATCAATTCACGATTATACCACCCCTTTATACCTGCCAGACATGTAAAGGGGAGCGAGACAAGGGGTCGAGACAGGGGGAGCGAAACAATGGGGGAGAGACAGGTGCAAAAAAATCGATATGTCTCGCTATATCAGTCCATATACTACTTAGGTCTTTACCGCGCATGCGCGGTAAAGACCTATTTTATGCAAGTGTTATGTACCTTAATTTTTATCACAAGGTTCGGAAAATTCGATCATGATTCAGGAATATAATAATTCTAGAAATAACCGTGCGAAAATTTTCCAATTTAAAACGTGTAATAAAAAGTTTATAACAAAAGATAAAAATACACGATATATTACAATAAGAATTTAAAGTTTCGATGCTAGAGCATTGTAAGATTATTTTTATAAACAAAGAAAAATAAAATAATGAAATAATATTTTAACCAAGAGAAAATATTCTAAAATAATATTATGACATTATAAGTAAATAATAATTCAATGAAGAAAAAAAAAATAGTAAATTAATATTTTAACAAAAGAAAATGATATACCAACAAACAAAATGAATTTGTTTAATGTAGACTATTATAAAAACGAATCTAAAGTTTTTGCGCAATCGTTGTAACTAAAAAAATTATCAAAACAAAGGAAAAAATATAGAAGAGTGGGTATACAAAAAGCAAGTGTTAAATTCAATGTATTTGAAATATAGTTTTAACGAGCGTTCAGTGATAGTTTACGTTCACATCAAGAAGCGTATTGTTTCATTTTACTTGACTTCTTAATAAAAAAAAAATATTAGAACCAACAAATAGTATTTTATAAACAAAGATAAATAAAATAATAAAATAATTTTCTAATAAAAGAAAAAACATTATAACGAAAGTAAAGAAAATTTTTAAATTTCATCACAGTTGAGGTAAATAATAATTAAAAAAAAATAAAATAAGAAATTGAAACTTTAAAAAAGAAAAATAATATTATAACAAAGGGAATAAAGACTCTAGGGGGATAAGCATGTAAAAATTGCCCACAGCGGTTTTGATAAACGGGCTTTTCCACTCGAAAGGTCACATAAAAAAAACTTCTTAGCCAAATTTTGAGACCTCTAGACCCCTCTTTTTACTATATAACCTCAAAAACGTTATTTTTCGATTTTTTTTATTTCTGACGCAATATTGCTTAAAACGATCTGTAAATTTGCATGCGGGAGTTTTTATAGACTCCGAATATTCCTAATTTTTTTCAAACTCTCTCGTTAAAAAATGAGCTTTTGCGACCTCGTTTTATGTTTCATTATTCGGGATCTATTTCGTAAACTTATTTGGCTGAACTTTTAAACTATTTTTTTTTTTGTATTTTTTTCCGCTCTTTCCAATGACGGAATCAGAATTATGAATTTCAAGGTGCATCATACTCAAAAGTTGAAAAAAACGATTTTAATTGCATTTTTCACTATATTTGGGTACTTGACCGCAAAAAACAGTGACTTTGTAGGCGAAAAATAGTTTTTTACACATTGAAATGTGTTTTCAGATGCATTTGGATGCAGATCAAGTGCTTTAAAAATTACTATTATTTTACTCATGACCATAACAGACAGCTTATTACTTTGAACCCCAGATTCTGTTTCCTTGGTGGGTACTTGTTTGCGAAAGTATAAAAATACAAGAAATCCGGGAAGAATAATAAAAACACTGATTACAACCTGTTAATGGAAGTTTTAATCGAAGATATTAACGTATCTTCGTCCTTTTCTAATCGAAGTATCAAGTTTTTGCAAAAACAAATAACTCCATCGAAAAATGAAAAGAAAGCCCCATCGCCTATTAAAAAAAGCTATCTTGCTTATGCAATCTTCTATGTAGTGATATCAGCGGTATCGGGGTCCTTCGTATTGTTTACGTTGATTATGAAGCATGTGACACGTAACAATCATTACTTGAGTTGGGTCCATAAATTCAACCTTTAGGTTCGTGTTCATAAATGTAACGCAAGTAATGATTGTCTCATTGGTCTATTTTTCATATGAGAGAGAAAGACAGAATAAGATTTAAACTTCATAAACTCAAAGCATAATTATAAAATATTAAGTATTAAATCGATGCTCTAATTTGTAACAAAGCTACTAATTACAGTTAGGGTGCCAGAAGCTTCAGCGTTTCAGGATTCGTAAGGAAGGGTAATTGAAATAAAAAAAGCATATAATTAAGATAAAAAATTGATACATTCTTAAGTAAAATAACAAAAGTAGAAAATAAAGTGAAGTTAATATTGAATATAAATAAAGTAGTCTTTAATTAACTGCTTCATCAGGATTCGGCAGTCTGAAACAAACGGAAAATAACGTTGTTCTTAGTTTTACACTTAAACAGGCTTTAATACGCATTTACGCATCAAGTTTACATGTTTCTTTCTGTTCTTTATCAATCAAGTTACCATAATCTGGCTAGTTTCTATTCTTTACAGATTAAGTTACAATAATCTGGCTATTTTCTATCTCGGTTCAAGCAAATCACGAACGCGCATGCGTAGGACTAGAAGTGCATTTCGTATACTTGCTCACTGCACCTTATGCAATCCCCTGGCACACAGCGCAATCAACGGTTCCTAGCTCGACTCGTTTTACAGTCACGCGCAATTACCTGACTGCAATCCGAGTACAAACTCTATGCAGGATAACTAGGATGTTACCTAGACAATCATACGACCACGAGCAATCCCCTGGTTCGTACAATCGTTGTCTGCAGGTAAACAGGAAATGGATGGGAGGTTCGGGTTGTAACACGTATGACACAACCTTCAACCTTACTGTACCGTTTCTCACACAGGCCACGAGCAATCCCCTAACCGGTGGTCGAAACTCAAAAGCTCCCCCTAGGAAGTGGTCTAGTCGTACCAGCTTATCACTACAAGCAATCCCCTGGTGATGAGAGGCATAACACATCTCTCAACCACTGCGCCCAATAACCCAGTAATTGGTCAAAGTGAAGCCTTTCCATGGTGGAGCAAGACTTGACTCAACTAGCATTCGTAAGGCTTTCTATACTAGTGGTCAGCAGTTCCATGGATGTTCCACCGGAACGGAAATGGACCGCTCACACATCAAGCCTTATATTTTTGACATCTTTTATTTATACATTATGTACGTCGCTTTACAAAGTATAGTATAAACAAAAACGTAGCAGACGTATTCTGTTACAAATTAAAAAAGATTTCTTTCAAGTATACCATATAATTATAAAATAACTTAAAATATTTGTCTAGAATTAGCTTACAACATAAATATGATTAAGGCTCAAGTTCATGGACCCAATGTATACACACATGGATTAGTAAAAACACTGAATGCAGTGAACAGATTTACCCACACAGCATGAAATATTGCAGTGAAACTTTCACTGAAATATTGTGCTGAAATATTGTCACAAGATTGCAGCAATCTTGTCTTAACATTGCTAAGAGGTTTCATGAAACATTTCAGTGTGATATTGCTGCAAACTTGCTACAAGGTTACAGAAAATAATTCAAGCAATATTGCAAGAAACCTTTCATGAAAGGTTGCAGCGAGATTTCTGCAAGATTTTAGAAACAATTCATGAAATATTGCAAGAAAACTTTCATGACATGTTTCAGCGAGGTTTCCAGCAAGATTTAGAAAACATTTCATAGAATATTGCAAGAAACCTTTCATGAATGGTTGCAGCGAGGTTTCTGAAAGATTTTAGGAACTTTTTATGAAATATTGCAAGAAACCTTTCATGAAAGGTTTCAGTAAGGTTCCTAGCAAGATTTGGGGAACATTTTACGAAATATCGCAAGAGACCTTTGATGAAAGGTTGCAGCAAGGTTCGTGCAAGATTTTAGAAACATTTTACGAAATATTGCAAGATACCTTTTATGAAAAGTTTCAACGAGGTTTCCAGCAAAATTTGATGAATATTTTATGAAATATTACGAGGTATCTTTTGTTAAAAGTTGCAGTAAGATTCCTGCAAGGTTTTTGATAAGATTTCTAAGATATCACAAAAAATATTGCTATGTACATTTCGCCAATGGTTATTACCATATTTTTGTCAATCTTTATAAAATATTCCAGAAAAGCGTTTTATAAAAAGTATCAGCAAAGTTTCATGAATAATTTCAAAATGAAATTGCAGCAAACCTTTCATAAACAGTTTCAGCAATAATTCCGCAAGTTTTTATAAAAGATTCTAAGAGCAGTCCAGATTCGCTGATCTTGCCTTATATTTGGTTTCCTGTTATTTAGTCAAGTATTTATTGCTGTAGTTGTATTGTAAACGGTAAGTTGAGCGCAATAAGTATGCTATTATTATAAATATTTATGCGTAGGGTAAAAAAATCCATCAAATTGTTATTGAAAAAAGTAAAGAACGCATAAATATTAGAAATAAAACCTTTTATTTCAATATTCTCTACTTTTCTCAAAAACGATGCTGAGGAATTTTTTCTTCTTGTGCACAAATATTGATAATAATACTATTGCGCTCAACTAGTAATTTATAGATAGAGCGATTGATACTTAAGCAAATAAGAAAAACTTTATCACACAAGGATAGAAAATCCTATCTACTAGTAAATATTACTGCAGCAAGCTTTTAGCAAGATTTGAGAAATATTTTACAAAATATTGCAGGAAACCATACGGAAAGGTATGAGCGTTGTTCGCGGCAAAATTTGGGGAAAATTTCATGAAATATCACGAGAAACCTTTCATGAAAGATTGCTGCAAGGTTTCTTGAAATGTTGCTGCGAGGTTTTTATGAAAGGTTGCTGCGAGGTTTTTAGAAATATTTCAACCGGGTTCTAGCGCGGGCATATAAATGTTGCTACAATATCTCATAAAAGGTTGCTACGAGGTTTTCTGCAAGGTTACGGCAAGATTTTCTGAAAAATTGCTGTGTGGTTGCTTGAAATGTTTTTGCTATTTTTCCCGCAAGATTCCTGTGAGGTTTCTTGAAATGTTTCTGTTACATTTTCTGAAAGATTGCTGCGAGGTTTCCTGCAAGGTTGCGGCGAGGTGTTCTAAAAGAATGCTGCAAGGTTTCTTGAAATGTTTCTGTTACATTTCCTGAAATATTGCTGTGAGGTTTTCATGAAAGGTTGCTGCGAGATTTTCTGAAAGATTGCTGCGAGGTTTTTAGAAATATTTCAACCGGGTTCTAGCGCGGACATATAAATGTTGCTGCAATCTTTCATGCTGTGTGGGTAATTTGTGCAAAATGGATTTATTTTTTAAATCATTATACAATTTTTTTAATTATAATTGCAACATTAAAAACTAAATTTACGTATATATAATGGTTTTACGATTAGTTAACTTACAATTGCAAGTAATAAAAACTAATATATATTTAATATTACTCCAATAGCACATTCTTTTATACAATAGAATAATAAATAAAGAGTATTAATTGTATGTTTAAATAACATTTAACAACAAACAAATGCGTTTATTCATATACTTTCATTTTTATGAATGTCATTTATGAAATGTAGATTAAATGTTTTTGTACACAGTCACAATTGCGATCAAGTATATCTTAACAATTAAAAGGTACAAGCTGAATTGAACTTCAAAACTTACAACTGACAACTTATATTTTTAGATCAAAATTTTATCTCTTAAAACTAATGAAACACTTAATCTATTTTCTAAACATTTATTATTGTAAACATATCTAAAGTATTAATAGTCAATATTTACATTTGCACAAAGGTCACAAATTATGACTATGGAGAATAATTGTAATTAACTTATACTAACAA
The DNA here is from genome assembly GCA_017163975.1 of Anastatus disparis. Taxonomy (NCBI): domain Eukaryota; kingdom Metazoa; phylum Arthropoda; class Insecta; order Hymenoptera; family Eupelmidae; genus Anastatus; species Anastatus disparis. Next base: position 350,577 of record JAFFSR010000045.1, on the reverse strand, counting down.
GCAATATACCAATTGATGCCTTCTGTATTTTCTATGCGTTTGTAAATATTAACTATAAACAATGTAAGCGAATATGTATTTTATAAAATAGTAATAATAAATGTTTAGAATGTAAATCATATGTTTGATTAATGTTTTTAAAAATATATTCCTAGATATAATTATTATTTATACATACACACATGTATATGTATATGTTGAATAAAATTAAAGTTTTCTTTATATTTGCTTAGAATAATCTTGTGCAAATATATTATTATATGAGGTTGAAGCTGTTAGTGATCAGTTAAACATTAGTGTTGATGTTGGTTATAAACTTTGTGACAGGTATAGAAGACTTGTTTTTTTTTGGTACAAAAGAAACTCTTACTGCGGATGCAATAGAACCTTCAACTAGTGAACAGATTGAAAATCACCCTATGAGTTTGCAATCATCTTCATAATCTTCCAGTTTATCTCAAAGTTCAGGAAGTGTTTTTGTGGTAGTTTTAAATGAACCTAAAGAACAAGAACATACCATTGAGCTACCAATTAAAAAAACTATTCCCATGCATCGATTATGTTGTATTTGCAAAGGAAAACATAATCTAACTATTATTCCAATAGATACTAGATTACAGTGCTTCAATGAATAGCGTATTTTTATTCCTAGTGGAAATCGAGTATGCAACAGTCACTTAATCAAGAAACGATTTTATGAAGATGAGTTGAAGTTGATACAAGTATACAGTAGCACAAGTTTCTTAACTAAAGATGAAATATATTTATTTTTAACTACAATAACAGAACCAGCTTCAAAAACGTTTTTAGATAAAGTTAAATCTTTAGAGCTTAGCGATAAACAAATATTTACTTTTACAAGTTTAACGAATGATCAATTACAAGAGATAAGGTCATTACTAGTTTCAATGAGAACATCAAGCTCCAGAAATACAATGCAGGCTCTAGTTATATTTCTATTTAAATTACGAACTGCATCATCAAATAATTTTATTGCATCAATTTGCGAAATCGATTATGAAATTCAAGTATCACATTTTTGTAAGTCAGTGTTAAATTCATTTGCAAAAGACGTCCTACCTTGTCACTTTGGAGAAAAATCTTGTGAGAGAGGATCTTATTGATTATCGTACCTCTATTTATGCAAAAAAACTTTTTAATTCAACTAACGAGCTTGCTTTAGTTTCTGATGAAACTTATCTTCGCCATGAGAAAAGCAGAAATAATGATTATCAACGGAAGTTGTATTCAGGTTTGTAATGTAATTTTGCTTTCTCATAGAGAAAGCATTGTATCGGTAAAAAAAATTTTTTTCTATTTTTTCATTAATTTGTACATATTTAGACTCAGGGAGTCGAAAAAAGTGGTTTCCAGAAAATGTCTGTATGTATATGTGTGTGTGTGTGTGTGTGTGTGTGTGTGTGTCTATGAGTGTGTGTGTGTATTCGGTACGCCAATAAGATCTCGAGAACTACTCGATGGATTAACTTCAAATTTTGCATGCAATTTATTTTTTTGTCTAACTGGGGGGGGGGGAAGCTATTGAAAATTGATCTTCTTAGCTCAGTTTTTTTAGAGCCATTTTAAGAATTTAAAAAAAATATTAATTGTTAATTTTTTTGATATTTTACGTAAACTACTCGAAGAATTTTCTTGAAAATTTGTATGAACATTATTTGTGACTGCTAAAAGAAGAAAAACTTTCACCAACTGATTTTCTTAGCGCACTTTTAATTTTAGATCATTTTGAAAATTTTGGAAAAAATCTCTATTTTTCATTTTTTTTCTATTACACAAAAATTATTCGATAGATTTGCTCGAAAATTTTTTATGGAAATCATTTGCAATGGCCTAAATATAACAAGCTTTGAAAAACTTATTTTCTCAGTGCAGTTTTAATTTTAGAGCATTTTGAAAATTTCGAATAAAATTTTTCTAATTTTTTTTATATTTTACGTAAATTACTCAATGAAGGAGCTTCAAATTATGTATGGGAATTATTTATGATTGTCAAAATAAAATGAACTTTTGAAAACTAATTTTCTTCAATTTTCTTAGCGCACATTTAATTTTAGAGCATTTTGAAAATTTTGAAAAAATTTTTTATTTTTAATTTCTTTTCTATTACACGAAAATTACTCGATAAACTTGCTCAAAAATTTTCATGCAAATTATTCACTATCATCTGAACAAATCAAGCTTTGGAAAACTTATTTTCTTAGCGCAGTTTTGATTTTAGAGCATTTTGAAAATTTTGGAAAAAATGTTCATATTTCATTTTTTTTCTATTACACAAAAGCCATTCGATAGATTTGCTCAAAAATTTTCCTACAAATTATTTGTTATTGCCTAATTAAAGCAAGCTTGGAAAAACTTATTTTCTTAGCGCAGTTTTAATTTTAGAGCATTTTGTAAATTTTGAATAAAATTTCACTTATTTTTTGGTATTTTACGTAAACTACTCGATGAAGTAGCTTAAAATTATGTATAGAAATTATTTACGATTGCCTAAATAAAATGAACTTTTGAAAACTGGTTTTCTTAGCGTAGTTATAACGTTAAAGCGTTTTGAAAATTTTAAAACAATGTTTATTTTTCAATTATTTGGTATTTTTTGTAAACTATTCGATATAAATGTTCCAAAATTTGTATGCAAGTTATTGGTTATAGTGTTAAGAAGACAAGCTTGGGAAAATTAATTTTATAAACGCATTTTTAATTTTAGAGCATCATAAAATCACATTATGCAAATGGCAAAAGTAAGAGGGAGTAAAATTCATATAGTTTTCGTAGGTATTAAGACAGCCTTCAATACAGAGGATAGAGACATTTATATTAAAATCGTATTTAAAAAAATAAAATCAAAATACTCTAACTCAATGCGCTCTATGAGAAAGCATTGCGCCAAAGCACTTGGCAGCGTTTTTAATTTTAATAACAGCTTAATCATTATTGGATATAAACTTAAAATCATACATAATTAGACAATTTAAATATAAATATTCATATATAAATATTATCTTTTTAAAATAATATGTTATTCTTTCTTCAATTACATCCTATATGAAAATAATTTCTGTGAATATCTGTAAATAACTGTAGATGATTGTTAAAAAATTTTAGACTTGAGACATAAATAACAGTTACAGTTATTTAGTATTATTTACAGCTATTTTCAATTTTTTACAGTTATTTACAATTCTTTACTATTATTAACATTTTTAAAATCATAAATTTGTAAATAATTTATTTTTATTTATAGGTGTTTATAATTGTTTATAATTATTTTCAATTTTTTACAGTACAGTACTTTACAGTTCTTAACAGTAATTTAATGTTATTGACAATTATTTACAAAAGTCATTTCTATATGGGATAATAAAAAACCGGTATTAGTCGTACGGGAGATAATAAAAATTCAAAATTTTCTCAAACACTAATAATCAAATGCAAATATTTCGCCACCATTTTGTGCAATTTTTTATCAATGAAATTATGGAAATACATATTTAAGTTTTTATTTAACTTATTAGCAATATGCAATATTTCAGGTCATAAAAATTATCATTTATGTAAGCCATTCACCATTTGTACTACAGATGGTTATATCGTAGATCTTCCTGGTCGATTTTTAGCCACTGAAAACGATGCGAGCATTATGAAGAAAGTGATGAATGGCCCTAATGGAATAAGGAGTATTATGAAGAAAGGTGATATTTGTATTGTAGATAGAGGATTTAGGGACGTAGTTCCTTATTCAGAAGAACTTGGTTTTAAGGTTTTTATGCCTGCCTTAAAAGGACAGAGACCTAACCTCACTACATCTGAGGCGAATCTATCTCGTTACGTAACGAAACTAAGGTGGGTAGTAGAAGCCCTTCATGGAATCTTGAAAAAAAAATATAAGCTTCTCCATCACCAAATAGATAGTAAACCTTTAGCAAAAATTGGTTTGTACTGCAGAATGGCGTGTTTTCTTAATAATCGATTCAGTAAACAATTAAACTGCAATCAAAATGAAGATGGATTACAAGATATAATCATTGACAGAATGTTGAATTCTAATGAAGAGGAAAATACCTTAGAAGTTGAAGTAGAGTCAGCGAGATGGTCTTGACGTAGCTCTACAACCACTAAGCTAACCTCTCAAGAAATCATCGATTTTTCAGAGATGACATGAAGAGATCTTAAAATTTTTTTTTCAGGAACTTATCAGTTAGGTCAAGCCACGTGTTATTTGGCTGAGTTATTACATGATTCAGATAATATTAATTTAGAGTATATCAAACTGACTCCTAATATAATTAAAGTCTTAGTAAGATCAAGACATAGAAACAAAAAAACTTATAAATGTTATATAGAATACAAACCTTACTCAATTGGCTCTGGAGGCATTTTGCGCCATACCTGCACAATACCTGCATACTGTGCTAATGGTTTACGGACAGACGGCTCCTGTTCTCACATAGTAGCCGTTATTTATTACCTCAGTAATGCTAGATATAAATCAAGAATCATTAAACCAGCGAAAATTCTTTCTGAAATATTTTCTACTTCAGACATTGATCCAGTCATAGACGAAGACAGTGATGAAGATTGAAATTATTTCGTAGATTTAAACAAATTATAATTATAAGCTTCTTCAAAACTTCTACGATTCTCAGTTTAATTTAACAATTATCAATTAATAAATACATAATTCAATATTTTAATAAAAAAAAGATTTAATTTTTTTAATGGATTTAATGTTATTTTCATTTCCTTTTTACGAATACTTATCTATCTTCGGCAAATAATGTAATTTTATAGCACTAAGTAGCATCGATCTGCATTTAAATCACACCTAGCCGTGTCATAAGTAGTCCATTATCTCACCGTCCTTATCAGCCTTGCTACGCTCGGCAATAACCGCACGGTGCATAATTACACTGCTAATGCTACGGGCAGGCGTAACAGCAGATTTATACTAGTAAGTGTTCTAAAAAATCGTATGATACTCGTAGTATAAATTGCCTATATTGCACGACGTGAATTATCACCCTCACTTCACTCAGGTGCTAATACACTTTGTGCCATGATAGGCAATTTGTCACTTACATCATAATGTACTAATATTTATTCTCATACGTCTAGATCTTTATAAGATCCATTATAATACTTTTCAATCTATCTGCTTTTCAAAAAGATCATTATTTATAAACTTTTTAGGTAACATCCCCAATAAGAAGCAAAAACTTTTAAAAAACAGATTTTTTTCTACTTATGACTTTTACGCATCTAAACATGCATTAAATGAAAGTATTTAAAAGTTTCTCATCATAACACAACCTTTCTATCAAACAATCAATATTTAAAAAAATGTTTTTAATGCGATTACAAATATTTATAAATGTATTGAATAATAATTCAATATAAAGTATCTCTGGGTTCAAAGTAATATGCTGTCTATTATGGTCATAAGTAAAATAATAATAATTTTTAAAGTACTTGATCTGCATCCAAATGCATCTGAAAACACATTTCGATGTGTAAAAACCTATTTTTCGCCTACACAGTCACTGTTTTTTGTGGTCAAGTCCCCAAATATAGTGAAAAATGCAATAAAAATCGTTTTTTTCAACTTTTGAGTATGATGCACCTTGAAATTCATAATTCTGATTCCGTCATTGGAAAGAGCGGAAAAAAATACAAAAAAAAAATAGTTTAAAAGTTCAGCCAAATAAGTTTACGAAATAGATCCCGAATAATGAAACATAAAACGAGGTCGCAAAAGCTCATTTTTTAACGAGAGAGTTTAAAAAAAATTAGGAATATTCGGAGTCTATAAAAACTCCCGCATGCAAATTTACAGATCGTTTTAAGCAATATTGCGTCAAAAATAAAAAAAAATCGAAAAATCACATTTTTGAGGTTATATAGTGAAAAGAGGGGTCTAGAGGTCTAGAAATTTGGCTAAGGAGTTTTTTTATATGACCTTTCGAGTGGAAAAGCCTGTTTATCAAAACCGCTGTGGGCAATTTTTACATGCTTATCCCCTTAGAGCCTTTGATATATACTTAATATTATAAAAACGAGAATCTACTGTTCGCGCGTAAGCATTGTAAGAGAATTAAATTAAAGTTTGAACAAAGAAAATATATAGAAGAGTGGGGATATAAAAAGCAATTGTTCGACTTAATATATTTGTAATGATATTTTCATACGGGCAGTCAGTGATGTTTTACGTTCGCATTAAAAAGCGTCTTCGGTCCAGAAATTTGTATGACTGAATCTAGGGTGGTTTAACAGCCCGAGGTAACTAGAAATCAACCCTCCAACCCTCTCTGGTAATGAATAGCTGTCGTATCATAGTGAAAATATCATTACCCTATAACCCAGTGGTATTAGTTAATATGCCTATTTTTTGGCTTTTTTATACTAGATATTACGAAAATGTAGTGGACGGGCCTGGAAAATATCGAGCTTCCTCCTTGAGTATTTCGATATACACTTGCGGGGTTCTGTAAAGACGGACCAACACTTCATCTAGTTTCTTATAGGACTTAAATGGACAGTCTCAATACAAACAGAAACAAAATACTATGCAGTGTGGTAGCATAGACGGGGAAAAATTGCTCAACTTTAATTGGTGAACGGGACGTGAGTTCAAGTAATTACTGCTATTAAGCTAGTTAACCTGAAAGATGGAACCGCCAAGATTACGGAGAAACGGGTTGGGAGAAAGAAAAGGAGAAGGCAGCGTAAGAAACGGGCTCCCACACTACGTCTGACGCTATCACCGTCAAAAGGGGTCAATAGACCCAAAACCTCTACTAGTTGTTTACTGAAAGGGCAAAAAGTCCTCAAGAAAATAAATACTAGCGTTGAAGCTTCTCTGTCACTTGCGCAGAAAACGAATCTACTAAAAACAGTAATGAAACCTATAGTGTATCCAGACAAGTGTTTTTCTTTTTAAGACTAGCCAAGTTAGAGCACTTCACTGACAAGATGGAGGATGACGACAATCTGTCAAGACTTTATTCTAAAAAATGAGTTGCTATTCATTATGCTGGTGGATAAGTTCAGTAAGAAATGGTATAGTCTGTAGATGGGCAGAAAGAATTCGCCAGGCAGACCGATATTCAAGGTCGGAGGAATATATTTCCTGCAACGATTGGTCAGGGCCACGATTCGCCTACCCTCAGAGATAGAGCTAAAGTGGCTCTGAAAATGCTGGGGAGACTTAACCCGTCTCTAAATATCGATAACTAAAAGCTGTAAGTGGTGACTGAACTCCGAAAGCTGCACTAACAAAAACATCGGAGTCAGTCAATCGATCAATAACTAAAGCAAAAATGAGCAGATCAATCATCGGTGGAACAATCAACAGCTTAGGAAGCAGCAGGTAACGGGGACGAGAAAAGAAAGCTTACTATAAAAGATATTCCTGAACTATCAATGAAAAGCCAGAGTGCATCACGCAATAAAGTTTATTACAGAATAGGTATAGTAAAGATTAGATACTCTGCAAGGATCATGGAAGCTCGAAGTAATTTATAGGTAAATTTTAAAATAAAAGGAATCCTAAAGATTACTCAAATTAACTTGCACCACAGTAAAGACTCCTTAGCTCTTCTAGCAAGAAGTCAGTTTGCGGCGCAGTCGTGTATCATTAATACGAAAACCATCGACTATAATTAGTGAAAGGACTCAAATAAAACAGCAAAATTATTAGAGATCCAAAAGCTGTAAAATCAAAAGTATGTGTCTGAATCAAGGGTCTAGAAAACACGCTACTTATGGTCGTGAATAACCGTCATTTAGCAGTCACAAAAGTAAGACTCTGTATAAAAATGTTTAGAAGAGGTAGTGTTAACCTTAGTCTACTTTCCATATGAGGAGAAAATTCCCACTAAAGTAGTGACGATGCTCGTTGACTATTATTGCAAGCGGAAGCTCTCACTGGCTTTGAGATATGATGCCAATGCCAATCATCCCGTATAGGGCAGTATGGACATGAATACCAGAGTATTGGCCTTGTTTGAGTACTCAGCCACCACAGAGCTAGATATTCTTAGCAATAGATCAAACCCTACTAGTTCCTATATAAGAAGATAAGAGATAATTAATCTAACACTTTGTTCACAAAAATTTGTTTAAGCTGTGCAAGATTAAAGAGTGTTGACTGGACCAACCCTCTCTGCCCGTACACAAACTATTCTTCATATTTGTTTTTCTTTTAGAAAATTTAATAAACAAAAAATCTAAGAAATACAGATTGAGGTACATATAAGAAGGAACTCGGAACAGCGATGAGAGAATACCCTAAAAACATTAGAAATAAGGGAGAAGTGGAGAAGATAGCTAAACTGCCTCAAGGCTATGATTCTGGCATTTAAAAAAGTTGTTTCCTTAAAAAAGCAAGGACAAGATATAAGTCTCCGTGGCGGAACCAGAAATTGAATAATCTCAAAAACACAGTTAAAAACTGTTTGAAAAGACCAAGAAATCCAAATTAGATATATCTTCATGGAAATAGAGAGATAAATAAAAGGAGTACAGATAGAAGGTCAAGAAGGTCCACACATATGGATGAAAAAAGTTTTATTTGAGAGTGGAACAGGGCCCGGAGGCATCTCGACTGAATAAATTACTTTCACTTGACCCGGGGGCGTGATCGGAAGCTATAAGACTTCCAGAAAAAGAAAATTCTAAACTGTCTTATGCAAACTTACTTTCATGGTTTTGTGAATTTGGAAGGAGGGAAAAAATACTCAACTCTATAACCCTTTAGAACTAAATCAAGGTCTTGGCAGTAGTCGACCCGCTGATAAGTCCGATAGGCTCAAACTGGCGGCTAAAATCGTCCCACAAGACTAACTTAGGTAATCCTGACGGCTCTTTGGGTCATTAGAGCCTCCAAGGGCGAACAGGGTGTATCCGGACTTGCTGCAGCATTCCATGGATAGTATCCTTGGTCCATCCGCAAGGCTGATAAAAGCCTACTTGTGGCTGGTTTACACACAACTTACACATCCAACAATTAGAGAAAAGCAAGAGTGTTCTTATCACAAAACAAGTAAGAAAAAGTTACTTCTTTACAGAATTCTTTTGGCCAATAAGTTTCATGTCCTTGATGTTCCAGTTCATAGAGAGAATCACTGAATAACTCATTAAGAAAACGGTTCTCGCGTAGAATCCACTATTATCTGAACTACATACCTATACGGAAGGCAAATCAACGTGGACGGCAATCCACAAAGCAGTATCACTCATCAAAAACGAAACAGAAGCGGGAGGATCCGTTATAGGAGCCCTCCTAGATGTCAAGGGGGCTTTCGATGATAACTCATCGAAAGTCCCCTTGCTCTTTTTGTAATTATAATACAAAATAAAACAATATCTAATCTAAAACTCAACAGAGGCTATGAATTAAGTGGCTCCAGACAAAGAAAAGCAAGCTTTGATCGCAAATTGGGTCAGTGATATGGGTATATCTCTGGAACCTTTAACTTTTTACGAACAGAGTTTTATAGTAATTTAAAAGTTTATAATTTGAGTTCCTTAGATGGCACAGGCTCTGATCAGGGCTTAAAATTTTCGTTTTAAGGGGATGTAAAACGGACACTATACTAGTACTCATAAATATTGCCTATGTTTTTATTTTATTGCAAGATTTTAGGAAAATAAATACATTAGCTTGCAGCATGTACCATGAACATTATTCAGTTGAATTTTTAAATTAATTCATTCATTAGTTTTAAATGACTTTGGATTCCAATATCATATATTAAAATTTTTCGATTTTGTACCAGAAACCCAAAGTTATTAAAAACTAATAAATGAATTTATTTAAAAAATTAATTAAATAATCTTCACGATACATACTACAAGCTAATGTATTTATTTTTCTGGAATTTTGCAATAAAATGGAAAGATAGGCAATAATTATGAGTACAGGTGTAGTGTCCGTTTTACATCTCCTTAAAGATTAGAATATGTACTCAAACTTTAGTATCGATTGTAAAATAGTTACTAACAATATACAATTTCATACGTCAAAAATGATGCATTTTTCATAATTTTCTACACGTGTTTCTTCACGCTGGTCCTCGAGTAATTCTAACCTTGAAGTTTTTGCACCTCAGACTTTTCTTTTCAATATGATTCTAGGCACATTTAGGATCCAATTCCAACAGAAACCAAAATCGAAGAATAAGCACTTTAATATTTATTCAAATTTTATTATTCAACGTTAAAATTAAGATTTTTTGTAAAATATTATGGTCATAAAGACTGTGAGAAATAATAGGTTTTGAAATTATTTAAAGACGTTATTTGAAGTAATTGTAATTAGAAAATACTGTGTATTAATATTCTATAAGAACACTGCATGTACTTTTGGTATTTTAGTAACACCAAAAGTACATATTCCATGTTTGGATTCAAAGCTTTAACGGTGAATGTTAGACATTTTTAAAAGGGTTTTCTCGGATTTTGACCGTGTAAGTTGTGGTTTAAGATACATTTTTTATGTAAAAGATTGTATTGAAGAAAATCGAAGCCTAGGTTTTTAAAGCAAACAGGCTATGGAAGCGGCTCATTTTGATTTTTCTGCAACATGGGATGATAAAAGTATCGTGAAATAATTCTCATTATGCAAATAAAATATTAAGAGAAGTCTGCGAATATAATTCACTGTACATATCTTTAGTAAAAACTATTTATATGTTATTTGTATATATCGGCATAATTATAATCATTTTATGATACTTTGTATTAGCCTATGTTGAAAAAGAATTATAATGGACTGCTTCCATAGCCTGCTTGCTGTTAGAACCTACTCTGAGAGAATACTGGTATAACTGCTGCTCTCACTAGTACGGCTGAAATCTTAAATGCATGAAACGATTCGTCCTTAGATTTGATACGGCTGCCGTCCCAAAACAGTGAAGCACTCGTCTTGGTCTTACGCCTATGATATACCAGAAGTGCCTGTGATATCTGAAAAGTGCCTCTGCTGGACGAAAAAAGAAACTCAGCTGATCTATTTAGTCATTTTGGAACGGCTGGGCTTTCGAATTTCGTAGCGCTTCTGCACGTATTAACGATGCAGCGGCTGTATCCAGAGTTTATAGCAGACGTGCCAAAATTCTCTCAGTGTAGGCCTTGATTTTTTTCATTACAATCTTTTACATGGAAATTGTACCTTTTGTGCTACTGAAGTACCAAAAATACATGCAGTGTTCTTATAAAATATTAATACACAGTTTTTCTAATCACAATTACTTTGAGTGCCATCTTCAAATGATTTAAAAACATATTATTCGTCATAGTTTTTATCACTATAATGTTTTACGAGAAAATCTGAAATACGCGCTTTTATTATTACACGCTTTTATTCAGCTTGCTTTCACGTCTGTCCATCTGTCTGTCTGTCTGTAATCAAATCTTGCACGCTCGATACGAGGCACTTTTTGTCGATGGAAAATCCTGAAATTTTACGCAGACCTTGGTCTTCGATGACAATGGAATAATCCGTTGTCGAGGTTAATTGATAGAATGTTGTTGAGTTGATAATTGTAGAGAATGCATAGGGAATAGGGAAATGTATAGGGGATAGGGGAACGTATATGAGTAAATATAGAGGATAGTGGAATCATAGGGGGTAGGGAAATGTATAGATATAAAGGAATATATAGGGAATAGACAAATATACATGTAGGAGATAGGTAAATGTATAGAGGATAGGGAAATGTATTGAAGATACAATAAAAAACGCATTTAAAAAAAAATTACTCATAGGAAATTTAATTTTAACTAAAAAGTAGAAGATAAAAAATTTAAGAAAACATTTTTAAAAAACGCTTTTATAATGGAGAAACTACACTAAAAGTATTGAATAGATTAATTCACTTCCTTGAAATTACTTTTATACAGTTCATTGTATAAAATTAGGACAAAATTTTTGTTGTTATTTTTTTAATTTGTTTAACGTTACGCTTACATTGTTACATAACTATCGAATTTCTTAAATATATTTAAAATAATATTTGCTTAAAATATGTAAATGATTTGTAATTAAATTCGAAAACAGCATTCTAGAAATTAGGCTCATAAATTACACAGGCCCACAAAAAAAAAGTTGGTGTTTCTGGAATGGAGACTATACTTTTCTTTTGTATTTTTTCTCGCTGAATCCGAATCTGGTGTCAAAAATAAGGGATTGGCCGCATATTTTGAACATAACCACAAAAAACTTTCAAAAAAGCGTGTTTCTTTGGAAAAACATTAGAAGAAAAAATGAAAATTGTTCATTTTTATGCATTTTGGCCTGCTGAATCCAAATTTGCTATGGAAAAAGAGAGTTGACCGCCTAATTTTGAACATCACCTCAAAATACTACTCAAAAGTCAATTTGCAAAATAGCTAAATTGACTTACGCTTGCGTATACGCTTGTCTTCGAACGACCTATGCAAAGAATTCCTACGTCTCTTTTTCTTATAAGGTCGTACTTCTCTTGTTAGCATCCAGCAATAGTCTGCCATCATGTTTACGCTACATTTTCCTTGCCATCTACGTTCAAATTCCTTCATATCCAGATGAAATCTTTCACCATGCTCTTCACTGTAGTCACCTATGACTGGTGGAAATTCATCAATGTGCGAATCAAGAAAGTAGAGATTCAAATTCATTAAGCAACCTAATTTTTTTAAATTTTGTACCATATTTTTTACGATGCTCTTGTAGTTCTCATCTTTATTGTTACCAAGAAATTTGGTTGCAACATCTTTAAAACTCAACCAGGCTGCCCTCTCAGAATCATTCATACTTGTGACGAATTCTTCGTCCCTGAACATTTTGCGAATTCGAGGTCCATCAAAGATACCTTCCTTCAATTTAACCAGAGTTATATTGGTAAAGATGGTTTCTAAGTATTTGAAGCATCGCCCTTCTTTATCGAGAGCTTTAACTAATTGTTTCACTAGCCCTAATTTAATATATAAAGGCGGTAAAAGGATTTGCTAGGATCGACAAGAGGACGATTGATGACGTTGCTGCAACCTGGAGTAAGTGATGGTCTTGATGGCCACACTTTTGTATCATAGTGTTTTGTTCTATCTCGACTGTCGAACATGCATAAATAGCATGGTAAAATCTGATTGTTGACCTAGTATCATTGACAATATTTTCAGGTCTCCGCAAATTCACCATTCATGCTCACTATACTTCATTTTATTTAAAACGTTTTCGATGTTACAGTATTCTTCTTTGAGTACCGTTCAATGAGCCCATGGTAACGGAGTATACTCGTTCATATTGTGAAGAAGAACTGCCTTCAAGCTTCGCTTAGATGAATCGATGAATAACCTCCACTCTTCTGGCTTGTATGAATTTGGTTCAAATTCATTAATAAGTCCTCGTACATCGGTGCAATACACTAGATCAGATTCGCTAGTTAAATATGATAGAAATGCTTCTTCTCGGTTTTGATAAAATGTAACTCTTACGTCCTTTTCTAATACATTGGAAGACTTCAATTGAGAAGCCATTAATTCAGCTGCATCTTTTGCTAATCCAGCATTCCTAATCATGTCATTAAGTTGAGCTTGAGAGATCTTTTTTTGGCTTTTCTCTTTACCAATGAGAACATATTCCTCATCACTGTCAAAAGACAGTTCTTCTTCACTTTCGACGGATTCACTTTCTGCTCCCCTCAACGATTCATTTTTGTCAGTATCGGCGTCTGTCTGGTCGTTAAGATTTTCTACGTCTTCTTTTGTACCACAATCAACTAGCACACTGTCTATTCCTTGTATAAAGCTGTCTCGTGAAGCCTCGTCTATCAAACTTTCGACTATTTGTTTCTGCGGACAAACGACACTAGAAACTGTCGCATACAATATTTTATCTGGTCGCACTTTATTTACCCCACTCACATTTGTTACGCAAGTGCAGCAATCACTTTTACCTAATCGTTTTTTCCAAATAGCTGGTACGAGAAATTTTATTTTACTTTTATCTCCAGTTTTATCGAATTTATGTAACACTTTGCGAAAAATATATTCTTGATAACACAGACTATAAAAATAACTTGAAACAACATTGGTCTGTAGACAAATCTCAGGATTGCTATATTTTGAAAAGAAGAAAACTGGGAGTATTCGAATTTCATCTATTTGTAGTGTTATCTCGTGTACATTATTTCCCTCACTGAGTGTCTTAAACTTTTACGAAGTGGATTTATGTAGACCTTTTAATCCTGTTGCCGTGAAATACACTCGAACGATGACAACTGCCCGAAAGGAATGTGTAAAATGATTTGCTTCCAATCTTCCGTTGTAACGAAGCTAAAAAGGCGCGCTGCCCTACAAGGAAACGCTAGAACGCGAAAATGATGCCGTAGTGTGTCCGACGATGAGTTGACATTGTCCTTATCAAAGTCGAAGAGCCCTCGTACTTAGGCCTGAGGAGGTACGAGGGTTGTCACCCATAGGATGGCTGATTCACCTGCGATTGGAACAGGAATTCTAGCCTGCGGGTTTTTCAATAAATCTATGGATACTAAAAATAATTTTAATAATATTGAGATTGCTTCGAGATCTCGCGAACAAGTTGATCACGACTGCGTAAGTGATTTCGATAGTTACTGCTATATTTGTACGGAATATGTGTAGAAAAAGCATAAGAAGCATGTATCTGAAAAAATAAGAGATTTATTTGAAGCATGCTTCGAAGTAGAAATTTTTAAGCGAAATTCAACCTGGGTTCCGCATATTATGTGTGCTTAATGTTAAAAAATGTTTCATACATTCGGTAAAACTAGAGATAAAAGTAAAATAAAATTTCTCGTACCAGCTATTTGGAAAAAACGATTAGGTAAAAGTGATTGCTGCACTTGCGTAACAAATGTAAGTGGGGTAAATAAAGTGCGACCAGATAAAATATTGTATGCGACAGTTTCTAGTGTCGTTTGTCCGCAGAAACAAATAGTCGAAAGTTTGATAGACGAGGCTTCACGAGACAGCTTTATACAAGGAATAGACAGTGTGCTAGTTGATTGTGGTACAAAAGAAGACGTAGAAAATCTTAACGACCAGACAGACGCCGATACTGACAAAAATGAATCGTTGAGGGAGCAGAAAGTGAATCCGTCGAAAGTGAAGAAGAACTGTCTTTTGACAGTGATGAGGAATATGTTCTCATTGGTAAAGAGAAAAGCCAAAAAAAGATCTCTCAAGCTCAACTTAATGACATGATTAGGAATGCTGGATTAGCAAAAGATGCAGCTGAATTAATGGCTTCTCAATTGAAGTCTTCCAATGTATTAGAAAAGGACGTAAGAGTTACATTTTATCAAAACCGAGAAGAAGCATTTCTATCATATTTAACTAGCGAATCTGATCTAGTGTATTGCACCGATGTACGAGGACTTATTAATGAATTTGAACCAAATTCATACAAGCCAGAAGAGTGGAGGTTATTCATCGATTCATCTAAGCGAAGCTTGAAGGCAGTTCTTCTTCACAATATGAACGAGTATACTCCGTTACCATGGGCTCATTGAACGGTACTCAAAGAAGAATACTGTAACATCGAAAACGTTTTAAATAAAATGAAGTATAGTGAGCATGAATGGTGAATTTGCGGAGACCTGAAAATATTGTCAATGATACTAGGTCAACAATCAGATTTTACCATGCTATTTATGCATGTTCGACAGTCGAGATAGAACAAAACACTATGATACAAAAGTATGGCCATCAAGACCATCACTTACTCCAGGTTGCAGCAACGTCATCAATCGTCCTCTTGTCGATCCTAGCAAATCCTTTTACCGCCTTTATATATTAAATTAGGGCTAGTGAAACAATTAGTTAAAGCTCTCGATAAAGAAGGGCGATGCTTCAAATACTTAGAAACCATCTTTACCAATATAACTCTGATTAAATTGAAGGAAGGTATCTTTGATGGGCCTCAAATTCGCAAAATGTTCAGGGACGAAGAATTCGTCACAAGTATGAATGATACCGAAAGGGCAGCCTGGTTGAGTTTTAAAGATGTTGCAACCAAATTTCTTGGTAACAATAAAGATAAGAACTACCAGAGCATTGTAGAAAATATGGTACAAAATTTAAAAAAATTAGGTTGCTTAATGAATTTGAATCTCCACTCACACATTGATTAATTTCCACTAGTCCTAGGTGACTACAGTGAAGAGCATGGTAAAAGATTTCATCTGGATATGAAGGAATTTGAACGTAGATAGCAAGGAAAATGTAGCGCAAACATGATGGCAGACTATTGCTGGATGCTAAAAAGAGAAGTACAACCTAATAAGAAAAAAAGACGTAGGAATCCTTTGCATAGGTCGTTCGAAGACAAGTGTATACGCAAGCGTAAGTCAATTAAGCTCTTGTGCAAATCGACTTTTGAGTAGTATTTTGAGGTTATGTTCAAAATTAGGCGGTCAACTCTCTTTTTTCATAATACATTCAGATTCAGCAGGCCAAAATGCATAAAAATAAACAATTTTCATTTTTTCTTATCATGTTTTTCCACAGAAACACGGTTTTTTGACAGTTTTTTAAGGTTATGTTTAAAATATGCAACCAACCCCTATTTTTGACACCGCATTTAGATTCAGCGGAAAAAAATACTAAACAAAAGTATAGTCTCCATCCCAAAACCACTAACTTCTTTTTTGTGGGCCTGTGTTATCAATGAAAATTTTTTTTTATAAAAAACAAAAAAGAAAATTCTAATAAATAAAAAAGTTCTCATTCTTCGGTTTTGGTTTTTATTGAAATTCAATCCTAAATTTGCCTAGAAAATTTGATCCTAAATGTGCCATATCCGAAAAGAAAATCTGAGGTGCAAAAACTTCATGGTCAAATTTACTCGAGGACCACCGTGTCTCATGATATATAAAAAGTTACTTACTTTTTATTGTTTTATAATTTTTACATCATAATTAACATAATAAAAACAACAATTTAAGATCACGCCAATAGATGTGCTATTAGACAGATCCTTATTTCGCGAAACTTACTGAGCATTGCTCCCAACCCTTAGATCGATGTGTTTATACTGAAAATTGAAAAAGCATCTGGAATACCTTGTTAGAATAGAGATTTAACCTTGCCGAATCGCAAAAAACCGTATTTTTTATTGTTTCTTCTTATTTTTCTTTTTTCTATATACAGCTATGACTAAAAAATGGGGTGATTCTAGAGCCGAGAAAATTTTTTTTTCCGAGTTGTTGCTCTTGAAGTATTGAAAAATTTCACTCACACGGGTTTATTTTCGTGTATTTTGAGGTTAAAAGCACTTTATAATTTTTTTTTTACTCAAACAACCAACATAACTTCAAGGTTGGCTTAAAGATCTTCAATTTCCTTTTTTATAAAAGTTTCTAGGTGCTTCTGATACTGAGATATGGCCATTTGAATTTGATAGGGAATTCGTAGAATAAAATCTGTAAACATCGTGAGCATGCAATTGACTATCAACTCCCTCTGATCACAAATTTAGTTTCAAAGCACATAGAAACGGTCTAAGTAAAGCAAAATGAAGGTCTTAATTTCAACAAAAAAGTGGCGCTAGGTGTCTTTTGCACAGTCAGAGTTATGAAATAAGTAAATACCCATATAGAAATAATTTTCGTAAATATCTGTAAATATCTGTAAATATCTCTGAATAACTGTAAATAATTAATAAAAAGTATTGAGACTGAAACATTTATAAAAGTTATTTACACTTATTTATAGTTATTTAGTTATTTACGATTACTAACTGATTTCAAAAGTTATTCACTATTATTTACAAACACTTACAGTTACTCACTCTTAATTACTATTATTTACTATTATTAACAATTTTTAAAATTTTTAGGTAAGAAAATAGTTTATTGTTATTTATAATTATTTATGATGATTTACAGTTATTTATAGCTATTTACTTTCGTTGTCTTAGATAATTTTTCGGAGCGTGGGTGAAAGATGATAGTCCCGGTCGTATTTTTTGTATTGACAGAAGACTCAATGCTTAAGTATACGTGAACCTTCTTGAAAATGAGTTTCTGCTAAGTCTACGAGAACGATACGCAGACAATGAGGTGCCAATTTATATAGTGGAGGCTAATAGTAATTCCGCACATATAGTGTGTGATTGGTACGCAGCGCATCC
The DNA here is from genome assembly GCA_017163975.1 of Anastatus disparis. Lineage (NCBI taxonomy): Eukaryota > Metazoa > Arthropoda > Insecta > Hymenoptera > Eupelmidae > Anastatus > Anastatus disparis. The sequence goes on along the minus strand of JAFFSR010000045.1, from coordinate 332,408 downwards.
CTAGCTTCAGAGATGTGACTGGTCACCACTTTCACCAGGTCTCAACATCATCGAGAATGTCTGGTCATATATGGTAAGAGGATGGAGACCTGGAATGGCACGAAATCGTGAGCAGCTCGTGGAACTCGTTCAAGAAGCATGGACTGCCTTATTCGATAATCCAGAATATTTTCATAACTTATGCGATTCTGTCCCACGAAGATCGCAGAAAGTGATAGATTATTATTATTATTAAGAGGAGGCCGTATCATTCTGTCCTTGTCTAATCTAAATTTTCGTTCTTATAAATAAATAAAATATTTTCATAGAAAAGTAAGACAACCGCCCAATAGAGCAAAAGACAAGCAAACGATTCTTTTCTATGAAAAAATATGAAATTCTGATTATTTTTCGAGTGAAGTCTGAAACGGAAAAACAGTTTAATCAACTCAATCAAGTTCGATTGTTTTTCCGTTTCAGACTTCACTCGAAAAATAATCAAAATTTCATATTTTTTCATAGAAAAGAATCGTTTGCTTGTCTTTTGCTCTATTGGGCGGTTGTCTTACTTTTCTATGAAAATATTTTATTTATTTATAAGAACGAAAATTTAGATTAGACAAGGACAGAATGATACGGCCGCCTCTTAAGGATATCGGGTAGGCAGTTCTATGGGAATAGAACCACCAATGCTGCCTAGGCCAAATGCCCTTTGCAGCCCCATAGTTTAGTCCCACCAGCAACCCTTCACCACAACCTTATGGATGGGTTCCGGGCATGTGCGGTTAGACATAGTTAGATACGCAATGTATCGTGATCTCTTTATATAAGGAAATCACATTATTTAGAGGAAAGTGATAGATAATGAAGGTGAATTTATTGATTATTGATTTTTGATGACTTTATTTTAGAAATGATTAATAAATCTATTAAATTTAAATTTTCAATTTTTTTTCAAGCTTTGTTTGCACACTGCACATGCGCAAGCAGCGCACAAAATATACCTGTTGCGATTTTATAAAAGTAGCTCATAAGATTTAAAATTAAAAAAGTTTTATGTATTATTATTTAAGGTTTTGAATAAAGATATGATATAAGAAATTTTGCTTTATTTTTTAATTTCAAAGTCATTTATAATCATTAAAACGTAGTTCCAAGTTAACATTTTTATATAATTATATATTTCAAAGAATAATTTAAAAAATTTTTTTTATTATAAAGTTTTTCAAAGTATTCATAGTTATATCAAATATAAATAAAGTGCCTACAATATATAATGTTAAAAAAAAAATATTTTTTAATACATTTTAAGTTTGCAGTATTGGTTGTATTAAAGAAATGTTAAATTTTTGAATAACAAACACTCGTCAAGAGAATTAAAGTTTAAAATTCTTTCTTGTTCAGTCAAATTTGTATCCAGTAAAAATGGAGACGAAGAGTTAATAAAATTATGAAATCATAAAAAAAAAGCCTTGATTACGTAAACAAGCATTCATAGAGAACAAACATCATGTCATCTAATACAATTATTATTCACAAATGTTACTAATTCAATCCAACATTCTCAAGTGTTATAAAGCATATGACTAGTGGATCATGTCTTTTTTTAATTAAATTATGTCTAAAAGTATAATATTTGTAATAATTAAAAAATTAATATTCAAAAATAAATTATGTTTTGGAATCATAAATAATGTTGAAGCTGCTAAGATTAGATAGCAGGTGCAAGCTACCAACAGAGTAAAATAGAGTAAAATTTCTTTATTTGCCATCAACAGAACCATGGATGCTGTATTGGTTATATCGAGGAGATGTAAATATTGGAATACTGAAATAACAAACACTCGTCAAGAAATTTAAAGTTTACAATTCATTCAAATTTATATCCAGTAAAAATTTATATCCTTGCGGATACAAGATAGAACATTTAAACAGAAGCATACTGGAACGAGTGCATTTACTTACTGACTAGGAGAGTGTCACACCTCCGGATCACGGGTTTGGCTCAAACTTTGGGATAAGTTTTCAGATGATAAAATATGGAAAAAGCTAAAGTCATAGTCACAAACACTCATTATTATCCTAGTTACAGACAATTACAGATAACCACTAAAAAAGTTACTAGATTTTTAAACGCATATAGTTCTTTAGCATTATTAACTGGAAGCTTGAACCTTTTTTTTATTGAAAGCTGAGCTTAAATCCTTTCGAAACATTAATTACAGCATATCAAAATATTATTTTTTTCCGAAGTTAGAGCGTAATAAAGATTGGACTTAATTTCAGCTTTTATTATTAATTAATGTTTTAAAAAGAAAATTCAGGTCTAATCTTTATTACGCTCTAACTTCGGAAAAAAATTATATTTTGATATGCTGTAACTACTGTTTTGAAAGGATTTGAGCTCAGCTTTAATATAAAAAGAGTTTCAAGCTTCTAGCTATGAATGCTAATGAACTATATGCATTTAAAAATCTAGTAACTATTTTAGTGATTATCTTTAATTGCCTGTAACTAGGATAATAATGAGTGTTTGTGACTATGACTTTAGCTTTTTTCATATTTTATCATCTGAAAACTTATCCCAAAGTTTGAGCAAAATCCGTGATCCGGAGGTGTGACACTCTCCTAGTGAGTAGTTAATTAATAATCATTCGTATAGAAAGAAATGAGGTGCATGTCTTGCTTCAACTGTTTGCAAGCGAAGAAGTTACAGTTTCCTTGTTTCTCAGTTTATCAACTCCTTGATAAGTTGCAGATACTGAAGTTGATCTGGGGTTTGATGTTGCTGTTAAAAGAGCTATTAATGGAGCCTGTATAGATAACTCTGAATCATAATTGATTAATTACAGCAATAATTTTATAAATCATTAATTTATGTAAAATTTTATTAAAAATAATTGAATAAAATTATGTAAATGTTGAAAGCAATGATTCTGTCAACTATGATATTTAGAAGGCACTCATTATGTCATACTAACTTTATTAAAATTAGTTTAATTATTCATAATAGGAGAATTAGAAGTTTATTCAAGCATGAAATTTGTAGATCATGTTTCTTTCAGATATATGCATATTTATATATTTAATAAATAAAAAGTTGTATTAAAACATAGTTTATGTATTACAATTGTAAATTTAAACTGTAATTAATGTAGTTAATTATTTTAAAAAAAAATCATAAATTTCCTCAAAAGTTTTAGTAATAAAAAATTATAAAAGTTTGATGTTATATTATTTGAAGTTTTAAATGAAGAACAAATTTTGCTTTATTATTTAATTTTATAACTATTTATAATTATTAAAATTTATTTTCAATTTATTTTTTTTATACAATTATATATTTCACAGCATAATTCAAATAAAAATTTAGTTTTAATTCATCTTATTTATATAATTATAAATTTGACAGGATAATTAAAAAATTTTGATGCTGTTTTACCAACAGAGTGCAATTGACGAAGTTGCAAAGATTGATGATTCGAAACTCGATGTATAATTCATAGTTCGCTTACCCCATAGACTAAATATGCGACGTTGTCATTTTAGGTACACCTTCGGAAAAAATCATTTAACGGTAAGCGTACATGCGTTCCGAAAAATCATCTAAGACAAGGAAAGTAAATAACTATAAATAACTAAAAATCATCGTAAATAATTATAAATAACAATAAACTATTTACTTACCTAAAAATTTTAGAAATTGTAAATAATAGTAAATAATAGTAGTTGAGAGTAAGTAACTGTAAGTGTTTGTAAATAATAGTAAATAACTTTTAAAATCAGTTAGTAATCGTAAATAACTAAATAACTATAAATAAGTGTAAATAACTTTTATTAATGTTTCAGTCTCAATACTTTTTATTAATTATTTACAGTTATTTAGAGATATTTACAGAGATTTACAGATATTTACGAAAATTATTTCTATATGGGTATTTACTTATTTCATAACTCTGACTGTGCGAAAGACACCTAGCGCCACTTTTTTGTTGAAATTAAGACCTTCATTTTGCTTTACTTAGACCATTTCTATGTGCTTTGTAACTGAATTTGTGATCAAAGGGAGTTGATAGTCAATTGCATGCTCACGATGTTTACAAATTTTATTCTACGAATTTCCTATCAAATTCAAATGGCCATATCTCAGTATCAGAAGCACCTAGAAACTTTTATAAAAAAGGGAATTGAAGATCTTTAAGCCTTCTTTAAAGTTATGTTGGTTGTTTAAATAAGAAAAAAATGTGTATAGTTGCATATGTATGTGTGTATGTGTATTCGTTCCTGTGTAGGTGTGTTTGTGTATGTGCGTAAGTGTATAGGTTTTTCTGTATGTGTGTTTGTATGTATGTGTATGCGTTCTTGTGTATGTGTTTTTTGTGTATGTGTGTATGCGTATGTGCGTATGTGTATGTTTTGATGTGTATGCGTATGTGCGTATGTGTATGTTTTGATGTGTATGTGTATGCTTGTATGTGTATGTTTCGATGTGTATGTGTATGCTTGTATGTGTATGTTTGTATGTGTATTTGTATATGTGTATGTGTTTATGTGTATGTAAATATATATATATATATATATATATATATATATATATATATATATATATATATATTTATGTATTTGTTAATGTGTTTGTTTATGAGAATGTGTATATGTGTATTTGTGTATATGTATGTGTATGTGGATGTGTGTATTTGTGTATATGTATGTGTATGTGCATGCGTATGCGTGTATGTGCATGTGTGTATTTGTATGTGTGGCTGCGAAGGTGTCTACATATATGTGTACGTTTGTATAAATATGTGTGTATGTCTATATATATATATATATATATATATATATATATATATATATATATATATATGTGTCTATTTGTATGTGTGTATGTGTATATGCGTATGTGTTTTCATACATGTAAATGTGTATGTTTATTTGTGTATTTGTGTACTTATTTGCGTGTTTCTATATGTGTGGATGTGTATGTGTGTATGTGTATGCACGTACGTGTATGTGATAATGCTTATGTGTCTATGTATATGTCTATGGGTGTATGTGTATGTGTGCATGTGTATGTGTCTATGTGTATGGGTGTTCGTTTGTTTGTATGTGTATGTTTGCATCTGTATAGTTGCATTTCCATATGTGTATGGGATAAGAATTGTATTTTTACATGTGTTTGTGTATGTGATTGTACGTATTTGTCTATGGACGTAGGTGTCTATGTGTATGTGTAAGATGGTGTATATGTGTATTTTTAGGTAAGTACGGGTGCATGATTGTATGTGTATGTGAATATGTCAATGGGTCTATGTTTGTATGTATATGTGTATACGTGTATCTGTATGCATGTATGTGTATGTGTTGTTGTGTGTATATCTTGTTCCATGCATTTGTATGTGTGTGTGTGTGTGTTAATATTTGTGTGTGTATGTGCATTTGTGTATATTTGTATTGATCTTAGTAAATGTTTATGTTTGCATGTATATTCATTTGTGTATTTATATGTATATATGTGTATGTTCATGTGTTTATGTATATGCGTGTTTGAGGAAAAAGTATGGAGACCCCTAGATTTTTATAGTACAACCAAACAAAAAAAAGGCACACTCTAGATAATTTTAAATAAGGAATCTGATGGTGACTTTGGATTTGACCTTGAACTTTATTTCCGAAGTTATTTTTAGGTTAACCTAATTTTTTTAAATAGAAATCCCTATTTTGTATACCGTAATCTAAAGGAGCGGAAAATTTTACGTCCGTATATATGTTTAGGTATGAGGTTAACGTAACTTCTAGTGGTCAAATAGAGGTCAAAGTATGACTTCTCGAAAATCTCTTAAGTGTAGTCGTAAAACGAAATAAACAAAAGGCATATCCCAGGAAACTTTTAATGCGGAACCTAACGGTGACCTCTTATTTTACTTGGAACCTCATTTTTAAAATTATTTTAAGGTGAAACTCTTTCTTTAACTTTAATTTATGATGCTGTATCCGAAAAGAGCGGGAAATTTTACGCGTGGAAACAATTTAAGTTCGAAGATAGGATAATTTCTTATCCTCCTTTTAGCGCTACTCAGAAACAACAACGTGAATGTAGAAGGAATTTGTTTCCTTCATGAAACTTTTTAACAGTGAGTTTCTTGCCTTTCACTACGGGGTGCATTTTTACAGTGAGTTATCTTTGTCTCTCACTCCGGGGTGCTTTTTTACAGTGAGTTTCCCTTGCCTTTCACGTGAGTAAATTTAGAGCAGATGTTCAAATTATTCTACATTTGCTTTCTGACAGTAACCAATCCTATTGTAAAATGATTCAATTGCATCTCGGATCATTTGTTGTGAAATGGCTTCCATTTCGTGAACTATTTTACGTCTTAATTCTTCAAGGTTTTTTGCATTATTTCTCTACATCCGATTGTTTAAATACCCCCACAAAAGATAGTTCGAAGGTGTTAAGTCTGAAGATCTTGGAGCCCACTCTACTGTACCTGTTGTACTCATCCATCTCTAAAAAAATGTTTCATTTAGGTATTGTCTGACATTGACACCGTAATCTGGAGCACCATCTTGCTGAAACCATGTATTTTCAATATCATCTCCTCTCAAGGCCGGGGTAGCTGGAACAATCTGATTTCATAAAAGTTGTTCATAGCTTTCAGCGTTAAAATTTTCTTCGATAAAAAGGGACCTATCATTGTATCACCTACCGTTCCTGCCCACACGTCCAATTTTTCAGGATATTGTGTGTGACTTTCTCTCATCCAATGAAGATTTTTATCGGACCAATATTAAAAGTTATGACGATTGACTTTGCCATTTAATTAAAATGTCGCTTTGTCTAAAAAAACGATATTTTGTAAAAATATTGGATTTTCAGTTATCATTTCCATCATCATCTTACAAAATTGAATGCGGCCTTCAGGATCAGCCTCATACAATCCTTGCACAAGTTTCATTTTGTAAGGATAAAATTTGTCTACCTTTAAAATTTTAAGAACAGATTTTTGATCGATGTCTCGTTGCAAAGCTACTGATTGAGACGATTCATGTAGGTTTTCCATGAAAAACAGTAAAACATCCGAAGATTTTTCTCCATTCGTTGCTGTTCGTGGTCTTCCTGTAACAGCACAATTTTTAATAGACCTTGTTTCTTCAAAACTTCTTTCGGTCTTTGATACTGTGGATTTAGACAAACAAGTGTCGCTATTGCCATTTGGGAATATTGAATTTAAGAGATTAACAACATTAGTATGTAACCTTTGCAAATCACCCCAACCTCTCATCATTAGAAGAGATATTCGCTCTCTTCCGGACAAACAAATCATTTGAAAAGTTTTGAAAAAAATGTTATGTAGCTATTGCAACCAACAAGAAAAGGAAGAATTAAGGAATATTTGACAAATTTCTCCAATTAGTTCAAACACAAAACACTATTTCATCTTTTCATTGGTCAAGTAATTTTTTATTTCAATAGTCTGTTAAATGACAAAACTATGAAAACAAAAAAATATGGTTTCAACTTAAAATTAGTACAAATCAAGAGCAAATAAAATTTTAAAATCTAAATGATAAAAATTTTTTATTTAAAAATACATTTGTACAAGCACTTCTATTTTATTTCTAAATTTACACTTCTTTCCGAAGTCTTTTAAATAATTTTGAATTTTCAATAAAAAATTAGCTTCACAGATTATGAAAGAGGAGAAAACGTGATTTTTAAGGGTCGCCCCTTTTGAAAAAAAAAAATTTTTTTCCAAAAATAAAATAAATTAATGACAAATCTACAAATTGCTTTTTATTCGTTTTGTAACAAAAATTAACCTTGTTTCTGTATTTTTGAAAATTCTTTTTCGAAATTTTTGAACATTTATTACTTAGAAATAAATTAAAATTTTCCATTAGTAGATTAGGAGAACACCCCCAAAAATAGACGTTCAAAATAACTCGCTTAATCTTGAAATAACCTTAAAAATAAAGTTGAAGGTCAAATCCAAGGTCACTATCGGATTCCTTGTTTAAAGTTACCTGGGGATGCCTATTGTTTGTTTTGTTTTACCTCTAAACTAAAGAGATTTTTAAGAAGTCATACTTTGACATCTATTTTACCTCTAGAGGTTATGTTAATCTCATACCTAAACACATATTCGGACGTGAAATTTCCCGCTTATTTCTGAGAGCGCTGAATCTTAATCCGTGGTTTGGTTGACCCTTTCACCACAGGGTCCAGGTCATTCTAAGTTCTAATCTGCAAAATTTATATCAACCCTATTTTAACAGTATATATTTTTTGTTTTTGAGGTCGCTGAATTCGAATCAGTGTTCTATTTGACCGCATCACATTAGGGTCGAGGTCATTTCAAGGTCAAATCTACAAAATTGATAGCAACCATGTTTTAACATTATGTATTCATGTTTTTAAGGTCACTGAATTTAAATTCGGGATCCGTTTGACCCCATCACTTCAAAGTCAAGGTGATGGGGTCAAACAGACCCCATCATCATTATACTTGCGTATAACGAACCGCAATTCATACTATTAATTCTTTCCTACTATACCTTATAATCTATACCTTATCGATGCAAAGGTTTCTTTTTACGTTTTTTCCTAGTAGTTTTATAATCTCTTTTTAACATCCAGCAGTAATCAGCCAGCATACTAGTATCCCATCTACCTTGATAATGCTCTTCCATTACCTTAATGTCTTGGTAAAAACGCTCTGCCTGTTCTTCACTATAATCTTCACAGTTGTCAGGAAAGTATCCAAGAGATTGTGTATAAAATGTTATTTGTAATTAATTAGGCACTCCATTTTTCCAAAGGTTTCAACCATTTTAGTTACAATTTCTTTGTAATTTGGGCTTCTGCGATTACCCAAAAAGTTTTCATTAACTTCCTTAAAGCTAAGCCATGCAGCTCTTCCAATGTTTGTCATGGAACTAAAAATCTGACGATCAGATATCATTTTTCTAATCTCTGGACCAAAAATACCTTGCTTCGATTTCGCATCTGATTTATTTGGAAACTTGCTTTTGAGTATTTGAAGCATTTGCTATCTTTGTTTAAAGCCTTAACGGGATGTCGGAGCTGCTAGACACAATTTTCACTTTTATTATTTTATTGATATCTTTTTTAATTCGTAATTTAAACAATTGTAATGATTTGTCCGCACTAAAGCTATGTTAATACAATAATTTTTGTTAAATAAAAAATCATTTGGGCTTGTTATTTTTTTATAAGATTGGAATAGAAATTAGCTATTAAGCTTGATAAACCTAATCACAAAATATTATTTACCGAAAAATTGTTTATAACTTTTTATGTATAGTGTTTTGGTAAATTCTGTAAGTTGTCCGCACTCAAGTTTAATATAACAAATTTTCTTACTGTAATGGAAGAACTCGATCTAACGTACCGTTTACTCGTAAACTTGGAATTAAAATATTAATGAATTATTTTAGAAGGTAGCGAGCTCCATCATGCCCTTAAGAGCATGACGATGCTGCCCGCCTTCTAATAATATTTCCAATTCTAACTTATGAACTAACGATTCGTTTAATCGAGTTTTTTTGCTTCAAAGAAAAAATTTGTAAGATTAAACTCTAGTGCGGACAACTCAAGAAACCCACCAAAATATTATACATACAAAGTTATAATAAAAGCTTTCAATGTATCGTATTTTAAAGTTAAGTTTGTCGAGTTTGATATCAATTCCCAATCCAAGCTCATAAAAAAATAACAAGTCTAAATGATTTTTTATTTTAATATATTTTATTTAACAAAAATTATTGTATTAATATAGCTTTAATGTGGACAAGTCATTATATTTGTTTAATTTAAGAATTTAAAAAGATATTGATAAAATAAAAGAAGCAAAACTTGATTGCTGCAGCTCCGATATCCCGTTGATGAATTGTTTCATTACACCAAGTTTTATGTGTAATGGCGGAATGAGAACATTTTTTGGCATTTTTGTAAGGTTTTTTTTCGGTTTGTTATTATTATTATTAAGGCTTGTTTTACTTTGTTAAGTTCCTGTTCAATGTGAGCTTGATCAGGAATGTGAAGTGCTCTATATATGAGAGAGTTAATGACTGAAAGTTTTTGGGAAGGGTGATGGTGAGAGGAAGAATGTGAATATCTGTTAGTGTGCGTAGGTTTTCTGTATACATCGTGTCCTAAAGTGTTGTCGGGTTTTTTGCAGACTAAAACATCAAAGAAAGGGAGTTAGTTATTTTGTTCTATTTCCATAGTGAATTTAATGTTGGGATGTTGTTGATTCAAGTGTTCTAGGAATTTATGAAGTTTATCTTCATTACTTCCTAGAACACTTGAATCAACAAAAGAAGTGAAAGCTTTAAATCTAAACTTCGCCAACTCTACGGAGAGAGCCTTATTGCTAAATCCAACACCCTAAGCAAACTCAGGTCATCACTTAGAAATCAAATAACAACACTAGCTTTTCTAAAACGATGCAGAGACAACAGCATCATTCCTAACTTTCTTTCTTCAAAAATCCATTTAAAACTACTAAATCAACTGTTATTCTATAAAAAAACTAGCTTACTCCTTATAAAGGAACGCATACACTTTTCTAAAAACAAATCAACAACCTCTCATCCAAATTTCTCAAAGTTCATCTATCGCTTGCGAATACCATTGATACAGCACTATGGAATACATTAGACAAACTTACATGTCACCAAGCACAACACATATACGAACAATCAACTAACACCCATATAAAGAAATACAACACATTGCAACTACAGAAATCTACCCCTCTTTTACATACTGTTAAAAATATCTCGGATTATACCTTCGACAATGGAACCTTTTCTGCTTTATCAAAAGGACATAACATTGCCATTACACCATCCCAGGTGCCTAAAAAAGACATCATCAGCCACCTTGAAACAGCCATTTACACTTCACCTCAAGACCAAGCCAACGACATACGTCGAAAAAAGGCCAATATTTTAACCAAAAAGAAACTCCCAAAATCTAACCTCACCAAAAAGGAAACACAGACCCTACAAAAAATTAACAATAACCCAAACATCATTATACTTCCAGCAGATGAAGGCAACACAACTGTTATTATGAACAAAATCGATTACCTTAACAAAACCAAAGAACTACTGAATGATGGCTCTTACAAAATATTAAAAAAAGATCCCACTACAACCATTACTAATAGAACTATATCTCTACTTAAGAAATCTAACTTACCAGAGGAAAGAAGAAAAAAGAAACTAACTCCAAAATATCCTTCAACGCCTAGGCTCTATGGCCTTCTGAAAATTCACAAATCTAATATCCCTTTAAGGCCAATAGTAAGCGCCATCAACTCACCTACATACAATCTAGCACAATACCATACAGAAAAACTGATACCTTTTACAGTACGTACATCCTCCTACGTCAAAAACTCTTACGATTTCGTCAATAAACTCTAAAATATTCAACTAAAACCAAGTGACATTCTAGCCAGTTTTGATGTAGTATCACTTTTCACAAAAGTACTAATTCCAGACACCATAAACATCATAAAAAATATCCCGAATCTACCTTCGAACCTCTTACCTCTAATAGAACACTGCCTTACCAACACGTACTTCTCATTCAACCAACAATTTTACGAACAGACAACAGGAACAGCGATGGGCTCTTCAATATCACCAATCTTCGCCAATTTATTTATGGAACATTTTGAAACTCAAACTCTAAATACAACTCCTAAAAAACCTTCACTTTGGCTAAGATACATCGACGATACCTTTGTCATCTGGCCACACATTTTATCCATTCTGTCGCCGGCATTAACTGAAGTTGTAAGTAGCCCAACATTTCCAATAACGACTTTGCGTCATTAATTTTTTTTATAGAGCAAACCTGCACTTTTGATTTTTCTGAAAGATGCATTAAGCGAAGGCATAGAAAAAAACGTAACGATTCCTGCATTAGTCTAATTTTTCTAGTATGTGTATTAATATTGAATATTATCTTTCGCTTCGCGACCGTGTGCACGGCATCAATCTTTTTTTTGTTACTTTTCTTTAGCTATCGATAGAGCTTTCTAGCTTTTCTTTTCTTTCTTATCGTCTAGTAGGCGATTTAATTAAATGTCTGATTCCCCTTCTGCCACGCTATAACGGTGTGTAAATTAGCAGAGTCATGTCTATTTTACATGATTAGTGGCCTATTGCGAGCGTTTATATTATATTTTGTTTAATTGCTTAATAAAGTGTTCAGTTTAATGTAAATTTATATAGTTTGAGAAATCATTTTTACATACATTTACATGCATATATTTTTTTTTTAATTTTTGTTATCGTTCCATTGAACTATATATATATATAAATAATTTGCTACCAAATGGTGCACAAAAAAATAAAATTTTAAGACCATTAGGAAGTAGACTCAGGGAGCTACAGAATCTTAAAGTTACAATTTTTTATATTTTTCATGATTTTATACGCTTTTTAACTCTATTTTATTCCTAGAAGATTAAGTCATTTGTAAAAATAGTAAATACATAAAAAATCAAAAATTTTCCGAATTTTTAGAAAAAGTTGATCACAAGGTCAAAAAATAATATACCAATATCGAAAATCAGAAAATAAACTTTGAAAATCGAAAAAAATTTTTTCTTACATAAAATCATGAAAAAAGCCGCGTCCATTCGGTCCAACGCTCGAATTGTTCCGAGTTATGAGCAGTTTTGTCTGTTTTGTTAAAAAATTTGCATTTGCTTTATAGTTTTACAGTTTTTGAACTACTTATTCTATAAGGTTTTTACAGATTGTATATTATAATTGAGATTAAAGCCTATCGATTAAAAAAAAAAACGTGTCCGAAAATCTCAAGCTGTTTACAAGTTATAAGGGAATGAAAATAGGGCAAATATTTAGTTGAAAATATGCATAGAAAATTAATGCTGTATTTTAGTCTGAATTTCATTTTAATTTTCATCCTCTTATAACTTTTGAACAACTTGAGATTTTCGAAAACGTTTTTTTTTAATTGATAGGTTTTAATCTCAACTTTAATATGCAATCTGTAAAAACCTTATAGAATAAGTATACCGAAAACTGTAAGACTATAAAGCAGATACAATTTTTTTCACAAAACAGACAAAACTGCTCATAACTCGGAAAAATCGAGCGTCAGACCGAATGGATGCGGCTTTTTTCATGATTTTATGTAAGAAAAAATATCTCAAAGTTAGGAGAAAATCCGAGACCCAAATGCAATGCACTCTCCTTGTAAGATGGTATCATAATTGATGAAATGTCAAAAAATTGCGATTTTGACCGATAACTTTGATAAAAAAATTTCATCGAAATCAAGAACTATGAATTTTTCAAGTCTAAGGCTTCAATCAATATTAGCCCTTTTTTCGAAGTTTATTTTCTCATTTTCGATATTGGGATATTATTTTTTAGCCTTGTAAACAACTTCTTCTTAAAATTCAGAAAATTTCTGATTTTTTATGTATCTACCATTTTTATGAATGACTTGATCTTCTAAGAATAAAATAGAGCTAAAAAGCGTATAGATTCGCGAAAAATATGAAAAATCGTAACTTTGAGGTCCTATACAGTGATGGATTTCGAGGATACTTTTATACATTTATGTATATCTATATATTATGATACCCTTTAGCCAACTTCAGAGTATACCGTAGAATTAGAGGATAAGTAGAATATATTATTCTGTAGTATATACTCTGAAGTTGGCTGTTTGATATTATATAAGTATCTTCGAAATCCATCATTGGTCCTATAGCTCTGGTCTATGGGCAAACTACATAAGTGGTGGTCGTTTGAGGCCTTCGATTCTACCCAGTTTTTTTATGTATTTTGACCTGTTGAATCCAAATGTTTTGGCTGGAAAGTCTGAAAATGGCGCATTTAATAATTATTAAGGGGTATCCGCATAACGACATAAAGTTCTATCTTATCTACATTGGAAATATGCATTTTAATAAAAATATTAGTATTTACGGCTAAAATTTATAATAGAGGCACATTCTTAAAATCCTAAGGAATTTATTGCAATACTCAAAGACAATATAATAATAAAAATTGAGACGAAAACTGCATAATACGATTATCTATAGCTGCATTAGATGGTTAATCTTATTAAGCACTTTTCGTCTTTATTTTTACCCTTACATTGTCTTTCAACATTGCAATGAATTCTTCGGAATGTTAAAAATGTGCTTCTGCTATGAGAGTTAGTCATAAATACTGAAATTTTTATTAAATTATGATAAAGTACATAATTTAGATGAAGATAACGTAGAACTCTATGTCGATATGAAGATTCCCCTCAACAATTTTCGTAAACAAATTATAAAAATACCTTTAAAAAAAATTTTATGTCTTTTAACGGCATGTCGGAGCTGCAGCAATCGAGTTTTGCTTTTTTTATTTTATCGATATCTTTTTAAATTCTTAAATTAAACAAATATAATGACTTGTCCGCACTAAAGTTATATTAGTACAATAATTTTTGTTAAAATAAAAAATCATTCGAACTTGTTATTTTTTTATGAGATTTGATTGGAAATTAGATATCAAACTTGACAAACCAAACCTTAAAATACGATATATTGAAAGTTTTTATTATAACTTTGTATGTATAATATTTTGGTGGTTTTCTTGAGTTGTCCGCACTAGAGTTTAATCTTACAAATTTTTTCTTTATAGCAAAAAAACTCAATTAAACGCATCGTTTATTCATAAGTTAAGATTGGAAATATTATTAGAAGGTGGACAGCTTCGTCATGCTCTTAAGTCATTTTGAGCAAAAAAGGTTCTAGTAACCAAATTGCTAAAATGTACTACAGCGGCAGAAAAAAATCGCAAAGTTTGAAAAAACGGAAATTTTCAAAACTTTGACAGCCTACAGTTCAGCTTATATTTCTTTAATTCTAACAAACAATAGCTTAAATTGTTTGTTAAAATCAAAACTTTAAGATTATAGTAGTTGGCAACAGTATTTATAAGGATGACCCATTAAATGCTCAAAAAAGTACCTTTTTCGCACGGGCAAACGTACTTGTTCGGGCGCACGTAAACGGTACTTGTTTAAGCTATTAATATGTAATGAAATTATTATAAATACTGTCGCCAACTACCATAATCTTAAAGTTTTTATTTTAACAAACAATTTAAGCTATTGTTAGTTAAAATTAAAGCAATATAAGTTGATCTATAGGCTGTCAGTTTTGAAAAATCGCTTTTTTTTAAAATTTGAGATTTTTTTCTGCCGATGTAGTGGATTTTAGCAATATGTTTATAAGAACCTATTTTGCTGAAAATGACCTAAAAAATATGAAATTTTTTTTTCGTTTAGAAAAACCACATTTTTATAATTTGTTTATATAAATTGTTAATAATTATTAAATGCACTGATTTCAGACTTTCTATCCGAAAAATTTAGATTCAGCAGGTCAAAAAATATTTAAAAAAACTTGGGTAGAATCGAGGACCTCGAGCGGCCACGACTTATGTAGTTTGCCCTTGGACTTCTCCCTGAGTTTACTTTCCAATGGTTTAAAACATTTCAAAAACTCTAGTGACATCATTTAGAACACATTCCTTGTGTTTGAGAAAAATGAATTTTTTTGCGCAGGATTTGCACAGCTGTTTGCACTGCTCGCCAACCCCCCTTGTAAATTTATTTTTCTTATGGAAAAATTTTTATTTTTTGAACATAATTTTTATATATAATTAATAGGCGAAATAAATTATAATATGTGTTATTAAGTAAAATTTTTTAATATTTTAGATATATTATTTAACATATTTAACAATACTTATCATGCGCATAATCTTACATCGATAATAAATAATTTATTTCAACAAACAACTAATAATCTTCTGCAGAATATTTTATTAAGTATATAAAAAAATTATACATAAATAAATTAATTAAAATATGATTAAAAAAGGTCTACGAAAAGTTTTAAGTGATATATCATTAGGACTGAGTTAATGAATTCTAAAAAAAAGAAAAACAATAATTTAACAAGTTAAATAATTTTTTAAGTAATGACGTTGGTAAAGGATATCTTTGTATATGATTGTCAACTGTATCTATAGATGTCTATCTGTAATTCAAATACCATATTTTGTAAATACATCTTTAAGATTAGGTGTCATAAATATTGTATTTTGTATATTATGTGACGTGGTACGTCCCAATAAAAATTTTTTTGTAACAATTAAAAATTTTTTATGCGTTGTTTTTATTTTGTATGCACTTATGACCACACGTCACAAGAATTATTAAATTGTTAAATCACAAGGGCACTGAGACACACGACCGGCTTACTCGCCGATCTGGGCGCATATTAATTGAATGAAATGAAATAATTAATCGAAGAAATTTCTTTCCTTCTTTTTGTTTACCGGTACACGAGGGACACGAATAGCAGAAGCGCGCGGCAGTCATTACATACACAGTCACAGACCATATGTGTGAGCGCTAGTGCTGCTTACGTAGACCGTGGGTAGGAAGTCTCTACTACTACTACATAGCAACGACCGCGCGTGCGCTAGGAGTTGGCGCATGACGAAGAAGATGTAGAAAGAGAGGGAAACTCAAGAGAGAAGAAAAAAAGAGACAGACAGATTAGCATACGATGAGAGCAAATCGAAAGTGATGGCGTGCCTATTTCTCGTGCAGTGAGAAAAGAGAGAGAAGCTAAATGCGAAAGAGAAATGGATAGAGTATAGAGAAAGGGAGATCATCACTTCTTTCTCTTCGCTTGAGTACATCTGCACTGTATAATCATGTATATCTATATATATACAGAAATATCTATACTTGCAAGTACTCTCTCTCTCTCTTCAATGAATAAAGAAAGAAAAAAAGAACACAAATAAAAAGAAGAATAAAAAGAAGAATGTTTATATTAAATTTCCCGCAAAAAAAAGTGGCGCGCTGGTTGCAGACTTGCGTTCGAGGACCGGAAAGCAAAATTCACTAATCAGAAGTAATTATTTGGACAACTAATTAGCTGTTGGAAGAAATAAAAATAAAAAGAGATAGACGATAAGGAAGAGGGAGAAATAGACTGAAGAAGAAGGAAGTGAGCATTAAAGGAGAGATTCGATCACCGTCCTCGTGCCGTATCGGAACTGTATACTCGCTTACAACTCATTCTTTTTCAATTTTCAAAAAGTATAACTTTGAGATTTCCGTGCGCTTTGTAGCTGTGTAGAAATTGGAGTTTATTGGATAGACCACGGAGTCGATTGTGAAGCAGAAAGGATTTCCAGAGGGAGATTTCGCTGACCTGATCCTCTAACCAATTCAACTTCCGCAGCCGGCGCCGACAAGTTGTTGCTTTTATGCAGAGCAAAATAGAGAGAGAGAGAGAGAGAGATAATACGATCCTGAGGCCCATCACCGCCATCGTTGACCGGATTGTCGCCATCGCCAACCAATTTTCCTGTTCGTCAACGACTTCTACAACAGTGAGTGGACTGTAGTCCGCATTAAACCAGATTTATTGTGAACTAACAGCTCTCGCCGACTAAAATTTGTAGATTCAGTGCGGGCGTGTGAAACAAAATTTAAGTGATTGTGACGACGTTAAATAGCTAAAATAGAATAATTAATTGTTGCGAGACTTAATTATAATTCGTGAAAATTTACTGTAAAAGTTTTTCTTTGTAAACCGAGAAAGTGAAATAAACCGTGACCACGTGTTCAACGATTTCGTTGACCAGCTAGATTCTTTTTTTTTTATTATCTTAATGAAATTTACGTAATTGAATTTCTTTTGATTGACCGGGGAACTAATAATAAAAATTGAAATTGGTGGACACAGTGGTACGTATTACATAACGAACTTCATGACGCGGGCCTTAGCGGCCATCTCGAGGGGCTTCTCACTAAAATACTCTTGCAAAAAGTGGTAAGAGTTTTGTAAGAGTATTGTGAGTACGCAAGAGTTTTATAAGAGTATTGGAGTTTAAAAATTGATCAGAGTATGCGAAGAGTAGGAGGAGTATTCGAAAAATCAAAGAGTATGCAAAGAGTAAGATGAGTATTTGAAAAAATCAGAGAGTATGCAAAGAGTAAGTTGAGTATTTGAAAAATCAGAGAGTATGCAAAGAGTAAGATGAATATTCAAAATAATTAAAGAGCGTGTAAAGAATACAATGAGTATTCAAAAAAATTATTGAATATTCAAAAGATTAAGGAGTACGGAAATTTTAGATAGAGTATTCATTTAAAAATCGATGTTTCAAGTTCTTTTTTCAGTTGAGTTGAATATAAATCTATGTTATTTTGGGTTGTTATATTTATGAATTAATCGGTAGATGGGTTGATAAATCAATGGGTTGATGGGTGGATTTATAAATCTATCGATAGCTTGATCGGTTAATGAGTCAATAGGTTGATAATAATCAATCAATAATTAATTAATAATAATTAATTATTAAATTGTGAAATAAGGTGAGAAATTATTTTAAGTAACATTTCAATTATTTTAAAATTGAATGTTATTATAAAAAATTTTTACTCAAAATAAGTGATTATTACATCAATTTTTAATAAAATAAATCCAGCTATTGATTCGCTTAGAATATAGTGAATAAAAAGGAAAATTAAATTATAAGCTTAATATTATGTAATTAATATTTTGTATGTTAATGGTTACATTTCATATACATATTTTATGTAATATTCTAAAATAATTAAAATAATAGTAATAATTAATTTTCTACATTGTAAATATCAAACTAAATAAAAAATAATTGATGAATCGGACATTTTAGTTAGCAAAATTTCTATTAGGGCTATTTTTAAATTATAAAATACACAGATATATAAAAATGCATTTTTATATATTTAATAAAGTAGTTTAGTCCAATAAAACACATATCTTTTTATGATTACAATTTTTTATAGTTTTCACTATTACTTTATTTATTTTATATAATTATTTACCGACATATTACTGGTTGAACACGATAAGATTTTTTTTTTAATTTTGATAAGGTATTTAATATTGCTTATACCAAACATAATAGCATAATAAATAACTTTTTCTTATGCACGGTGGCAAAATCTATTAACTATTCGTAGCTTAAATTTAACTATTTCTAAATATAGGTATGTTTTACGTGAAATTTTAAACAAAAAATGTTGCGATTTATTTTATTTAAAAATAAATACTTTTCAGAAAATAAAATCAGAAATTTAACTATTAAAAATAATGTTTGGCAAAAAATAAGTTGTATATTACATGTCATTCCCAACAAAAAATATTCTTATTACCAAAAGTTAATTACTAGTGAAAAATGGATTTAAAAGTTGATCTATGCAAGGGATAAAGTTGAATTTAAACAGTTGAGAAAAATAAAATATTGGCAAAATGAAAAAATATAACTTTTAGAATTACTATTTTACAAAAATATTATAAAAACCAGTTATTTGTCCTCACTAGATTAAAGTATAATAATATTTCATAAAGTTGACGAAAAATGTTATTGTCTCCTGTTGAGAAAAAGTCGGAAAAAGTTTTACCTACGAAAATTTAATAAATTGATATAAGTACATCAACAATCGTTTTATAGGTACATTTTTTTAAAAAACTATATTTCTCTTATTAAATAAATTTTTTTTTAATTATAACTTTGTTATAGTTAATAATTTTTACGTAAACGTAACTAATATTGATAAAGAGATGGGTTGTTAAAATATCATCTTGTTAAAATAAATTCTCTTGCAAGCTAGCCTGCGATGACTAGTTTATTACATTGAATCGAGATTTAATTTTAAAGATTGTCAGAAATCGTATAAACATTAAATATTATTAATAATTTTTGAAAATTTATTATACCGTAAAATTTCGAGAGTGCAGGAGTGTGATAAATCGACCACATGTCTAACGGTTTCGTTGACCGTAAAATTTAAATAATTAAAATAGTGAATTGAATGAAGAATTAAATAATTACTTTTTCTCTGTTATATTTTTTTAAAGACCGGTAATTAAATCGAGCAAAACCGATAGACACGTCGGTACAGAGTGATTAGAGAGAAAGAGAGAAAAAAAGAAATAATCACGTGGGCTCTTGGCAGCCATCTTGTTAAATAAAGAAGAGCGAAGTCGCTTACGCCGACCAGAACGTAAATTGCATTTTTTTTCTTACGTAATTATTATTATTAAATTAACAGACAATTTATTTAATTAGAATTTAAAATTATCAGATTTAAGTTAAGAGATGTGAATGGGTTATGAGTGTGCGCGTTGAAATTAAGTTCACAGATTAAGTTACCAAGCAAATTTTCCATAGAAATATTATTTTTTTTTGTCATTGAATAAAAGCTAAATTCTAAACTTAATAATTTCGACTGAAATTTATTTTTTTGTGTGTGTGTGTGTACACCTCTCAAACTTTAAGCTTAATAAATTTGACACCAGAGGTCGCCCACCTCCCAAACCAAAGACGCCAGAGGTTTATGCTTGCGGACGAGTTAGCTGATGGTCTGTCTGGCGCTCTATAATAAATTAAAGATTTTTTTTTCTTTTCGACAGACCGAAGTTGCATGCGGGGATGGGCAACGTTATTATAAATGAATTAATAATTTACTAGCTTATTTTAACTCGCTTCTAACGTCGCTCGGTTGAATTTTCATATATTATATTATTATGTATAAATTAGCCAATATTAAAATGAAAAAGAATTGAATTTATTGATTTTGATATTGAAGTTTCGTACTAAATTAAAATTTTATATTTTTATAAAAAAGGATGAATTAATGTTTCAATTATTTTACTATATTACATTTAAATCAATAAAAAAATATGATAGGAATTCATTCTTTTTAATCACGTGTTTCAATCACGAACCATGAAATAATCGAAAACAGTATTTGAAGTTCCGTAGAACTAACAACTACACGGAAAAAGGAAAGTACTGTCAAAGAAAATAGACGCTCATAAAAGGATTCTTCTGGGTTAAATTTTTCGTCCGAAAACCTGGGTAACACTTTAACGTTGCTTGTATCTCTATACATATGAAAAATTTGATATATATATATGTATATATAAAAATACATGGGATCTAGTGGCGCCCTCAGTAGCTGAGTAACTCATTTTTGGCAGAAATTTCCCATTTTAGAGTACGCTTATACAAGTGTCTATATTCGTTGGTACTGTTGAAATAGGTACTAAATCTAGTATATCTAATTTATGTACTTAGATATTTGAAATAAAAATGACAATAGAATTTCAGTTAGTACATAGCTTGAATTTTAGGGACTAATGTTGGTAATATTATAGTATTAAGCAAGAGCAAAAATTTTCGATGCTTAGTATCTTTTTTTCCAGTACTAAGACTGACATTATACCTATTTAATTCAAGGGTAATATTTTTCAGAAAATGTGATTGTTATTCTCTTTTGGTGCGGCTTTTTCTGTTACTAAAATTAAAAATTGATAAATATAAAATTATTATTATAATATATAACACTTTTAATTTACTAATAATTAATTTTCTAATTCGTGATATTTAAGGAATAGAACGATACATGTTAATCTGCTACACTTCGTTTTAAAATAGTTAGCTTTTGAGTTTAAAATTAATTATTAGTAATTCAAAGTTGTTATATATTATATGATTTACATTATATTTATCAAATGTTGAAAATTGTTTTACACTTTAATGGTTTTTACGTTATTAAGTATTGATTATATTGAAGTTTTATACTTGACAGCGCCGCAGTGCGCATTATAACCAGGGTTGCAAATATTTAAATCATTTTGAGCTTTAAATAAATTTTAATTCACAAATCCTTTTTGAATTCGTAATTAAAGTTTTATTTGATTAACAATTCCTTTTAAATTAATAATTAAAAATATATTAATTACCAAATCAAAATCTAATCGTGAATTGAAAAGGCTTCAATTAAAAAATCAAAAGGAATTTTTAATTAAATAAATTTCAATTAGGAAATCAAAATGTAATCGTGAATTGAAAGGGCTTTAATTACAAAATCAAAAGGAATTCTTAATTAAATAAATTTCAATTAAGAAATCAAAATTTAATCGTGAATTGAAAGGGCTTTAATTACAAAATCAAAAGGAATCCTTAATTAAATAAATTTCAATTAAGAAATCAAAATGTAATCGTGAATTGAAAGGGCTTTAATTCCAAAATCAAAAGGAATTCTTAATTAAATAAATTTCAATAAAGAAATCAAAATTTAATCGTGAATTGAAAGGGCTTTAATTCCAAAATCAAAAGGAATCCTTAATTAAATAAATTTCAATTGAGAAATCAAAATGTAATCGTGAATTGAAAGGGCTTTAATTCCAAAATCAAAAGGAATTCTTAATTAAATAAATTTCAATTAAGAAATCAAAATTTAATCGTGAATTGAAAGGGCTTTAATACCAAAATCAAAAAGAATCATTAATTAAATGAATTTTAATTGAGAAATCAAAATGTAATCGTGAATTGAAAGAGCGTCAGTTATGATTATAATTTGTGAATTCGAGGGCTTTAATTAAAAATTCCACAATTTCTTTTTAATTAATCGTACTAAGGAATTTTTATCATATATATGTATATAGAAAAACATATGTGGACGCGCACATACATACGCACCTGGGCTCATATATATGCAAAATTTCGTGTCGACCCACACGCACACATACAGACAAGTTGATATATATATATATATATACACATACATACATACATACATACATACGTGGGACATTCCACGTCAATTAGAACGCACCCACAGACAGGTTTATATATATATATATATATATATATATATATATATATATATATATATATATATTGGGACGTTCCATGCGCATGCACACACACACGATTATATATATATATATATATATATATATATATATATATATATATATATATACACATGGGACATTTCATATCAACTCGTACGTACTCATAATCACAGGCTTTTCTATATATATGAAACATTTCATGACAACTCTCACACACCTATCCGAGTTCCTTCAGGTTTACATATATGGGATGTTTCATGTCAATTTGCATTCATGCATACACGCTTTTATACACATGCGACTCTTTATGTCAACTCATGTACGACCTTATAGACAGGTTTTTGCATATGTATATATGATCCATTTCATATCAACTTGATCACGTTCACCCGCAATTTTTTTGTTTATATGTGTATATATATATATATATATATATATATATATATATATATATACATACTTTACCTTATCGATGTAGACAATATTTAAAAAATAATTATTTTTTATGCTGTGGTACCCATGATCTCCGTCTTTGGATCCCTAGGTGTTAATGACAACTTAAACATCATCTACAGCTAAAACTTTTGAAATTCAACTTATAGTTTAATAACTACTTTGAAGTTGTTTTAAATGTTATCTAGCCAAACATGGATGTTCCGAGTAAGATAAACATTGTCTACAAGAATATCTTTTGAAATTTAGCCATTATTTATTAATAACATGTACGTTTCCCGAGATGACATCTCACAATATCCGGGTGATCCTGGCTACCTGGAAATCGTCTATATGAATGAATTTTGAAATTTTCCATACCGATTATGAAGTTTACAGACATTTGCAGGAACTACGTCAAATGAAACTTGGAGATTCTTTTAGATTTCGATTCTAAGGTTGTTTGATTAGGTCGGAGAATACTCGGAAATAAAAAGATTTTAAAAGAACAATTGTTTAAGATTCATGCAAGTTCCATGAAATATGTTGATTTACTCGTAGTCGATACCCAGACATAAAAATCATTCATACGAATCATCTCGCATATAAATTTGCGGTAGTATCTCTACTAATTTATAAATTTTTCGTTCGAATAATGCCAGTGAAATTTAACTTCGAGAAAGCATATTACTACTGTAATTAGTGAATAATTTTAACATATTTTCATCAAACATCATTCCGATACACAGGTAATAAGCGCTATTATTTAAAAAATTTGAGAATTTATGAATCTTAGCAATTATTTACTTACCACGAAAGTTAAGAAATCATAGTAGTAATTCATTTTATTTGAATTTAATCATTTAAAATCTATACAAGTCAAATTCCAAAGATAAAGAAATTCTGAATCAGTTATGCATTTACATATAATTTTTATTAAATCTTTAACATTTTTGTTTATTTAACCGAACAATAAACATTCTTGCTATTTACATGAAATCATGAAACTTTAATTTTTTACAAAAATAAAAAGTAATATTTTTAAACATCATTTATTATAAATATTATTTCCTTAATAGACATAAATCTTTGAAATCATTAGAGATATCTAATACTATTACAAAATTATAGAAAATGAAGATATATTTTAAGAGGAAAAATCATATTTCTGTCCTTTGCTAATAAGAAAATTGGTTTTTCGAATAAAAAAAATAAATTAAAATGGAGATAATATATTGAATATGAATAAGATTTACATAATTAGACGCATTTATGCATATTGTGTATGGACTATGGATAAATCGTATATTAATTATGTGGGCTCATATAAATACACAGGTTCTCTATAGCTGTTTATGCATGACTTCTGAATTTTTTTCTATACGATGTGACCTTATATAAAGCAATAAAACAATTTTTTTCATGTCATTTATTTAAATTATTTATTTACTTCATGCTGGTAAAAATTTACAATATTATATGTGGCGACAACTCAGCCAATGATCATTTTTCGTTAATTTTTAATATCATGATTGCATATTTAACACAAGACTTTGAATAATAACTTTTCAAGTGGCGATTCCTCAGCCAATGTAAGTTTTCAGATATTTAATAATATCGCGATTATTTTCTAATATGAAACATTTGAAAAGAATTTTTTTGCCCTAAGCCGCAAAATGACCATTTTGCGTCCTAAGGAAAAACTTTAAATGTCTCGTCCTCGGGACAAAAAAATAGTATATTAGACCATGGATGCATATTGATCATCCTAGCTCGTGCAACTTTAGAGGCCTCGCTACGCTCAGCCCCAAAAGTTCGCACTCGCCGAGAATGATCAATATGCATCCTTGGTCAATAATGTACTATTTTAAGTGGCGATTACTCAGCCAATGTAATTTTTTATATATTTCATAATATCGCGATTATTTTCTAATATGAAACATTTAAAAAGAATTTATGAAGTGGCGATTACTCAGCCAATGTAAGCTTTCATATATTTCATAATATCGCGATAATTTTCTAATATGAAACATTTAAAAAGAATTTATGAAGTGGCAATTACTCAGCCAATGTAAGCTTACATATATTTCATAATATCGCGATTATTTTCTGATATGAAACATTTAAAAAGAATTTATGAAGTGGCGATTACTCAGCCAATGTAAATCTTTCGATGATTTTGAATATCGCGATTATTATTTTAAAAAATTTTTACCTATTCATATTGAAAGATTGCTTTTATAAAAAATGTTTCTGTATAATTATAAATATTCAATTATAAATTATTAAACTTTTTGCTTATTCATAGAAATAATAAAATAAGTATTATTAAGTTCAAAGCTTTATACCCTTACAAATAACTTTTGAGTCCATTTGCTTTATACAGTACTCGTTTTTCGAATTCAATATCGGACAATATATTAAATTTTGGCATGTTCATTAAAGTAGCATAAGAATAGTATATTATGCTACGTGGGGTAAAAATTTCGCATTCTCGGCTTCGC
The DNA here is from genome assembly GCA_017163975.1 of Anastatus disparis. NCBI lineage: Eukaryota > Metazoa > Arthropoda > Insecta > Hymenoptera > Eupelmidae > Anastatus > Anastatus disparis. The sequence goes on along the minus strand of JAFFSR010000045.1, from coordinate 306,694 downwards.
CTCGAAAGCTAAATCCATGCCAGCCTACAGTGTCGTATTTTTATCCTAAGTGGCATACACGATTTTTTCTCATACCGGGCTAAAAACACTTACAGCTTAGACTTATTAATAATTCATCATTAATGAAAAACCAGCGCGAAAAATCATCTGCTACTCTCGGTCGAATATATTTTTTCTTTATCTGCTACTCTCTCACTGATGATAATTCATTAAATAAACCATCGATTTATTATTATAATACGCTCTTATTATACTCTTATTATAACACACCATGGATTATAATTCAAAAAAATAAAACAAATATAATTCTAAAAAATAAAAAATAAAATTACACATTCGATCGCATCATACATTTTAACTTTTTATAACAAAAAGTAATATCAACGAAGATAGACGCTTATAGAAGAACACTTCTGGGTTAAATTTTTGTAACCCAACTTGGGTCACTTTTTAACACGTACGTATATATATATATATATATATATATATATATATATATATATATATATATATATATATATATATATATATATATATATATATATATATATATATCTCATATATACAGATATAGACTACATGGGATTTAGTGCTGCCTCTAGCGGCTGGGTCACCGCAAACCTAACCTCTTTTTCGACATCGCGCCCATATAGAAGTACGCTTCTATAAGCGTCTATCTTCGTTGGTAATATTTACAAACTTTTCTATGATACGTATGAGAGAGTCGATGTTTGTAATCTATGAATAGAACAGGATAGACTTATGTAATACATATAAAAGAAAGAGAGAGGGGGAGAGAGAAAATGTTGTAGCTAATGTTTTCAAAAGAATAGGCTACAATATACATGAAAGAAAGAAAGAGAGAGAGAGAGAGAGTTGACGCTTATAACCGTAAACAGGAAAGGATAAGCATATACTCCCCACTCTTAAAACGCACGAAAGAGACTCGAGAATAAGTCGGAGCGTGCCGGCCTGAAAGCATAAATTTTTACTGCTTGCGTTCGACCATTAATGACGTGTTTTTAGCCGGGATATGAGAAAAAATAAACTTTCTACTGGAGCTGAAGAAGGTAATGTGGTATTAAATTTCAAAAATAAGCTTTTAACAACTGGCAAATTATTTAAAGACTCCAAAGACATCGTTTTTTCATTTAAAAACCTCATTAGTTCATTTTCTTCTTGTTCTTGAGGTGCAAAAGCCGTGTTTAGTAATGCATTTGAGCTGTCATCATCAAAATAAAAAAACGTGTCTTCAGTATCCTCATTATCTGGAACAGCTGATTCCGGCTTTTTAGGCCTAATCAATTCTTCAACAAGCCTTTTTATTTTTGCTTGTGTATTTTTATCAATGCACGAAATTCATTTTGCTCTAGATTTGGGGTGCGTGAGTGCTGCTATAGCTGCTAATTCGCCATTGTTAATGATTTCAAAAAAATCATGAAATCTTTTGTCTCAAGCTTCCTTTAAATATTTTAACAGTGGCTCACACATAGACAAACTTTTATTTGCCGATAAAGTATTCAATTTTTTTCGGATAGTCAACAATGTTGGTAAAAGATAACTATAATGACAATCTTTTTCTCCTTGTAAAATATCAATCGCTGAAGCCAGGGGTTGACACAATTTCAAATAATCTTCAATAAATTCAAAATCTTTTTTTCTTAAGATTTTATTAGATTCCAACATGTCATGAATTCTTTCATCATCAATTTTGTCTTTTAACGAAATGATTTGTTTAAAGGCGTCATACGTAGAATTCCACCTTGTTATAACGGGCCTCTGTAAACTGTATTCAAAATTTTTTTTCATTTCTTCTCGTTTTTTTGGTGATCTTAAACATTTCCATAATTGTTGGCATTTTTCCATGACAAATTTATGACACTTTTTAATATTTGGAACTCTGTCAATTGCGTCTACAAGATCTTTTGTTGCAATCAAACTCAAGGTATGGCTGACCTATCGAAAATGACGAGATAGTGTTATATTTGAAAATATTGCTTCGTCTTCTACAGGATTTACATTATCGTTACTGTTCATAAACAATGATTCTTCGCCATCATTTTCTTCAAACTCTTCCATTTCCTCTTCAGAATCATTTGAATCCTCATCTGCAATAATTTTTATATAATAATTTGAAAATTTATTAAGATTTTATAAAGATTTTTCATATATATTTATAATTTTTAAGCAAAATTAGCTTTTTTAATAAATTTAGATTTGTTTGATTAAATTTTGTTCTATAAGAATTTATAAAATCTAAAGAAAATCTACCGATAGTTGACAGTTATTAATTTACTTTATTATTTAATATTAATTCAATTCAAGAATTGATTATATTCATCCAATAATTTAAATGTCTATTTATTTAATTTTTAATACAATTGATTTAACATAACAATTCAAATAACCTAGAAAATAATTTTCTGGATTTTCTATTCCAAATTCTTTAAAAGCTTTAAGAAAATTTTTCCCATTATCCGTAACTGTAGATACAATTTTTTCAGTAGTTAGCTCAAAAGTCGAATAGATAATAGATAGTTGCTCTGTTATATTGGAAAAGGTATGCGATCCTTCAAATCGTCTACAAGCTAAAGCTGCTGATCTTCTTTTCAAAGATATATCATCAATCTGCAAATAGAAATAATTTTGATTTTATTGTAATTTCTTAACTACTTTATGTGAATAACATGTTATCTTACCCAATGAGCAGTTACACCTAAAAATCTTCTATTCGACCCAGTCTAAATATCTGCTGTTGTACAGACATGGTTTGCATTAGTTAAAGCCATTTTAATCTTGTCTAATTGTTTATAATATAAATCATCAACTTTTTTTCCAGCAGTATAACGAGTCAAATGCTTTAACGGAGCGTCACCATGTTTAATTTTGAAATCTAAATATTTTAAATAAAATGTTATTCATTAATATAATAAAAAAATATCATATAAAATATACAACCATTAAATATTTTTCGAAAAGCTGAATCTTCAACTAGACGAAGAGAAAGTTGATTTCTCAATAAAAACTCAACAACATTTTTTTCAAAAGTATTTTGAGAAAAAGCACATATCACACGTCGATAAACAACATCATTTTCATCTTCATCATCACCATCCCAATTTTTTAATTTTTTATATTGCTGACAGCTTTGTAGTTTATCTTCATGTTTTCTCTAAAAATATAATTATGTTAAATCATAATATTAATACAAAATAAACATTTAATATTATTAAAATTTTTTGGTTTTGTATGAAATAATATATTTTTCACCTAGAGCGAGTAAAAATAAAGAACTCCTGTTTGGCTTGGATGACAATTCACATAAAATTAAAGTCATTCTTCATTTACTCTCGAGGTGAAAATACAAATTTTCCAACAAGAGGCCAAAAATACCATATTCTATTTTCGACGACAGGAGAAAATATGGTACTATTGGACTAGGTGTTAAAAAAGCAATTTGATGACATTGTGAAAAAGTGAACACAACATTTTATTCTGTGTTTACTATAACAGATAAAATTTAGTCTTATTGTCACCTACCAACATGGCTGACCTTTTTTTTCTGATGGTATATAACTTTAATATAAATAATGTTCAATTTTATATATCCATAAGAGAAAATTCATCATTGAACAAGATATTTATTGAAACATGATACTTGATATTTCATCTAAATATTAACTTTATATTTGAATGTACTGTCATAAAAAACATCAAAATTTTTTTTCAATTCATACCATTAAATATTGACCTTATCAAGGTATTTTTAAAAAATACAATTTTTACTTTTTAAATTTTTGCAAGTCACAATAACAATAAATAAATTAGTTGATTTAATAACATATACATATAAAAACAATAACCTTTAAATAGCGATAAAAATTTGATGAAACTTTAAGATTTCCATGAATAATTTGTTTACAAGTCATGCATTTTGCTATGATTTTATCGCCATTTGATTTCGTCAAATCTGCTTCGAAAAATTTTCCATCCAAATAACAAGTTTTACAGCAGACATCTAACATTTCTTTTTGCTCGTCACTTAATGAAACAGAAGGCGCCGTTGAAACATTTATAATTCCTGTAGAATCACTCAATCGTGATAACTCATAATGGGTACCATTATTTGCTGTCCCCTGACTTCCATCATCATGTAATGGTTCACCATCTATACCAACTCTTAAATTAGCTAGCAATTCATCTGTATTATCTACTGAATTTTCTTCACTGTTTATTTTAAATCCTTAAAGTGAACAACAAAACAATGAATAACATAATAAAATACAATGTATTTATAGATTTATTGATCCAGTAAAAATGATTTGAGAATTTATTTTATAAATAATATTCCTAAAATTAAATTTTTACGAGGTCTAAAATTTGTAAAGTATGAATTTAATTATAATCTTTTTAACGAAAATTCAATTTTACAAAACCCAACTTTGTTAGAAAAATACATAAACATTAATTTCATGCAGCATCTGTGCATTTGACATCAAGTCAGTCCCGCGAATTTTTCTTTATACGTATCTAGTACCTTGATTTACATAAAGGAGGCGCGGACGCCCCTCATATATATACGCTTCCGTTTCATTAGTTCCGTTGCATGTACCGTCATGAAATCAATTCACTCCCGTATAATTTTTCTGTACTTCTATTATGGGAGGTGTATATCGTCGCTAAAGAAGTTTTACTTCAAAATAGAAAATTTATAATGATGTTATTGACAAAAGTACGGAATGCCAAAGTAAAAGGTCATATTATACAGATATCTACATTCCCTAATTTTTTCAAAAAATTGTCAGCCAGTTTTATGTTATTGTACAAAGATTAGCATTTATATTAATTGCGGTAATAAAATAACTGGTGGTCTATAAATTATTCTTTCAGTTACAGATTAATCATATATTTTCATACACAAAACATATACAAAAAATTTTATAGGTCTAAATCATAAAAGTAATGAAATGAGACAATGTAAATTAAAAATTTTTTTTTTCTATGAATTGTTTAATGAATTCCGTAACGAATTGTTTTCTCGAATACTATAAACTTTAGATAAATACTTACAACAATAATTGATGTTAAATAAATAACACATTTTGCAAATTATAATATGAAGATATTTGAGTTTATCCAATTGAAATAATATAATTAAATAAAAAAATGTTTTTTTCATGTTGAAAACACGTTGTTAAAAAAAAAATACCAATGATTGAAAAAATGCACTAAAAAGTATTAAATAAATTGATTGAATTTCTTAAAATTACTTTTATACAGTTTCATTGCAATAATTAAGATAAAATTTTACAACAAAAATTATAAAAGAAAAGGGTGTGCACTGATTTTCAGTAAATCTAATAATAATTTCAATACTATCTTTAATAATTTCTTAAAAAGATTTTAGAAAAAATTTCAGCAACCACACTTTTCTTTTTAAATTGTTGTTGTAAAATTTTCTATTGATTATTGCAATGAAACTATATAAAAGTAATATCAAGAAAGTTAATTTATTTATTTTATATTTTTTAGTCTATTTATTCAATTATTGTATTTTATTTTTAAAGCATGTTTTTAAAATTTTGTATTTTCTATTTTTAAGTTAAAATTGTTTTTATTATCATTCAGAGTTACATTGCAACCAGACTTTTCGAAGATTACACTCAGGTACATCCGTTATCGGCGACTTGGTACTCCAGTTCGACCTCTTCATCCTAAATCATTATTATGCATTATAGATTCACTTTCAAACCTCGAATTAGGTTTTAGCAGCCCCGAAATCCCCCGGGGAACCCACCTCGACCCAGAGAAAGCCTCCCCACTTGTACTTCCTCGGAGACGACGTCCATGCGTATTCTGGACAACGTGCATCACTTTGTGGCAATTGTTTGATCTCCAATTCGGTTTTAGCAACCCTGAAAACCCCCGAGAAACTCGCCCCGACCCAAAGAAAGCCTCTTCATTTATACTTCCTCGGAGATGACTTTTTACACCCATTATTATCGACCTGGATGTCCAGGTACCAAAATGACAACAGATTATTGTATTGTCATCGAAGACCAAAGTCTATGCCAATTGTCAGAATTTATATCTGTCAAAAAGTGTCTGAAATCGAGCGCGCAAGATTTGATTACAGACAGACAAACAAACAAACAGACATGAAGGCGAATATAAGAAAAGCGTATATAAAGAAATAATATTTACCTACGTTAAGTCTGCTTTAAGACTAATTATCTTTCGTTTTTTATGACAAAAAAAAGTAAATTGAATTCGAGAAAATTTCTATAAGTTACTTAAATTTATGAAAAAGTCAATATAAATCGTCATTTTTGCAGAATTATGAAGATCATGATTATTTTCGCGGAAATTATAAAGTTATGGAAATTATTTATGAAAACGTTTTCGATTGGAAAATTTGTGATTATTGCAGTTGAATTTTGTTACATCATCATCAGTTATATCCTCGTTAAAATGACCCGAAAATTTCTGAAAGAATCGGAACAAATATTTTTCCCGTCTTTAAAAAATGTTTAAGAACTATTATGAAATGAAAATTGATAAATGTTTCAAGTTTTCCGAATCGTTCCGACATTGAAATTTCAATTATAAGCCGTTACTCATAAAATTTGGGAAAGTCTATTGTATGCAACTATTTTTCCAGTGATTCAGTTGTAATTTATAAAATTGTGAATTTGGGTGATTCATTATGTTTCTTTCCGTAATATTTATCTGATGTTGGAGCTGTAGCAATCAAGTTTTGCTTTTATTTCATTAATATCATTTTAAATTCGTAAATTAATAGTATATTGTGTAACGAGTAAGGTTTAGTTGACTATTGCGCACGAGGGTAAGTTGGCGCACGAGCGTAGCGAGTAGCGCTATTGCCCGAGACTCTGTCTCTCATATCTGCCGTACGACTGACTCGCAATAGTATATTTCAATACTTTTTGGTACTATTATTTGTAATTAAATTACATACTTTTAGTTTACCAATTTCACGTATATACGGAATAATTACGATTTCGTTAATGTAAAAATAATACAAGAATAGATGTTACGATTTACTTTGTCAGAGGTTAAAGCGAGATAGAGTATAAAATTCATCATATGGTCGATGAGATACAGTATGAGGGTATAAACACGCTTGTATAAACCTTTGCGATTTTACATTAATTAACGCTTTTACGTGACATTATTTTGCAGAATGTAACGTATTTACGTGATTTAATACAAAATAATATTATACATAGCTGTGAAACACACGCCCTCAAAAAACAACACACGCTATTTGCACAGCGCGCGCTATTTGCTACTTACTATCCCGAAAACGCATGCGCTATAGGCCACTTACTCAGCACGGATGAGAAAAACAAATATAATGACTTGTCCGCACTAAAGCTATGTTAATACAATAATTTTTGTTGAAATAAAAAATCATTTAAGCTTGTAAATTTTTTATGAACTTGGATTGGAAATTATATCAAGCTCGACAAACCTAATCTTAAAATACGTTACATTGAAAGTTTGCATTATTACTTTTTATGTAGTATTTTCGTGGGTTTCTTGAGTTGTCCGCACTTGAGTTGAATCTTACAAATTTTTTCTTTGTCGCAAAAAAATGTTATTAAACGCATTGTTTATTCATAACTTAGGATTGGAAATATTATTAGAAGACTGGAAGCTTCGTCATGCTCTTAAAAATAAAAATAATGTTATCTAATTTTAAAAATAATATTTATCTGAATAATATATCCTCATCAGAAAAGTTATTGTAATTTATATATTCTTGGAACCTTTCCAATTTCATGAGTACCACCATGGTATTATATAGGGATATCCATCCAACTTTAAATTCTCTAGTAACAGGTCATTATTTAAACTACGTTATAATCTTTTGTGCTATCCTGTAACTCTATTTCTGATGTATTTTGTAAATGTGCCACAAACGGCGCAGCAGATAATTCTATAAAAAGTAAATTTACACATAAGATAAATTACGGTAATTTTTTATGTGTAAAAATGAATGTTTCATAGAAATATCTACTGCGCCGTTTGTTAAACATTTACAAAATACATCAGAAATAGAGTTACAGGATAGCACAAAAGATTTGAACCTAGTTTAAATAATGTGCATCATGCGGTAACCCAGTAACAGCTGTAATATGACCTGTTACTAGAGAATTGAAAGTTTTGTGGATATCCCAATATATCAAAAAATATGATTATGACTTCTTCAGATTCTTTATGAATTTCTAATATATTGAATAGTGATTTTTGAAGGGCATATCATAGTATTAATTAAATTAACTTATTAATAAACTGAAAAATTTCCTAGTATTAATAAATCAGTGCGATTTATTGTATTTATTCACAAAAAAAATTTATAGCTTAGTCGTGTAAAATGGCTTTATTTCCACTATCGAACAATTCCATGGTATGCTTAACTATTTCAAGAGTTAAAAAAATTTAATAATACGTATATTTTTTTATAACTTCAAAATCATTAAATAATTTTCACGGTATTTTATTAATAGCAGGTCGTATATCTCTATCCTTTTATAATAAAAAAATTCAATTTTCTGCAAAACCTTATGATTGTAGCAAAAAATAAGAAGAAAGCCCAACTCGTATAATAAAAAGCAATATCTTCTCTTATGAGAAAAAATTATTTTTATCGCTTCGTTTCAAAGAAAACTTTGAAAAACTGAATTGTCCATACGAACCTCGATATTTTATGTTTTCGAAGAAAATATTGCTTTTTATGATACAAGATGGGGCTTTCTCTTTATTTTTTGCTAAAATTATTAGTTTTTGTAAAAAAATCAAATTTTTGATTACGATAGGACATATATACTCGACCTCCTCTTAAGGATCTTTAATAGCTATTAAACTCTTTACAAGATTGTAATAATTCATTTCGATTTACTTCCATGGAGTTCGTGAAGTTTCATTAACGTTTCAATCAATATACAAAAAATATAAAGATTCATCCGTATTATTAAATGATCTCATAGATTTATAATCATTTATTTACCAATAATTTAATAAATATATTCATACGATGATAAAACGTAAAAAAATAACAAAGCATGCTGTGTTGAAAAGTGGTGGCAACTTTAGGTAGAGAGAAAGAAGATATTAATTTAGATCCTATCTCTCTCGCATAGCGCTCCCGTAAGCGCTGCACCAGAGAGACAGTATTTAAGTATTTATTTTCTTTCTTTTTCACATCATCGTTAAAATATCCACCAATTTACCATATAACATGCTGCCTCCACGTATATATACTCGAAGCACATACCTAAAAAATGCACGAATCCGAAAAACCAAAGATTCGTAGAAAAAGGTAGTAAATATTTCAATTACAATAATATTTAAAATTCACTGAAAAGTAAATTAACTTTAGAATATTAAATTTGAATATACGTTATCGTATATGTAAACAAATATTAAAGAAAAGCTTAAGTTTATTACACATACAATATAAGGCTTAGTTTAAATATGTCATATATGGAATGTCATGTAGTTCTGTTCGATTACATGCATATAATTAACTTCACCGATTATCAATAAAGAGAAAATATGTGTAGTTTAATATTTAAAATAAAATATCAAAAACGACAACAACAAATAAATTTTGAATGAAGATTCACTTTATATTAAAAATCAGTGAAACTAAATAATATAAAGTAATTGAATAGAACCAGGAATTTAAAAAAAAAATAGAAAACTTAAGCTTTATTTCCAAGAATATTTTACATTAAATAGTATATTTTTCACCTAGGGAAAAAAGTGAAGAATGTCTTCAATCGTATGTAAATTGTAAGACATGATTCACAAAAGTCGAAAATTGAGCTCGACTTCATAGGTAACCGTGAGTATCTCATATTATTTCGAACTTGAGTATCGTTTGGATATTGAATTCAGTTGACATCAGATAACAAAATTTCAAAATGTGTAACGAGTTACGTGTAACGTGTAATATCACTGAAGAACGGCTCTTATGTTTAGATTCTTGACCTTAATATATGACTATTATTTTGGAGAATTGAATTAAAAATACACCTTTTTACATAAAACATACTAAAAAACCAATTTCGTGTTTATTTCTAATTATAATATCTTCACATGTGTATTTTATACATACGAATCACTGAATTCAAATACACGATTATAAGATTAAAATAAAATATTTTGGTTATTTTAAAATTCGAATATTACAAAACAATAAATCGACTATTTGCAATCAACCAACAATTTTATTTGCATCAAATGTAAATTCTTGATGAAATATAAATATTACGAAGTGTATGTATCACAAGTAATGTTATATTATATTAAATTTTATATTTGTTTTTTTATTTCCATATCATTAATATTATAATTTATGAATGAATCCTCAACATTAATAAAAAATTATTAAAACACGAAGGAAAATTATTAAGTATTAAAACACAACTGAAAATGTCAATCGAATAACATTTTCATCAAAATAAATTTCAACACTATGATTCTTAAAATAAGAATTTTCATTTAACTATCATCCATTGTGATTATTATTCGTGTAACATATATGTAAGAATAATATATTTCATGAATAATTGTGAGATGTTGTAAAAGAAAGAGCGTACACCGTACCTCTGAATTTAATATAAACTAAACTTTATTAATTAATTACACTTGCGTCTATTTACACGCTTCAAATAAAAAGGAATATAATATTAAGTGAATACAAAAAAGAAGTTTTATAACTCTTGAGTTAATGTGCAGCGGGCGCAGTCCAACAAGAGAATGAATGTGGCGCGTCGCGACCAGTAGATGGGGAGAAAGACGGAGACAGAGAGAGTCGGTCTGAGCACGGTAGTAGAAGGTGGCGCTCCCATAGTCGTCGCAGTAAATAATTGTTGGAGCTATCCTCGACACTCCCTCCAATAATTCCATTTACTTGGGCTCTTCGCACTTATCATTCCTAGTACCATCTAAAAAAAAAAGAATTATCTTCTGAATGTTTGTATATCTGCATATGTACACAGTATATTTTATTAGTAAACTTATGTATCAAGTTAACTTGGTTAGTGTTAGATTATTGAGTCATCTGAAAAGGCTTTGAATTTTATATATACTCTTTTATCTCAGTTTTAAAATTTTATTTCGAAGATAGTTGTGTTTCTCTGCAGGTAAGGATTTAGTCATGATGTCAGCTTCATTCTCATTAGTAGAGATCCATCTGACATTAACTTTTCCTTCGATGAAACACTGTTTTATGTAGTCGCCATGGGTTGTTGCCATGTAACTTTTGCTTCCAGTACGTTCTCTGGATTCCAATTTAGCTTTGATGGTCAGTATATCGTCATCGAAGTTCTTCAGTCTGTGGCTGCCGTCCATTTGGGTACAGTCACCAGCTGACTTGTTGTCACACCATATGGTTACAGGATATAGAGTCTTTCCAATGATATCTCTTGCTGCTTTATCAATGGAAACCAGTTCTTGACAAGCGTCGCTCATAGCCAGGTACTCTGCTTGGCATGTAGATAGCGTCACGTACTTCTGTTTGTGACTTCTCCATGAGATTGTGTCATCAAAGAGTTTTATTACGTATCCTCCTATAGATGAAGAGTCCTGCAAGTCTCTGAAACTTGCGTCAGTCATAGCTTCTAGTGAACTGCCTCCTCCAGTATAGGTAAGTCCTAAATCAGTTGTTCCTCTGAGTTATCGAAAAATCCTTTTCACGTCTTTCCAATCCTCTTCTGTGGCTTGTGTTTGTCTTCTGGATAGGTAGTTAACAGCATACGCTATGTCTGGTCTGGTTGTGCCAGCCAAGTATAGTAGGCTTCCTATGGCTTCTCTGAATGGAATTTTCTTTTCCAGTTTCCTCTCTTCTGAAGTATTATCGTCAGGCTGTTTGTGTTCTCTGTTCCTGACTTGTCTGGTAATCATAGGTGTTGATTGTGGTTTACTCTCTTTCATGTTGAACCGTTCTAACACCTTTTCTGTATAATCCTTCTGGTTTAACTTCAGTGTTTGATTCGAACGGTCTCTCGTGATATTCATTTCCAGGAAACATCTGGGTTCACCTAAGTCTTTCATTCTGAATACAGAGCTCAATTTAGTTTTGACCTCTTGCATTTTGGCTTGGTTGTTTCCGGCCAATATTGCATCGTCTACATACAATATTATGAAGACAACTTGTCCATCTTTTCTCCAGGTGAAAAGACAAGGCTCGTTGACATCCTGTTCCAATCCTAATTTCTGGGCTTCTTCTGAAAACCTTTTGTTCCAACTTTTTGGACTTACTTTCAGTCCGTATAAAGACTTGTGTACCTTACATACTTTAGTACGTTTTGTTGCCTCATCACATTCAAGTCCATCTGGAATCTTCATGTAGATATCTTCTTCTAAAGTTCCATGTAGAAACGCTGTTTTGACGTCCAGCTGTGTAGCTTCCAAGTCGTATTTGTTGATGATGCAGAGGGCTGATCTAATCAGCGACATTCTTGACACTGGAGCATACGTTTCGCTCAGGCTGTATTCTGTCTTATCTTTGAATCCTCTAACTACTAACCTAGCTTAATAGCTGGTTTTACCTGTTTCGTCAATTTTCTTCTTAAATACCCATCTGGAGTCTATTATATTTACTCTGTATCCTTCTGACGTATTATCTGGTATGTTGATTATTTCCCAGACTTCATTTTCTTTCATAGAACGTAGTTCTTCTTCCACTGCGCACTGCCATTCATTCCTTTCTACAGATGCCATAGCCTCTTTATAACTTTTTGGATCTTTGTTTGCTTCGGCGAGTATAGCATGATATGATTCACCATCTGTTAGCTTGTCCTGTTGCACTTCTCTTGCTCTTACATTAAGCTTCCAGTTGGTTTTGGCTACCCTTTCAGGTCGCTTAGCTTTCTTTTCGACTGGTTCATGTTTGTCCTGTCCATTTGAAGGTCTTTTCTTCGGTCTCCCTCTTTTGGGTTCATCCGTGACTTCTGTATTTTTATTTACTTTCTCTGAATTTGAGCTTACGTCACCTGAGTGTTCTTCTGGTTCTCTGGAATCAGTTTCTTCATGCTCTTTCGCATCTGAAATTTCAATCTTTTTAAGGTCCTCCGGTGTTCGCTTCAACACATCTTTATATAATACTTTTTCATTGAACCTGACATTCCTGGAGTTGATAAATTTCCTTGTTCCAGGATGCCATAAGATGTAGCCTGTTGTGGAGTATCCTACCATGACCGCCTTGACTGCTCTTTCTGAAAACTTTGACTTGGTGTTCGGAATCTTAGCGTATGCTATACATCTAAACCTTCTGATTTTATCCTCGTGGTGTTTAGAGTCTGGCAGAACTACGTCAAGTGGAGTTTTCAATTCTAGCGAACGATGCGGTGACCTATTGTATATGTGTACTGCTGCTTCTGAGGCTAGGATCCACATACTGCCCGGTAAACCTGAGTCGATCATCATAGTACGTATTTTATTCTGGATTGTCTTGTTGAACCTCTCTGCTGTTCCATTGTGTTGAGGTGTGTGTGGTGGTCCAAAGTTGTTTTCAATTTTTTCTTTCAACATTATATCTGAGAATTTACCTCCAGTAAATTCTGTGCCATTATCTGCTCTTATGTAGCATACTTTTGCATCTTCTTTCAATAAATTTCTCATAGTTTTGAGAAATCTTTCGAGGCAATCACCTGTCTCGTTCTTATGTTTGATCGAGTAGATCTTGGCAAATCTGGAGTAGTCGTCTATGAATACCACTATAAACTTGTTTTCTCCAGGATAAGATAGTGGCTTTATAGGACTCATAACATCTGTATGTATTAATTCTAGACATCTGGTTGCTCTGTCTCTTGTTTCTGAAAAAGAAAGACTTTCCATTTTTCCTAGTATACATGATTCGCAGTCTAGTATATTATCTCTGAATTTGATCTTCCTCAGACAATCAGTTGACCTTTGTAAATGTTTTAAATAGTTTAGAGACATGTGACCTAGTCTTACATGCCATAGCATACCTTCATCTAGATCATTATTCTTGAGATTTGAGTTTTCATTGCTTTTTAGTAGTTCGCTTATTATCTCTGGGTCCGATATTTTATCTAGGTCTGTTGTCTTTCCTTTGAGGAAATCTTCTGAATTTGTTGTATATGTTTCTTCATTTTCGTGGACTTCATCTTCTCTATTCTCCCTCCCAATCTCTGTCGGGGCTTCTGTGATTTGGTCCAAGTTTAGCATGTCAGACTGAGATTGTTGTATGAAGTCATCCATTGAAACTATCCTTGCTTCACACATGTATTGTTCATGATTTTCTTGTAGTCTGTTCTTATCTTCAGTTACTATATTTAAGGAGATTAACCAGTTTGGTTTTATATATCTTCCTGTAAGATATCTGGCTCCTGTATATTTGTCGAATATTTCTAGTGTTTCATTATCTAGATAAATACCTAGACCGACATCTGCAAATTTCCTTAATGAAATCAGGTTATGAGTAACTTCTGAAGCTGTTAACACATTTGTTAATTTAAATACATCTGAATTGTTTCTATTTGAAACCAACATGAGATTACCTTCTCCATCTATGGTTATGTCAACTGTTTTATTTTTATTCGCACTTTTTATTACCTTTTCTGAGCTTTTCTTAAAATTACTTAAAATTAAACTTTTTTTCACGATATGTTCTGTCGCTCCCGAGTCTGCTAAGAAGGTTATTTTATGGTTAGTAGTATTAGTTATGGTGTTATTACCTGCTAAGAAAGCTTTAGCTGCTTTCTTTTTCTGTTGCCGTTCTGGAGCAGAGTTATATTTAGTATTTTTAAATACTTTACTTCTGAATTTCTTATCGTTTTCTGTTCTCTTTATGTTAGTATTATTATTATCTCTACCACCTCGTTTATTTTTGTAATAATTTCTCTGTACATACCCTCCTCTGAATTATTTGTCACTTGATCCTGAGGTGCCACTTCCCCTCTGAAAACATTCTGTACCTTTGTGGTCCGTGATTTTGTTACAATAGTAACAGAACCACGAACGGTACTGGATCAGCGGACACTCAGCTTGGGCATGTCCCAACTTGTTGTACCTGTAGCACTTGATTTGTGCATTCTTCCCCTGAACTGCGCTGGCCCTTACTTCTGGTGTCCTGTCGTCCTTTTTCTCGGCTTCGAGCTGTAGTAGGAAATTTTTTAGTTCTTCAGTGGTCATCTCATTTTGGTTAGATTGCCTTCTTATTAAAGTGGCTGATCTTAACTCTGGAAAATTTCCTGCCACTGCCGAATAGAAGGCAGATCTCTTCTCCTCTGTGGAGAGCATCTCTGCTGGATCACTGTTCTCATAGTCTCTCGTTATTGCCTCAAACCTATCAATAAATGAATCAATCTTTTTTCCTGATTTTATTTTTAATTTGTATAACCTTGCTCTTACGGAAGTTGCTGTTACGTTCATTTCTATTCTTTTACTTTCTTTTATCTTGTTTACAATTTCAATTGGATCTTTTAAATGCAATATTTTTTTGTGGTAATGTTCATCTAATCTGTTTATTATAATGTCCCTTACTAATCTTTTCCGTTTTTCCAATTCAACTGAGTTAAAATTTAATGTGTTTATATTTTCTTGATTTAATACGTCTGATAGGTTTGATGCTCTCAACTCAGAGTCTAGATAGTCCAGCCAGAGATGCAATCCTGTCTTTTGTGTTAGTTTATAATTTCTTTTGATTATTAGTTTTTGACTATTTGCACTTCCTTCAATTACTTTGTGCATATTTTTAAAGGTTTCATTTAAGTCTACTATAGCATCTGAATTTATATTACTGTTAAATAGGTTAACTCTGGAGGTGGTATTTATAATATCGTCTGAATCGTCTCTGAAGTTATTAGTGGTGGAATTTAGAACAGGAAACGTTACCTCTAAGGCTGTACACCTTAGTTTCTCTGCCTCCAGAACGTTCGCAGTCAGTCTCTCTGCTTTTATCATCATCCTCTCCACCCTCTCCGCATGCCTCTCCATCCTGTCCAAGTTTTCTGCCATCAACTCCTAGGCAGATATGGTGTCTTTCACCAATTGCGTCAGTTGACGCAGGGTCCACAGATTGTCCATCTGGATCCTTTCTGATGGAGGTATCAAAACAAACGGTGGAGTTGTTGCTGCTTGCTGTTCGGTGTTGCGTTCTTCTGCTATAAACAGTTGATTTTTTTCTTAAATCACTGACTTCTGAATTTTATTTTTAAACTTAGGTTTTAACTGATATGATTATTACTTATAGTAACTTTTTAGTATAGAATTGTTTATGGTGTTAATAATTTAACAATGATAAATCAAATTACCATTTGCCTCAGCACTTCTTGAGTTTTGGTTGACATTACTGTCATTGGTGTTGGTGCCCTTGCCGGCCTCTTCAGCATTGTCTCTCTGCATTTCCAAACAACTTTTTTTTTTGGCTTCTGAAAAAAACCGATAGTTAGCTTAAATAATAAAGACACTTCTTATTGCATGCAAAACCGTACAACAAGTTATTGCAAAGCATCAAGTAGTATTCTTCATTTGAATTCAAGTTAAAACAAAATTTAATTTTCTGTATGAGCAGAAAAAAAATATTTGAATAAAAGCATTCGACTTCTTAAGGATATTTGTTTAGTTAACTTCTGAAGTATAATTTTATTTATTTATGTGCATAACCGTACAACGAGTTATTGCATAGTATAATATGATAAATTTAGAATTTAAATTGATAACAATTTAATTCATAAAGATATTTGTTTGATTGACTTCTGAACAAAAATTTTATTTATATGCAACACTACACGACGAGTTATTGCATTATATAAACAGAGGTTTAATTTGTTTTTAATTAATAAGTCTGAACTTAAATTTCAATAATCTAATGTATTGAAATAAGTTCTTTTAATTTGCTGAAGGAAAAGAAATATTCTAGTATACGCGAAACCGCACAACAAGTTAACGCGGTACTTTAAATGAATATTTTGTCTGTATGTTCGTAGTATCGCATGTATATGCTCCCTCTGCGTGAGTGTGACGCACGCAATCACACTATTAATGCGAGAGAGGTGATCACTCACACACATACGACACCGTTAAACACACTAGACTATTTAGCACCAACTCTCTGCATATAGTTATATGTATTCATATATATATATATATATATATATATATATATATATATATGTATATGTAGGCAATACAGACATACCGAACGCAAGTTTGTCTATATGATTATTTCAGAGGTGTCAATACCTTCACGACGACACAACACCGACCGCAAACACACCGATGCAGGCGCCTCTGAATTTTTTTCGTAAAAAACCAAATTATTTTCTCTTTTATTCATGCGACATCCTATTTCTGGAAGCAGGAGAGGTGTTGCGGGAATACACAATACAAACGTAAAAAAAAAACGCATTGCGCGCCCTCAGTTAATATGTTCTTCTGTCTCTTTCTCTTTTTCCTTATGTTCCTTTACCATGCCTGTTTGCGCCCGATTTTGTTCGACTTTTTACATTTTGTTGTTTCTATCAAAGAAAATAATACGAAAGACACGAAAGACAAGATAGTAAAAAAATTACCTCTGAATAAATAAGAAATAAAAAGAGTGCCTCTGAACGTCAAACACGGTACCGAAGAAGCGTCAGAGGAAGAGAGAGAGAATGAGAGAAAAAAAATGGCGGACATATGCGCAACGTGCGTCGTTCCTTCTCCCGTCGTTCACTCACTCACCTTCGCATAGACACGCAAAAAAAAACTCGCCTCTGAATGTCTGACGCAACACACGATGCCGGAACAGAACCAAAAAGAAAGAAAGACAGAAAATAAAAATGGCGCTTAACCGCACAGCGCGTGTCTCTTGTCTCTATTGTTAAAAAAAATAAAAAGAAAAGAAAAAAAAACGCGATATATCTCTAAAAGACCGAATCAAAATCTTAAGCGAAATTTGAATCACACCCGCACTTTTCGTTGTACCGAAGTATACTTCTGAATTCTAATGAAAACTACACTTCACCTCTGAATTTCACCTATCACTTTTTCACATCTGAAGAAAACTTTTCTCTGAATAAAAAGCTTGACTTACCGCGCTGATATTACAAAATCTGTACCTTCCTTTCCTTAAAAAAAAACTCGACAAAAAAAACGTGGCTGGGCCGATAACCTGTGAGATGTTGTAAAAGAGAAAGCGTACACCGTACCTCTGAATTTAATATAAACTAAACTTTATTAATTAATTACACTTGCGTCTATTTACACGCTTCAAATAAAAAGGAATATAATATTAAGTGAATACAAAAAAGAAGTTTTATAACTCTTGAGTTAATGTGCAGCGGGTGCAGTCCAACAAGAGAATGAATGTGGCGCGTCGCGACCAGTAGATGGGGAGAAAGACGGAGACAGAGAGAGTCGGTCTGAGCACGGTAGTAGAAGGTGGCGCTCCCATAGTCGTCGCAGTAAATAATTGTTGGAGCTATCCTCGACAATAATCATTTCATTTGATGAACTATTAAATAAATTTATATATTTATAATTGTATAACATAATTTATTCAATTAAAGTTTTATTTAGGTATCATTCAGATAGTAAAGTACTCGAATTAATTTCATGAAAATACATTAGTAATTAAAAATTTATTTGTAAACGATTCTTCATAAATAACATTCATGTTATCTTAATAACATATTTATATGTACGTGTGTTTGTATTTATTTGAATTGTCATTTACGTAAAAATTGTTAAGAATTGAACGTATTAATAATAATTTCACTAAAGCATTAATATTTTTATTAAGAGAAATATATTAATTTTTAGAATATATCTAATGACCTCATTTGAAAAGTTATAACATAATATAAAAATATTCGTTTAGTATCTTTTTAGCATACGTTTTACAAAATACAATCTCAAAAAGTAATATTCTTAATATTTAATTATTTTTAATAGTCAATTATATAGATAGGAAAATATATGAAACATGGATAATTTTTCCTGATTATGTCTATGATTATGAATTCATATATATGATCTGTCTAGATGGAAGTAGAATTTCCCATAAAATAGTAAACATTTCAAAGAAAATTTACTTATGATACGGAAGATAAATAATATTCTTAAATATCACTCTAAAATTTGTATTGAATATAATGATTTCGAAATTATCATTATTCTATTAGATTGGATTTATTGTTGAAGTTACATTATATTTCACTCTAAATAATCTATACTTATAAAATTTACATAATATTTTATATAAACTATGAAAATGATAACCACGAATTTAATATTATTTTATCCTATAATTAAAAAATTTACATAATTATTATAATTAATAACTTATAAATTATTGTATTATTTTATAAAATACAATTTCAACTTAAATAATTAGCTTTATGTTAAAACTTAATTTTATTAGTATTCAATTCCACGAGTTGATATATATTGAATATATATATATATATATATATATATATATATATATATAATTAAAATATATATGATTATTCTTCAATATCTATATATTATTAATAACATAAATATATATTGAATATGAAACTTTGATCCATGAATAACTTTTAAAATTCATAACCGATATTTTAAATTCTTTTGAGTAGTCGAAAACTTGATTTCCTAAATTTTGGTACTTGCCACAAACTTTCTCAGCCAATTTTCAACCAATTGATCTCGATATTTCCAGAGATCTTCAGTTTATATATATTCACAAAATCACAGACTGAGTTTTTAAAAATAAAGAGAATTTTAAAGTTTAGTTTAAAAAGTTGATAGAAATACATATTTTTGTGAATTTTATATAAGTAATTTAATTCAACATTTACTTCAACTTATCTTATGAAAATTCCAGAACCGTTATTTTGTGAAGATATATATATATATATACTAAAGATCTCTGGAAATTTTGAAGTTAATTAGTTGAGAATTGGCTGGAAAAGTCTACGGGAAGTACCAAAATCTTCAAAAATTAAGTTTTCGACAACTCAAACGAATTCAAGAGATCGGATAAGGTTTTTTAAAATTATTAATGGATGAAAATCTTATAGTTAATATATATTTAAGGTGAGAAGGAGTTTTATTAATTTATATCATTAGAAAAAAAAACTATGACTACATTTGAATTTTTTTTTCAGGCCTGATATCTCCAACAGTTGTTAAATGTAAATACTGTAAATATCTGTGAATAACTATAAATAATTGTAAATAATGCAATTATTAGAAATAACGGAAGATAATAATATTAATGTTCTATTTAAAACAAACTTTTCTGAATAATTAAATACACACATACGCACACACACACATATTTATATATATAGGGTTTCCCTTTTTAAAGAAACCACCGAGATATTTTCGACAGTTGGCGTTGTATAAAAAAATTGTTCAGACGAAAGTTATTCGGGACAATAGGGACTATCTTTCTGTGAAATTAGTTTTGACCGTGAGATTTATTTTCAAGGTCATTTGAAGGTCAAAGTGATTTTTTGAATTGGAACCCCCATTTTTTATACTGGATTTGGAAAGAGCAAGAATATTGTACGTTCAGATAAGGTATTATGTGTGCGGTGCGTTTGACCCCGCCAAGGTCATGTTGGGGTCAAATTCATTATTTTCTTCATCTGTGTCCACGAATGATCGGGCCAGGGTGAGGTTAATAATAATAATAATAACAATAACCTAATAACACAAAACCCCGATAACCCGATAACCAACATAACCAAAACCCAATAACCCAAATAAATAAAAGTCCGTTTATCTGGTTCATTACGTGTATTAATACCACAATTAGGTACGTGAATTAATCTAACCAATCTAGGCAATCGTTTCTCAAATAATCCGGCATATTTGGTCCTTTTGAGTCTCTAGACACTAAGAAATTTCTACGTAAACTATCCTGAGAAGAACTGTTCACGAGTCACCTCTGTTATAAATAATACTAAAGAAGTGTTATTTAACGATTTAGATGAAACTTTGTAGGCTTGCCCAGAATCACACTAGAAAAGAGAATAAAAATGATTTGTTTTCCCACAAGATGGAAAATATATCTTCTCATGAAGTCTCCGAATACACAAATTTGGCTTTGAAAATCAAAATAAAGTTCAAACTTTATTTTACTGTTGCTTGACCTCTACTATTACCTACAACTCAAGACAATTTTGTTGAACTTTCTTTCCGAATCCAAAATAAAAAAATTAGGTGTTTTGAAAAAAACAGTGGACTTCTTTTATTTATTTTGGTTATTGGGTTATTGGGTGAAATTATTTGAATTATTGGGTTATTGGGTCATTGTTATTATTATTATCATTATTAAGATTATGACCACTACATGACTTCAGAGAGGTCAACCGCACCCCACACATAATACCTTATCTGAACGTATAATTTCTTGCTCTTTCCAAATCCAGGATCAAAAATGGGGGTTCCAATTCAAAAAATAACTTTGACCTTCAAATGACCTTGAAAATAAATCTCAAGGTCAAAACTGATTTCATAGAAAGATAGCCCCCATTGTCTCGAATAACTTTCGTCTGAACAATTTTTTTAAACAACGCAAATTGTCGAAAATATCTCGGTGGTTTCTTTAAAATTGGACACCCTGTATATATATATATATATATATATATATATATATATATATATATATATATATATATATATAATAATTTGCAACGTCATAAATCTATATATTCTGAATGGCAAGATTGTTATTTATTTTTTTTATTGTAAAGATAAAAAGCTATGTCCATTAAGTTAATTAAATTTGTTTCTTAAAATATTCAATATTCATGATAAAACTTTACTTTACTTTATTTTTAATAAATTTAGTATAAAAAAAATTAATTGAATCGAGAGGATTTTTTTTAGAATAGCAGCAATCTTGCCTTCTTCTCTTTGCTCGTTTGCTTTCTTAGCAAATGGGATCGACTGATGATGGTTTTGTAGGTCCTTTCTAATTTAGACGATACACAAAAAACTTGTTTTTAGACAAGATACATTTTTTGTTTTTTATTATTGATATTTGATAAATTTCATGCAATTAACACTTAAATAACATAAATTATTTTTATTTAGACTCACAGGAATCATTTTACGTATAGAAGGTCGATAAATAAACAAGACGTAATTCTATTTTGAGTGTGGCCTTACGGCGTCTTTTCTTATTACTCATTTATTGCCTACCAGTTTACATGCTAAATTTTGATAAAAGAAAATTTTAGAAAATAAAGCAACGAAAAAGAAATATCTCTATTATTGAAATCTTTGCATTAATTACTGATCATAAATCATTAATTTATTAAACAAAAGAACCTTGCTTCATTGAATTAAAATAAGAAAATTTAAATGAAATTCAATTGGCTAATCAATAAAATTAAAACAAATTTTACTTTAATCAAACTAAAATCTTATAAATTTCAAACTATTTCTTCTCATTGATTTTATTAGGATTATTTTATTATTAAACTTTCCTAAGAGAAACAAAAATCACTTCTGACGTTCTTGATATTTATCTAGCAATCTGAAACAGAAAAAAGACCGATTCTATGGCTTTGATAACCGGTTCACTACGTACTGCACAAGTACAGTACGGAGCACACGGAAAAGGGCAGTCTTAAAGACACCCTTTTACACCTGCCAACAGTCTTAAGTGCAGGTCGCAGTACATCCATCCACAAGATGGGTTCCCACTCGGAGCCTTTCGGGATTAACCCTAGTCACGCTCCTATTTTGCATTACAAAATATATATATATATATATATTTGTTAGTATAAATATAAAACACAAGACTTTAAGGTTAGATGATAGACGAATAGTTAACTTTTCCCTTTTTTCTTTACTCTACTTTCCGTATACACTCGATTACCAAACACAAACGACACGTGTTTGGTAAAGATGGCGACTACCACTTCCTTCTTATACTCACAGCGGGTATTAGACGTGACTTCCTAGTCTGGATGTTCCTTTGTACGAGAAATTTTAGAGAGCGAGAGCGCCTTGTGCAGCCCGTTTTATAGGTCGTTATTAGATACTTATCTGCGCCATCTAGGTAGATGGTTAAGATAACTCAGAACTCAATTTACAAGATTATCCTATGTAATCCACTGCGCATGTTCATTACCACCATCTACCTAGTGACTTAGATAACATGCATAAATTTTGTTTAATTTTACTTATTTACCCGAAATTGTCATTATTTTATTATTATTATTATTAAATTAGTCTAGTTATTAGTTTTGTTATTCTTATTCATGCTAAATTTATGTAAAATTGTTAATAAAATAAAAGAACTAGGCTTTAGTGACTTTTGTTAATCTTTAAAGGTCGTTTTACATTTGACATTTGAATTTCGTACTGATGCTACATATTTTTCCTCCCTCGATCATATATATCTGATTATATATGTTCTACTTAACATTTTTATATTACAACTATATTTTTTATTGTTAATGATGTTTTAATATTCATTTTTATTCGTTTTATACATTGTACAGTTGATAAATGTCAAGTGTAAAACGATAGTGACGCCGTCGCGTGGCGTCTCTCTCTATCTCTCTCACTCATACCGAATTGGACAAGATACGGCGCTCGCTACCCAAGCGCCGCGTGTTCGAAGCTGGCGCGCATGAATTTGTCCATGGCGCGCTTTCCGTTTGAATTTAAATTATTCTAAAAAACATAAAAATCTTTTAATTACTAAAATTTTCATGATTAATAAATTACATTAGTTACTAAAGATGACTTTTTCATTAAAACTAGAATTTTTTAACAAACCAATATTTTTTTATAACCTATCAAAATTAAGAATATTTTCATATCATGGTTAATGTTAGATAAATTTTTATTTCTTTTTATTAGTAACTAATTTTCGTTTTATGCAGTTGATAGGAACGTTGCATGGTCCCCCCATTAAAATGAAAGAAAAATTTCTTTTGGTTAAGCATGCATATATTTATAACAAATGTATATAAAAAAAAATGATCTATTCAAATGTCTCATTCGCATCTAGCTCGATATAATCAGTGTCACTGAGATATGCCCACGTTTTTGAGGGGGCGGTGGGTCCATAGATGTTAATAGGCGATGCGGGTTTGGGTGGTCTCTCCTTGCGTGGGACCGGGTAGTGAGTTTTAAGCCAATCCGCCACCCTCTGTTGTTTATTATCTCGGGCTTCCTTTCCTTGTCGCCACCGTTCATGGTCAACTGGTCCTTGACAAGTGACTTGACCATGAAAGAGAGCCGTTCTTTGTTGCTCTTTTTTTATTTTCTTCAGGGCCATTTCGAACTCTATCGCCTGAATTTTCTTTTTTAACTCCACAATTCGACATTGGAGACGCCTAATTAACCTCCGGTCTTTTCTCGATCTGCCCATGATATGGTCGTAAAGCTGAAGCGTGAAAATTACCTCTTAGTAAATTTGTATTAGTCGTTAATTGATACGTAGCACAGGACAATACATTACTTACTAAATACGGCCCCTTATATAATGCTAAAAATTTACCTACGACCCTTTGTTCACCCACAGACACATTACATGCCTTTACCAACACTACATCACCCACTTTATACGACACAAGGTTAGTCCGTGAATTTAATTTATCCGCGCGTTTACGGCCTTTTGATTGAATGCGCTGATAGACTAACGATAATTGCTGAGAATACGATATATCTGAGTTGTCCCTTGATCCATTTTTCCCAGAATCGCGTGGGTTTCTTGTTCAATTGGATTTCCATGGGTGTATATCCAGTTGTATCATGAAATGATTCGTTCATGCAATCCTGAATGAACTGGACCCAATTCGCCCACGAACTGTGTTTGTTGCTTAATAAGGTGCGGAAGAACCTTCCTAATTCCTTATTCGTCCTTTCAACCATATTGCTTTGAGGGTGTCTAATGGCTGAAAAAACTGGGCGAATTTCTTCCTCTTCCAATCTCTTTATCCATCGATCCGATGTGAACTGTGTGCCGTGATCTGATTGGATTCTCTTTGGCTTCCCGTATCTTGGTATATATTCCTCGAACATTTTTTTGATAGTTGTCCTTGTATCTGCCCTTTTTATGGGAAAAAGTACAATGTATTTTGAAAAAACATCCATAGCAGAGAGAATATACCTGGTTCCCCCTCGGGCCACCGGTAATGGACCATAGAAATCAATGGAAACTAAATCACCGACTCCTTCTGGAATGATTGGTTGCGTCATGGCGGCTGTTCCTTGTGTATATACTTTATTTCGCTGACATGAATCACAACTACGTATTTTTCTAATGACCAGTTTCTTTAGCTTCGGGTAGTAGAATGTTTCTTGGATCATCTTTAGACATTTTAATGATCCAATATGCCCATATATTTCATGTACTTCTTTAATTAGAAGATTAACTACTTCATTAGTCAAAACATATTTGTATCTATCTCTGCATTTCTTCATAAGCTTATCCTCAAATATCACATAAGTTGGGTTCGCTTTTCCATCCTTGATATCATGTATTAACTCAGATAGTTTTTTATCTCTTTCTTGCATAGTTTTGAGATTGTGCAGCATTTTACTCACTTCTCCGTTGGGTTTCCGTGTCAGTACTATTGCAATTGATACTTCATCGTTGTTGGACCTCAAGTTACTATCTTGGATCCGACTTAAAGCATCCGCAAGACAATTCCTTGTTCCTGGAATGTATTCTAGGATCAAATCGTATTCTTGTAGCGCCAACGCCCACCTTCGGAGTCTTCCACTTAGGAATCTGCAGGACATTAAGAATTCGAGAGCCTTATGATCTGTTCTAACGATCACTTGTGTACCAAAAACATACGTTCGAAACTTAGTTAAAGCCCATAGGATTGCCAACGTTTCCAATTCCGTGGTAAAATAATTAAGCTCGGCTGCTTTTAACGTACGACTTGCCAGGCTTACCAGTCGCATCACGGAATTTTGGTCTTCCTGGCCCAGTGCTGCACCTAGTGCTACAGAGCTTGCATCTGTATAGAGAATGAAAGGTTCACTTCGAATTGGGTGATATAACATCACTTCCTGTTTGAATAACTCCTTAATCCTACAAAAAGCATCTTGGTGTTTCTCTCCCCAGTGCCATTTGACACCTTTCCTTGTTAACTCAAGCAGCGGTATCATTTCAAACGCCAATTCATGCGTGAATTTAGCACAAAAATTCACCAAACCTAAAAATCCTTTTAACTGTTTCACCGTCCGTGGAGGTGTAAAAGCATCGATTGCTACCACCTTATCTGGATCAATCGTGAGTCCTTTTGTTGTCAGGATATGCCCTAGGAATTTCAACTCTGTTCGGAATAATTTAACCTTGTCGAAATTGAAGGTTAAGTTAGCGTTTCTTGCTGTTTGAAATACCTCTCTTAAATGATTTAGATGTTCGTTGAAGGAACTGGACATACAGACCCAATCATCTACAAAGTCCATCACAAATCCTTTCATAGGTCGTAGAAATGGCTCTGTTGCCCTTGTAAGTGCAGATCCACTAACTTTCAATCCAAATGGAACAACTTTATATTGATAGGTTTTCCCATTGTTCAAAAATGCAGTATATTTTCTTGATTCTACGTGCAATGGGACTTGCCAGAAGCTCGCTGTTAAATCTATGGTAGACATAACGTTAAAACTTCTACAACTCTTTAGGACTTCGTCCATTGCTTCTGGTCCATCGTGGTCATCCTGTAATCGTTCATTTAATTCTCTAGCGTCTAGACATAAACGAAGTGTACCATTATTTTTCTTAACTGGCACAACCGGATTAATAAAATCACTTGTGGACCTCTCAATAATATCGTATTTAAGCATACGATTTATTTCATCAGTAACCTTATCTCTTAGATTAATAGGTACTGGATATGCTTTTTTATAATACGGTGCATCGTTGATTAAAACCAGCTTATGCACATAGGATCTAATTCTCCCTGGTTCAGGACGAAAAATATCTTGGTACTCAAATATTAATTTTTTCAACCGATCTTTTTGTTCAGTATTTAACTCTGGTACCGAATTGAGTTTATCTTCGACCTTCATAGTAAATGCATGGCGGTCTTTTTCCTCCTGCATTGCATAATCTATGTATTCATCTGTGCAAAGGTCTGGGGTAATGGAATTTATCACGAACCTATCGTCTTTCGATATTATAGCTTCGTCATATGGAATATCAAAGAACTTTTCACGGTTTATAGGAATACGAATTAATCCATTTCCAGTATCAATTATCATCCTGATTGATCTTTGTGTATCTATTCCAAAAATACATGGGCGTACTAATCGTGGAATAACTAGAAAGTTCGTTTCTATCTTGGTACTTCTTAACGTGATACTGGCACGAAACTGTTTTTTTATATTTACAGATTTCTCGCCTGTGAAACCCGTTGCTTGAAGTCCAATCAACGGTAACGTGGGTTTTTTCTTTAACACGTTTGAATGCTTTTCATAGAAATCCTTAGAAACACAAGTGACTCGACTTCCTGTGTCAATTAACGCCTTAGTTTCAATTCCTTCCAGGTTAATCAGGATTTCGGGACATCTAGTGGCTTGATATGGTCGCTGATTGTCCTCCTGTCCATGCTCTTCAATAAGTACATCTTTAAGATCATCAAAAACTGTGTTAACTTCAACTTTGCTTAACCTAGCTGGGATTCCTTCGTCCCCCCAGTTCTGTGATAGATTATTAAACATCGTTGCACCACCTTTACAATCATCCGAGGCAGGAAGTGCAACGTCTACTCGTTTTCCTGATGTTGCGTTTCCTCTTCCTCGATAATCAAAATTTGTTGACCCCCAGGTTTCGGTGTATTGTTTGATGTATACATCTTGTTCCTAGGTTGATACGGTCGGTCATATGACTTCTGCGCGTCTCGATTAGGCGTCGATGCCCTTAGATTCGCGTTATATGAGTCCTTAGGGACTCCATGGAACGAAGATGGTTTTGTCATTGGATGATCTTCAACTTTTTTGTTCCTTGTATAGTTCAGTGCACCTGCTTGGTCGAGAGCATCTAATAGTTTGATTAAGTCGTCAATCTGGTCGATTTCTTGCATGATAATCGCCTGTTGCACTTGTTCATCAAAATGTTTAGCTAATCTTCGGACTATAAACTTCTCTGGGGGCGCATCTTCTAACTGCTCGATACTATTGTAGAGCTGGTACACATACTCGCTCCTGCTTAAATTATCTTTTGCCTGATAGTGGCCGAGCTCGAGTTCTTGACGTACTTTATCCTGAACACTCTAATTCCAAAATCTTTTCAGAAATGCTGTTCTAAATTGCCCAGCATTTTGGATTTGGGGCTCCACATGTTCCCACCAGTCTTTAGCCGGTCCTTTCAAGGCTTGATCAATCAATGCTTTTATTCCCTGGCTGTCTACAGCAGTTAATTTTATATAATTTAGCAATGATTTTATATACGCAGCCGGTTTCTCATATGCAGCTGCTGAGAAAGTTGGCAATTCAAATTTCGGCTTTGCTATACCTAGTGAAACATTGCCCTGACGCATCCTTGCTTGGACCATATCGACCAATTCTTCCTTATCACGGCGTATTTGCTCTCGCAAGAGATCTTGACCTTTCCGAAGGCCTTCAAATCTCTGAGTATAACCTGCATGACGATTATCTATGCGATCTACGTCATATTCAAGTTGCCTAGCTTTAGAGTCAAGATCACCTACTTCGCTAGATAGGATTCGAACGTCGTTAACATTCTGCGCCAATGTTTCGCTGTTTTCTTTGCTGATTTGCAGCAATCTCTCACTAACTTTCCTTAGAGCATCACACTGTTCCTCTAGTGCTTTGAGACGCGCCAATGTCTTCTCACTATCGACCTTTTCCGTTTTATTTCGTGGCCGAGTTGTTTTACGCGTTGTTTTATTTTGACGCAGTTCATCCTCGACTCCCGGAACGTGAGCACCCTGATCGTCATCTTCTTTTAATCTAGCATTCATCGAGATATCAGGCAAAGATCCTATTCCTCTTCGTCTAGGTCGGTTTGCTAGCGGGATTACTAGTTCATCACTCTCCTCATTCGACGTTTCTTTGACGATAGGATTTTCGGGAGTTGCATTGACCTGATTTTCGTTATCCTCAACGTCACGAGGCGGAGTCACCTGTGGTGACCAACGTCCGCGACCACGACCACCACCGCGTTTACCCTTTTTGTGCGTCATGTTAGTGGTTTTAATTTAGATTACGAATACGTGATCTCTCGATTTTTTTTTTAGGATGTTAGATACACTTAATTACGCCGAGAACAATTATTTTTTTTTCTACGATGACCAACACCAACAAAAAAAATATATACGAAAATTAACCGTTCCTAACCTCGATTCTTATGTATAACCTCGCACTTCAACAAGAATTCCGTGATTTTTTCCTGATTCTTCTTCAGGAAATTTGTCCGTCGCGTAAGGAAATGTTCGACCCCGTCATAGTCCTTAATCTTTCCTTCGAACAGAATAAAGGCTTCGTCGATGATTTTTAACCTCTTCTCAATTTTATTGAATCGCACGTTAAATCCATCGAACTTTTCCTCGAGTTCTCCTATTAATTCTTGAAAACTTTCTCGAATTATAACGAAGTTCTGGTTAGCCCTTTCGGATTCTATCTCCAAAAGTTTTATTCTTTCTTTCTGCTCCGCGTTTTCTTTAATCAGGTTACCGTACAACCTCTTCGCGATAACGGTTTCCTCAATAAATTTGGCAACGGATTTCCTTTTCATCTACAATTAGAATACACGAAATCTCAGTTTAAGTTCGTTTTCTGTCGCTAATTTGATTCGATCAATTGACAAGAAATAGTTTTTCTTTCTCTCTTTTACTTTTATGTTATTTTTCGACTTCTACTTGAAATAATTCCTTGTGAGTCCCACCAGGGGTACCATTTATGCAACATCATAAATCTATATATTCTGAATGGCAAGATTGTTATTTATTTTTTTTATTGTAAAGATAAAAAGCTATGTTCATTAACTTAATTAAATTTGTTTCTTAAAATATTCAATATTCATGATAAAACTTTACTTTACTTTATTTTTAATAAATTTAGTATAAAAAAAATTAATTGAATCGAGAGGATTTTTTTAGAATAGCAGCAATCTTGCCTTCTTCTCTTTGCTCGTTTGCTTTCTTAGCAAATTGGATCAACTGATGATGGTTTTGTAGGTCCTTTCTAATTTAGACGATACACAAAAAACTTGTTTTTAGACAAGACACATTTTTTGTTTTTTATTATTAATATTTGATAAATTTCATGCAATTAACACTTAAATAACATAAATTATTTTTATTTAGACTCACAGGAATCATTTTACGTATAGAAGGTCGATAAATAAACAAGACGTAATTTTATTTTGAGTGTGGCCTTACGGCGTCTTTTCTTATTACTCATTTATTGCCTACCAGTTTACATGCTAAATTTTGATAAAAGAAAATTTTAGAAAATAAAGCAACGAAAAAGAAATATCTCTATTATTGAAATCTTTGCATTAATTACTGATCATAAATCATTAATTTATTAAACAAAAGAACCTTGCTTCATTGAATTAAAATAAGAAAATTTAAATGAAATTCAATTGGCTAATCAATAAAATTAAAACAAATTTTACTTTAATCAAACTAAAATCTTATAAATTTCAAACTATTTCT
The DNA here is from genome assembly GCA_017163975.1 of Anastatus disparis. Taxonomy (NCBI): domain Eukaryota; kingdom Metazoa; phylum Arthropoda; class Insecta; order Hymenoptera; family Eupelmidae; genus Anastatus; species Anastatus disparis. The sequence goes on along the minus strand of JAFFSR010000045.1, from coordinate 276,056 downwards.
TCTCATTGATTTTATTAGGATTATTTTATTATTAAACTTTTCTAAGAGAAACAAAAATCACTTCTGACGTTCTTGATATTCATCTAGCAATCTGAAACAGAAAAAAGACCGATTCTATAGCTTTGATAACCGGTTCACTACGTACTGCACAAGTACAGTACGGAGCACACGGAAAAGGGCAGTCTTAAAGACACCCTTTTACACCTGCCAACAGTCTTAAGTGCAGGTCGCAGTACATCCATCCACAAGATGGGTTCCCACTCGGAGCCTTTCGGGATTAACCCTAGTCACGCTCCTATTTTGCATTACAAAATATATATATATATATATATATATATATATTTGTTAGTATAAATATAAAACACAAGACTTTAAGGTTAGATGATAGACAAATAGTTAACTTTTCCCTTTTTTCTTTACTCTACTTCCCGTATACACTCGATTACCAAACACAAACGACACGTGTTTGGTAAAGATGGCGACTACCACTTCCTTCTTATACTCACAGCGGGTATTAGACGTGACTTCCTAGTCTGGATGTTCCTTTGTACGAGAAATTTTAGAGAGCGAGAGCGCCTCGTGCAGCCCGTTTTATAGGTCGTTATTAGATACTTATCTGCGCCATCTAGGTAGATGGTTAAGATAACTCAGAACTCAATTTACATGATTATCCTATGTAATCCACTGCGCATGTTCATTACCACCATCTACCTAGTGACTTAGATAACATGCATAAATTTTGTTTAATTTTACTTATTTACCCGAAATTGTCATTATTTTATTATTATTATTATTAAATTAGTCTAGTTATTAGTTTTGTTATTCTTATTCATGCTAAATTTATGTAAAATTGTTAATAAGATAAAAGAACTAGGCTTTAGTGACTTTTGTTAATCTTTAAAGGTCGTTTTACATTTGACATTTGAATTTCGTACTGATGCTACATATTTTTCCTCCCTCGATCATATATATCTGATTATATATGTTCTACTTAACATTTTTATATTACAACTATATTTTTTATTGTTAATGATGATTTAATATTCATTTTTATTCGTTTTATACATTGTACAGTTGATAAATGTCAAGTGTAAAACGATAGTGACGCCGTCGCGTGGCGTCTCTCTCTATCTCTCTCACTCATACCGAATTGGACAAGATACGGCGCTCGCTACCCAAGCGCCGCGTGTTCGAAGCTGGCGCGCATGAATTTGTCCATGGCGCGCTTTCCGTTTGAATTTAAATTATTCTAAAAAACATAAAAATCTTTTAATTACTAAAATTTTCATGATTAATAAATTACATTAGTTACTAAAGATGAGTTTTTCATTAAAACTAGAATTTTTTAACAAACCAATATTTTTTTATAACCTATCAAAATTAAGAATATTTTCCTATCATGGTTAATGTTGGATAAATTTTTATTTCTTTTTATTAGTAACTAATTTTCGTTTTATGCAGTTGATAGGAACGTTGCAAATTCTGTATTTGGAATATTTATAAAATAAATGTTTTTAACACAGCGTACGTAAAATTGCATTTAATGAAACGCAGCCCACGGTGGTCCTCGATTAATTTTAACCGTGAAGTCTTTGCACCTCGGATTTTCCTTTTGGATATGATTCTAAACATATTTAGGATCAAATTTTAACAAAAACCAAAATCGAAAAATAAGCACTTTTTTATTTATTCAATTTAAAAAAATTTTTTTTAATTTTTTCATTGATAATTTTTGAAATTAATTTCTAGAATGGCGTTTTCGATTAAAATTATGAATTATTTACATATTTTAAGCAAACATTATATATTTAAAAAAATTTTTAATTATGTAACAATGTAAGCGTAACGTTAAAATTAAGATCTTTTTTTATAAAACATGATAGTGATAAAAATTATAACGAATGATGCATCTTTAAAGTGATTGTAATTAGAAAATACAGTGTATTAATATTCTATAAGAACACGACACGAAAAGAAAATATATAAAGCAATGTACCTCCAGTTGAGATGAAAATTGTTCGTAAACAAAGCATAATCATCGCTTCTATTCACAAACGTTTCGTTGAATTTTTGAAAATTCCAATGTTATTAATGTTTATGAATGAAGTCAATCGTTTTGTAATAGTGAATTAAACACCATGCCGCCAAATATCATTAAAAACCACGCGCGTACATGAGGAAAATCGTTATGTTATCTGTTTGCTTTGTTTTAATAAAAGTGGATTGATGCTTAACGTAACCCCGGCTTTAAAACTTAAAATAACTAAGCTATTTACAACTTATGATGAACAAAATGAGTGTCTTCCTAAAGTTGTGTGTCCATTCTGCAAAAGAAATCTGTACAGTATATTTACATATTTTAAAAGAACTTAAAAAGGAAGCCAATGATTGGGCAGAATACTGTAGTGTCCAACGTGAAATAACTTACGGAACTCCTTTTAAAGGAAACAGTTGCAAAATATTACTAAATAATATCGATTTCTTGCGATCCAACAGTAACTTGAATTGTTTAAAATATGTTGAGGTTTTTGAAAAGTTTAACGCGGTTGTCAACTCTTGCTTTACTGTTTCTTTAAATCCAAAATTTATTGAATTTATCGATGCGTTTAAAGATGCTTATCTATCTTTAGGTATTTCGGTAACACCAAAAGTACATGCAGTTTTTTTCCATGTAAAAGACTTTTGTATTGAACATAATCGAGGCCTAGGTTTTTACAGTGAACAGGCTATGGAAGGGGTCCATCATGATTTTTCTGCAACGTGGGCTAAATACAAAGTATCGCAAAATAATTCTAATCATGCAGATAAATTATTAAGAGCAGTCTGTGAATATAATTCACTGCATGTAACTTAAGTAAAAACTGTATATATGTTATTTGTGTGTTTATATGTATATATTATATATATATATATATTTCAATCATAAAATTAAATATGTATATTCATGTACTATTTGATTCATGAATAAGTATTCAGGTATTTGTTGTACTTATATCTTGCAATAGTTTTCATCACGATAATATGTCGGAGAAAAATAATTTCAACCTTTTGCTTACATTGTTACATAACTTAAGATTTTTCTAAATATATTTACAATGATTTTTGCTTAAAATATGTAAGTGATTCGAAATATTATTCAAACAAGCTATAAAAATTTATTTCATAAATTATCAATAAAAATTTTTTTTTCATAAAAAACTATGCATAAAAATTAAAATTTGAATGAATTAAAAAGTGCTCATTCTTCGATTTTGGTTTTTATTGGAATTTGATCCTGAATATGTCTAGAATGATATCCAAAAGAAAAATCCGAGGTGCAAAGACTTCACGGTTAAAATTAATCGAGGACCACCGTAAGCCAAATTCTTGATGTGCAATTTTACGCACTCCATGTCAAAAAATATTTTTTGTTACTAGTGCGTTAAATTATAAATATTCGTGCGATTGCTATGACACTTGGGCTGGCTTGGCTGACCCTCGTGCATATCAACCGCACGAATATTTATAATTTGATGCACTAGTATCAAAAAGTACTATTGTTAAATTGCCTTTAAAAATTATAATATTATATAAATATGTATTTAATTATTCAGAAAGGTTTGTTGTAAATAGAACAGAAATATCATTATTTTTAGTTACTTATAAGAATTGCATTATTCACAATTATTTATAATTATTCACAGATATTTACGGTATTTACAATGAAAAACTGTTGAAGGTATCAGGATGGATTTTAAGCCTGAAAAAAAAACTTCAAATGTAGTCATAATTTTTTTTTCTAATGATATTAATTAATGAAAATTCTTATCACCTTAAATATATATTAAATATAAGACTTTGATCCATTAATAATTTTAAAAAACCTTATCCCATGTTTTTTTGTTATGTATATATATAATTGCCGAAAATAACCATTTTCAAATCGTTATATCATTTTAACAGATTTTAGTATAATTTTTTATCTTATTACAATTAATTCAAAGCATTTTCCAAAATTTCTTATATTTTTCAGCTTTTGAAAGTAAATACACTGAATTAAATTAGTTAATATAAAAGCAATTCTATTGTGAATATTTTTAAAAAAAAGTTCATTTAAAAGAAATAAAAATTTTTAAAAGATTGTCAATTTCTAATAATGGGTTTGACTGAGAAAAATAAAAGTTAAAGGACAAAAATTGTATAGTGGAATAGCTTACATGTTAAGTGATATTCATAAATTAGGATTTAATAATCTTTGAAATCGGTGCCCCTCATTTAATATGCTACACTTTACAAATTCAAATACCGCAATATATTAATTTAGTACTGACTGATAAAGAAGCATTGTTTTCCGGAAATTTTGAAAAAGTTCACTGGATTTGTATGTATTATAATAATAAAATAATTCATATATATGATAGTTTAAATCTACAAGATGAGCATAAGATTTATATAAATAGATTATTTCCAAACAAATAAAAAATGAGCACAGTTTTCGAAACAGTACAATCACAAACAAATAATTATGATTGCGGTCTTTTTGCAATTGCTTTTGCTGTTGCAATACTTTATAATTTATGTCCATGTTTTTCAAGATATGATATTTCTTAAATAAGATTACATTTATTAGGTATTTTTGAAACGCAACAAATCAGAATGTTTTCTTTTTTACACATATAATAATACAAATATTAATTACGATAATCCATCGAACATGATAAGAAGTTTTTGTCATGAACCATATTCCAATAAAATACCATTAAATTCAGATATCGCACAGTGCTTCCGAGGAAGTTTAAGAGCAGATCGTATATCTTTGTCCTTTTCTATACGTAAATAGCTATAGAACTTCTTTTCGACATTAATTTTAATAAATATTAGAGCTAAATAGCTGCATAACATAAGGCAGATATTTTTTAATTTTATTATATCTTTACTATTACACTGACGTTCCAAATATTTTTGAGCATTTGTTTTATAAATAAAATAAAATGGTTTGCTTTTGAATCTTTTTTTCATTCTTACTTATTTTTCTCCAAATCGATCATGTAAAATGATTTTAAAAGTGGTGGCTGAAATATGTAATGGGCCTACAAATCATTCTCAGATGAAGAAAAAGCCTTTTGTGCTTGACTTTCGTGCGAATTTACTCGCATCTCTTCAATTATGAGCCTCGCCTTTAAATCAGTTAAGAGGCGGTCGGAACCAAATCGGTGACTTGCGGTATATATCAAGTCAGCATTTTTCGCTTTACGATAATATTTTGTATATTTTTATGGCTTAAACCATTTCAAATTATTCTTTATATACATGACTAGAGGAAATGACTATATTTTTACCATATGAATAAGTAAATAAATTATTATAAGCATTTATTACAAATATCAAACTGACTTGACATATACCGCATGCAAAAAACTGTCGTGTCGATTGTTAGGTGGCATTTTTCGCTTTATAACAATATTTTGTATATTTTTGTGGCTTTAAATATTTTAAATTATTCTTTATATACATGACTAGAGAAAATGACTATATTTTTACCATATTAATAAATGAATAAATTATTATAAGCATTTATTACAAGCACCGAACTAAGTCACCGATTTGGTTCCGACCGCCTCTTAAAGTCCTTTTTTCTGTTGCAGTTGATTCCCACGCTGTATTAAAATGCATGTACGTAGTTGGTAGAGTCATTAGTATCTTCGTTATAATCATATCATCAGACACAATTTCTCCTGCCATCTTTAGTTTGTGCGCCAGATCTTCTATTTTTGCTATGTGCACAGAGAGAGTATCGGGCATGTCCTTGTCTAACATATACCAACGCTGCAGCAAAAGATGTTTAGAGGTCTCATTTTTGCTTTCGAAAATTTCATGCAGTTTGTCCCACATTTCCTTAGCTGAATCGCAATTTATAATGTGCAGCATGACTTGTTCGCTTACTGTGGTGACTATATATTTTTGTGCTGTGCCATCCCGTTTTTTCCACTTTTTAAATTCGCTTTGCACTTGCGGAGTAACTTCTCCTGTTAATTCGAGTTTTAGAGTACTACCGTCTACTATATCCATCGTCTCGCTCGAAAGAAACATAACTTTGAGCTGGAACTTCCATGTTCCCCAGTTATCCGCTCCTCGAAGCTTCTCGATTTTTACAGCGTCGCCTTCCATTTCAGTTAATTTTGCACGTGGCTAACCTCAAAAACGATACTGACTTTTTTGTACTGTAGACTTTCTCACTACCAAAAAACTATTATTTCCAAAACGTAAGTTTAATGTGATCTGGGCTCATAACCTGTTGTTTAATTTATTATAAATAGTTATCAATAAGATAAGTTTGGATTAACGTGGAAATGATAACACAAGAATAATAAGCCATGCGAGCGTTTATTTCGAACCATTACAAGCTTCTGCGCAGTATGCTTTCTACAAAACTAAAGATACGCCGTAAACGTAATATACCTTATGTATGTAATAAACTATATGTGTATACATAATTTAAACTGTGTCAATCCTAACATATAACTTTGTCTATTTATTTTAACAGATATAATAACATCTATAAACATAAGTAATTTTAATAAACGAAATTATTTTAGTAACAATTTTATTGTTTTTAAAAAAATGATGAGTGGTCATCTATCAAAAATTAATTTTAAATAAAAATTAAAATTATGATCCTGAAAATCAAACAGTACGAAGTGCCTTTAATATGTCATCAAAAAATAAAAAAATTAAATTAAAAGAAATTTTTAATATAATTTTTTACATAGGGTCTGAGTCCCGGTTACTGTGCCTGAATCTAATTCTGTGCTTTACATGTATTTCAAATGGAAAGCACAGAATTAGGTTCAGGCACAGTAACCGGGACTCAAACCCTACATAATTTTCAATATTTATATTAGTTTTTTGGCATGTAGGATATAAGATCAAACTCTAGATATCGCAGCATACAACTGACCATGATCAAAAACTTCTCTTCATCAATCAATAATTATATTATTCTTTTGAGCAGCAAACAACAGCTAAAAATTTTTTTAAGCAATTGAATAAACTAATAGCAGTATCTGCTTCAATTTTTCTTTATCTACAACATATAAGTGATTTGAAACATAATAGAGACAAATCTGCGTTGGTTACACACTGTAAAAATTTTAGCCATAGCTTTGATACAAACATAGGAACCTCAAACATATTAGACACTGAATGCAACCATCAAAAAAGATTGCTATCAGAAATGATATATATTAAAAAATATGAAAATTGCAATAATACACGACACTGAAAAATTAAACAGCGTATATAATAAATACATAGTTGAATTATTACAAAGAAATTAATTTTTTTGATAAAACGGTTTCAAGAATAAATTATTTACAATAAAACACAATAATTGTTAAATTAGATTAAATATAATTAAATCAAATTCATTCATGTGAGTCAAAATCTTGAATCAAATACCAAGTACATAAAAAAACACACTTGCTAGTCACTTTGTACAAACGTAACTCACCTAAATTACCTATGCTAAAGATTTGTATAACCAAAGAAGATAGACACTTATAGAAGGATTCTTCTGGCTTACATTTTTCGTCCGAAAGCCTGGGTAACACATCAACATTGTTTGTATATCTATGCATATGAAAAATGTGCTATATATATGATATATATAGATATAAAAATACATGGGATTTGATGGCGTCCCCAAGTAGCTGGGTAACAGAACTAACTCATTTTTAGCAGACATTTCCCATTTAAGAGTACGCACGCTTCTATCAGCGTCTATATTTGTTGAAATAACTTATACTTCACAATGTCACGCAGATCATGACGACGCATATTAGATTGCGAAAATTTTTATTATTAATAGAAATATCTATTATTATATATTTTTATAAAACAAAGATAGTTTAACAGTTATGTAATACCACATGTTTAATACTTGTAAGTTTATTTTTTATTTTTATTGTTAAGCCTAAAATGTATTGTTTTAGGTGATGTATTTTTAATGTATTGTTGGTGAATTTAGAAATTTTTAATCATTAAGAAACTGTTATCAGTTGTTATTAAATTTTATGTTTTAGCACCTGAAGTGGCCTCTCTAAAAAATAGAGGAGAAAAGTCGTTTTTTCTCTTATAGAAATAAAGAAAAATTGAAACAGCTGCTGCTATTAGTTTATTCACAGTTAGAAATATCAAAGACAAAGTCTGTTAAAACCATTAATAGACAAAAATGTGTGTTACTTTAATAGGAGGTCACGTATCTCTGTCCTTTTCTACTCAAAAAAATGATTTTTTTACAAAAACTAACAACTTTATCAAAAAATGAAGAGAAAGCCGCATCTTGTATCAAAAAAAGCAATATTTTCTTTGATGAGAAAAAATTAATTTTATTGCTTCGTTCTCAAGAAAACCTTGAAAAACCAAATTGTCCACCCTAACCTCTATGTTTTAAGTTTTTCAAGGTATTCTTGAGAACGAAGCAATAAAATTAATTTTTTCTTATCAAAGAAAATATTGCTTTTTTTATTACGAGATGCGGCTTTCTCTTCATTTTTTGCTAAAGTTGTTAGTTTGTGTAAAAAATTCAATTCTTTGATTAGAAAAGGACAGAGATACGTGACCTCCTCTTAACAGATAAAATGTCTTTTAAGGATTTAACAAACAAATGTCTGTTAAAATTTTACTTATAAATTACAGACATTGTCTGTCAATGTACTAAAACTTTTTTTGGTCTTGTTTTCCGTACACATACATACACGTTTTATATATAGTTTTATTTTTTAAATTCACGTTTAAATTAATAAATGTACAAGAACTCAAGAAATATTAGAAAGAACGTTTTTTATTATATCTTATACAATATTATATTCGTTTATAATATGATATTCGTTGTCTAATGAATAGCTTTCGTAACATTTACAATGATATAATTTTAATAATTATTAACAATTTTTATAAACAAATTATAATAATGTGATTTTTCGAAAAAAAAATATATATATTTTTTAGGTCATTTTGAGTAAACAAGGTTCTCATGAACATATTGCTAAAATGAACTGAATCGGCAAAAAAAAATCACAGTTTGAAAAACGCGATTTTTCAAAACTTTGACAGCCTATAGCTCAGCTTCTACTGATTTCATTTTAACTCACAATAGCTTAAATTGTTTGTTAAAATATAAACTTAAAGATTACAGTAGTTAGCGACCGTATTTATAATGATTATTTGCCGCATGGGGGCGCTGCGGTTAGGTGAGAGAAAAATGTAAAATAATTTTTACTCAGCGATTTACAATTTACTGAAACAATAATATACTCCTAATGTTGTCAATAACTCTAGTCTTATATATGTAGAATAATTATTGATGCTAATCTTGTTTGAAAAGTCTAAAATATTGTTGTAAAGCGAAAAATGCAGCGCGAGATAGAGCCGGCGTGAGCATATATGTATTCATCATTCTTTAGTATTACTTTCTCTGTCGCACTAAAGAAAAATACACATGTTTACATCGACTCTATTACGCGCAGAATTTTTCGCTTTACAAAAATATTTTAGACTTTTCCAACAAGGTTAGCATCAATAATTATTCTACATATATATAGCAAAAGTTATTGACAACATTAACGGTATATTATTGTCTTAATAAATTGTAAATCCATACATTCTTCTCTCACTTGCAGCGCCACCAAGCGGCAAATGGTTCCAGCCGCCTCTTAATCGCTCAAAAAAGTACCGTTTTTTAAAAAATCGCGTTTTTTCAAACTTTGCGATTTGTTTTCTGCCGATTCAGTGCATTTTAGCAATATGTTCATGAGAACCTTTTTTACTCAAAATGAACTAAAAAAATATGATAAAATTTTTTTTTTAAGTGCATTTTTATAATTTGTTTATAAAAATTGTTAAGAGGAGGTCCCGTATCTCTGTCCTTTTCTAATAAAAAAATTGAGTTTTTTACAGAAACTAATAATTTTAGCAAAAAATGAAGAGAAAGCCGCATCTCGTATCAAAAAAAGTAATATTTTCTTTGATAAGAAAGAATTAATTTTATTGCTTCGTTTTCAAGAAAACCTTGAAAAACCAAATTGTCCACCCTAACCTCTATGATTTAAGTTTTTCAAGGTTTTCTTGAGAACGAAGCAATAAAATTAATTTTCTCTTATAAAAGAAAACATTGCTTTTTTCGATACAAGATGCGGCTTTCTTTTCATTTTTTGCTAAAATTATTAGTTTTTGTGAAAAAATCATTTCTTTGATTAGAAAAGGACAGAGATACGCGAACTCCTCTTAATAAGCGCCATTTTCAGACCACTTTTTTTTTTCATTCTACCCAAAAAATTCGGATTTAGCAGGTCAAAAATACATAAAAAAAACCTGGGTAGAATTGAGGACCTCGATCGACCAAGACTTATGTAGTTTGCCCCTGGACTATCTGTTCTAGTCGTTTGTTACGGTCATTTTCAGAATCAACTGACATAAAGTCTGTTAAATCGTCACATCCTTGTTTGTTACTTTAACAGACAATTTAGTAACAAAAAAAAAAAGTTAACAGATTACACAATTGTTTTTAACTGTGTTCAGTTCCTTAAAACAATAATTATATTATCAAACGTTTGTCCATGTAATTTATTAATCGTCATAGCAAAAGATAATTCACATGAAAATTACGTTCTTTTAAATGTTAAAGGAATATTCATTTTCACAATATAATCTACTACAGTTTGGAAAAATATTATCTTATACCACCCGTCAAAATTTTACATTTTAATAAATGATTAGAAAATTCTAAAATTTGCAATCTCGCACTATAGCATGAACCTTTATTAATACTTATATTTCTTATAAGCATTACAATAAATTTTTCTCTCAAATGTAATTTACTGGAAGGATTAAAAGAATTTAAATATTCTAGAAGAAACATTTCATCTGATTCATTAATGATTTTCATCACTATCAATTTCCGAGTTTTCAAAATGCTCTAAAATTAAAACTGCGCTAAGAAAATTAGTTTTTAAAAATTTTTTTCTTCTGACAATAGCGGATAACTTACATGCGAATTTTGGGGCAAATCTATCGAGTAATTTACATAAAATAAAAGAAAAATGAAATTTTTTTCTTCAAATTCTACAAAATTATCTAAAATTAAAACCACGCTAAGAAAATCAGTTTTCAGAAGTTTTTCTTTTGGTAGTCGCAAATAATTTACAAGCAAATTTTAGAGCAACCCTACTAAAAAATCTCAGGTGAGAAATCACCTGATTTCTCAGGTGATTAATCATGCCAAAATCTCATGTGACGATTTTTTTGGTTTTTACACGTTTCAAAGCATACTTAGTCAATTGCGAACTATTTTTGAAAATTTTTGAAAAATTTGAACTTAGAAAATTTTTTTAAAATTTGGTCTTAGAAAAAATTTTTACTCATTTTACAAAAAATTTTCTAAGTTCAATTTTTGAAAAATTTTAAAAAATAGTTCGCAATGGACTAAGTATGCTTTGAAACGTGTAAAAACCAAAAAAATCGTTACATGAGATTTTGGCATGATTAATCACCTGAGAAATCAGGTGATTTCTCACCTGAGATTTTTTAGTAGGGAAATCCATCGAGTACTTAAGGAGGTTCTTGCATGAAAATTCTAAGACTACACAATAAAGTTTCTTATTATTTAAAATGTCCTGAATCCGATCGTATGCTTAATTTATGGGCTTGCCGTGCAAAATTTAATAAAATCAGAACTTAAAGTTTGAACTTTTTTGTACAGACTCTTATAGGACTGTGAATAAAATATATCAAAATTGAGTATTTGCAAAGCAGGGAGTGATTTTCTGAAAAAGACAGATAAATAAATGTCTAAAAGAAAGTTTCCTCTTTCAAATGATAACTAGTAAATTACCTATTGCCGTGGTAAATATTGAGATATTACACGTTAAAGTTAATAAACATCTTTGCGACCGGATCAAAAGAAGCCATGTTTTTCGCATCACTCGACAGCGACGAAAAAAGTGCGCGAATTTCGAAAGCTTTAAATTCTTATAACAAAATAAAATTAATAATATTATGTATAAATATATATTATTCTATTTGAAATTGTTTTATGATAAACTATTCTATTTCTGCTACTTTTAAATCATTTCTCCAAATTTTATTATATTATTATCAAAATATTAAAATAAAAATAAGCAAACTTAACCTAAAAGCAGAAACCGGTCACAGACGCCATGTTACATACATATATATATGTATACATTGTACTACGCGATCAAATTCATGACAATTTATTTACATTTTAAGTACGTAACGTGCAAAAAGTGCAATGTTCATAGTAGATTTGAACGTAAAACATAATTATTTAATTTTCAAAAATAAATATATATATAAATATCTACATTCACTTTTTTATCGACTTTGACCTTAGCTGTACTCGCAAGAACCTCCTTAAAGTAAAATACAAAAAAAAATTAAAAATTAGAATTGAAAAAAAATGTTTTAAATTGTTCTAAAATTAAAACTATTCCAAGAAAACCAGTTTTCAATAGCTTCCGTACCAGTTAGACAAAAAAATAAATTGTATGCAAAATTTGAAGGAAATCTGTCGAGTACTTTTCGAGATCTAATTGACGTAATGAGTACATACACACACACATACATACAGACACTTTCTGCCCTACAAAAAAAAAATCAGGTGAGAGATCATTACATGAGATTTTGGCATGATAAATCACCTAAGAAATCAGGTGATTTCTCGCCTGATTTTTTTTAACAGGGTGGAAACCACTTTTTTCCACGAGTCTAAATATGTACAAATTAATAAAAAAATAGAACAAATTTTTCTATTGATACAATGTTTTCTCTATGAGAAAGTAAAAGTGTATTAAAATATATTTATAACTCATAAATCTTAAGACATGATACACATACAACATTATTTCATTTTGAATAGTGTTATTAAATAAACAAAATCAAGTTTTTAACTAATCAAAAGGATTTTAAGCATCAGATAAGGGTTTTTAAAACTATTCATGGATCAAACTTTTTTATTTAATGTATATTTAAGCTAAAAAAAAGTTTTATTAGTTAATATTATAATAACAAAAAATTATCAATTACATTTAAATCTGATTTTTTTCAGGCTGAAACTCAGGTCTGATAGCTCAAATAACTACAGTTGAGTAGAAAGTGCATAGGCGCCCAAGTTATTTCAGCTTATGTCTGTATGTTATAAAATAACCCATATGTATAAGTAAACTAATCAGTTAAATATATTATATTAAATATTAATTCATTGTATATTATAAAATATAGCACACCTATATTAGTAAATATTCAACTTTTTATTGAAAATATAGTCATATGGCTTGTTTGTCAACTGTAATGCAAATTTTATATACAAATCTATAAAAAAGATGCTTACTATAGTTATAATTTTATCAGCATGTTAATTATTTTTAAGCTTTATTCATTAAAACATAAATTGTTTTTCCATTTTTTAATTTCATGTATTAATATTTAGTTAAATAGTAATGTATATAATAAAATAACTCACTCGTATAAGCAAACTATTTAGTTAAATACATTATATTACATATTAATTCATCGTATATCATAAAATAGCACACTTATATAAAAGGAATAAGTAAATTATTCAAATTTTCATTAAAAATAGACATATAGCTTGTTCGTCAACTGTAATACAAATTTTATATGTTAATCTATAACAAAGCTGCCTATCGTACTAGCCTATCCTACTATACATACTTTTATCAGTGTGCAAATTATTTTCAAACTACATTTACTGAAATCACACATTTTATACTTCTATTTATTTATGTATTAATATTTAATATAATAAGTTTAACTAAATAGTATTGTATATTATGAAATAGCACACTCGTATAAGTAGATTCTTTAAATTTTCATTAAAAATAGACATACAGTTTGTTCGTCAATTGTATCATCCATTGTTAGCAGTAAATTTTGATCTTCATTTATTCTAGCCTTATTTTTTTTATTAAAATGTGCACATAAATTTATCTTTAAAACATTACTTAAATATATTACTTTTTTTTGGTACTTTGATGATTTTTAATCTGACTAGGAGAGTATCACATCTCCGGATCACGGATTTTGCTCTAACTTTGAGATAGGTTTTCAGATGTCAAAATATGGAAAAAGCCAGAGTTATAGACCCCAACGCTCAATATTTCTCTAGTTGCAGGCAATCAAAGAAAATTACTAAAAAAGTTACTAGATTTTTAAACGCTTATAATTCTTTAACATTAATAGCTAGACGCTTGTAACTGTTTTTAAATGAAAGCTACGTTCAAATCCTTTCAAAAAAGCACCTATGGCATATCAAAATATTATTTTTTCCCAAAGTTACAGCGTTATAAGAATTTGAGCTGAATTTCCTTTTAAAAATATTAACTAATGATAAATGTTAAAATGTAGTACAATTTTCATAACGCTGTAACTTTGGGAAAAAATAATATTTTGATATGCTATAGGTGCTTTTTCGAAAGGATTTAAACGTAGCTTTCATTTAAAAACAGTTACAAGCGTCTAGCTATTAATGCTAAAGAATTATAAGCGTTTAAAAATCCAGTAACTTTTTTAGTGATTTTCTTTAATTGCCTGCAACTAGAGAAATATTGAGCGTTGGGGTCTATAACTCTGGCTTTTTCCATATTTTGACATCTGAAAACCTATCTCAAAGTTAGAGCAAAATCCGTGATCCGGAGATGTGATACTCTCCTAGTGAGTAATAGAAATATAGAATAATAAAACTTTCGTAACCTCAAACCTTCATAACCTCAAACCTTTATTAATTGCTATTACTATACTTATTTTTAAATAAAAAACAATTAAAAATATATACATATTGTACCTGCATTAAGCAATACTTATGCAATAAAGGAATAAATTACTTATCTGAATTGTTATATTATTTGATGTCTTTACAATTTTACTGGAATCTTTAAATAAAAGGTAATCACCTTACTTGTGCTCATAGTTATATATTTTATCATTAAACTATACATTGGTTATATACATAAATAATATTGCTTGGTTTAAAATAAAACATTCTTATTCTATTTTAATTGAGTTACTTTTATTACATTTAAAAAACAATGCCTAGAAATTAATTTTCATTTATTTAAAAAATTTAAACCCTTTAAAATTTAATTTTTGGCGCCTATTCTATATCGACCAATCAGGATTCGATCTTTAGATGCTTCAACATGGCGGCTCATCATTTTTTTAAGAAGGGATAAATAATTTGTATCTATTTCAAACGAAAAAATTCTTAACATTTTATAAAACAAAATATATAAATATTTTAAGTGTGTTTAAAATGAATTCTCATTTTGAGAATTTAAACAAATATCTGAACATTCTTCAATTTAAATTAAATTAACCATGACTTTACAAAAAATTTCTTTTATTAAATTAAGGTATCTCTTAAATATTTAATAAATTTTTACTTAAATTATTCAAATAAAAATGTAGTTTGGCTAATATTATTAACCATGAATAATTAACTAACAAATTTATGAACATTTCTTATGCTTATACCAATGAACATGTACAAGTTTCGAGAATTTATTAACAGATGAGTTGGTAGCCAAGTAGACTAAGTCATGGGCAACACTTTTTTTTTTATTTTGTTTGACATCCTCAAGAACCGTGGTTCGAATCTCGAACAAATAATTTTTTTTTTTTTTTAATTTAATAGCTTATTTTTAATCAATTATAACATTTTTTGTTTTTCATAATCATGTAAAATAGAGGGATTATTTATAATTTGATGATTAAAAAAAGTATTTTGCGAATTTGATTCAATCAAAAGAATTGTTTGTGAATACTTTGTGAATACTTTAAAAACTAAAGTGGTCGGACATTCGTGAATAAACAAAGCAATCATTGAGAACTCTTTATTGATACTTTCGTTTACGAAAGTATACATAAAGAATTCTTTTTTAATTCTCTCTTTGACACCGTTTGCTTGTTGGGATAGTAAAGATATAATAAAATTAAAGAATATCTACCTTATGTTATGCAGCTATTTAGCTCTAATATTTATTAAAATTAATGTCGAAAAGTAGTTCTATAGCTATTTATGTATAGATACATAGTATTCAGAGAATGTAAATTCGATGACATCTGTTAATATACACTTTAAGTAGTCATTTGAAACTGGCATAACTAATAAGGAGAAGTCTCCACACCTCTAGGAAACTGATTTAGCTAATACTGCAGGTTATGATTCATTGATCAAAAGAATGAATCTGTGTTGTTTCTTTTCTTATAATAAGCCCAGCAACAAAGATAAGGTTGTTTCTTTCAAAAATATAGTAACAAAAAGTGCTTATGACAATTTTAATAATCAAAAAACTAAAACTCTCACAAAAAAGTGCATGAAAGATAAAAAAGTACAAGTTGAACACTTTACTTTGAACCTTATTGTGTTAAAAAAGGTTTGTGGTTCGGAAGTTATGCTGAATTAAATATTACTACATATTTTCTTAATATTTTTAGCATGTAACACATACTGAATTTTTACACGATTTAATTAGCGTATTTTCATCACCTCGTACACAGCATGGAATATTTATCGAAGCTTCCTGCAATAATGGCACAGAAAATTTAAAATATTTCAGGAATCTTCCATGGAATATTCCTGTAATATTCGTTGATTCTTTTTATATTGGAATATTCTATGGAATATTGTTGGAAAACTTCTCGAATATTTCATTGGAAGATTTGGGTCATCTCTAATCTTCCATTGAAACATTTCAGGAATCTTGTAGGAATATTTCATAAAATATTTCGTTGGAACATTCATGGAAGATTTCAGAAAAGATTTGAGGAAACTTTCATGAAATATTCCATAAAATATTTCTGGAAGATTTCAGAAATTCATCGTAAAATATTCCATGGAATATTCATGGAAGATTTGTAGAATATTGACACGGAAGATTAGGATTATTTCAGAAAACTTCCGTAGAATATTCCTCTAATATTCGTATGTCCTTGATTCTTCTTACATTGGAATATTCCATGAAATATTTTTGAAAGAGATCAAGAATACTTCAATGGAAGGTTTAGGTAATCTCACATCTTTCATGAAATGTTCCTGGAAAATTTTTGGAAGGTTTCAATGAAAGATTTAGAGTTTCAGATCTACCACAAAATATTTATGGAATATTTTATGAAAGATTTAGAAATGCTGAGAGAGGATAGTATACATATTGAATAATAATACATCATACTCATATATCAATACATATACGCATGAATAAACATTGACATTAAGTAATAAAATCGCATTTACATAATCGCTTCGACTGTACGCAACAAAACGGCAACCCTTTCGCTTATATAGTGAGTAAGGTATTGCCCAACCACTTGGGGATAAAACTCCCATTTAACGAACATCCCCCTATCGGCGTCACTAGAAATCTTCCGTAACATTCCGCGCAAGCTTCTAACGGAAACTTCATGGAATCCTTCTAGAATATTTCATACAATATTCCACTGTAAGATTACTTAAATCTTTCTATAAAATATTTTGTGAAATATTACTAGAAGATTTATGTAATATTCCGCTGTACAATTTTGAAGTTTTTCGAAATCTTCCAGCGAAATATTTATGGAATCTTCCTAAAATCTTTCATGAAATATTTCACTGGAAGATTACTTCAATCTTTCTGTAAAATATTACATGAAATATTTTTGGATGATTTAGGTAATAGTTCGCTTAACAATTTAGAAGTTTTTCGGAATCTTTTAGCAAAATCTTTATGAAACCTTCCTAGAAATTCCCATGAAATATTCCACTGCAATATTTAAGAAACATTAAATGTAATATTTCATGAAATATTCCAGAAATCTTCCGTAAATATTTCATGGAATAGTTTGAAAAAGTTTTCGAACATTTCTTTGAAATATTCCATAAATGTTTCTAGAAGCTTTCAATGGTAGATTTCAGTGAAATATTTCGAAATATTCTGTGAAGACTTTCTAGAATCTGCATGGAAGGTTCCATTAAGTTATTCTAGTGAAAGAATTCGCAATATTTTAGTGAAATTCTCCATGCTGTGCTAGCTATAACTTTTGAATTAGGCAAGACTTTCTGATGCAATAAAGCTCAAATCAAAGTATTAAACTTATACTCCCTTTTTTATATTTTGCTATGAGAGTTTTAGTTCTTTGGTTAATCAAGGTTTTATAAGCGCTTCTTCTTACTATGTTTTCGAAAAATGGCTATATCTTAGCCTCTTGGTTTATTAGGTGGAAAGAAAAAACCCGGGTTCATTTTTTTTTATCAAAGAATCATAACCTACAGTATCAGCCAAATTTGTTTATTAGAGGTAAGGACATCTCCTTGTTAGTTAAGAGGCGGCCGTATAGTTCTGCCCTTGTCCAATCTAAATTTTCTTTATTATTAATAAATTAAATATTTTCATAGAAAAGTAAGATAACCGCCCAATAGAGCAAAAGACAAGCAAACGATTCTTTTTTATGAAAAAATATGAAATTTTGATTATTTTTCGAATGAAGTCTGAAACGGAAAAACAGTTGAATCAACTCAATCAAGATCGATTGTTTTTCCGTTTCAGACTTCACTCGAAAAATAATCAAAATTTCATATTTTTTCATAAAAAAGAATCGTTTGCTTGTCTTTTGCTCTATTGGGCAGTTGTCTTACTTTTCTATGAAAATATTTAATTTATTAATAATGAAGAAAATTTAGATTAGACAAGGACAGAATGATACGGCCTCCTCTTAAGCAAGTTTTAAATTACGACTGAATTGCTTGAAATCTGACATGAAATGAGCTTCAACAAATTAAAGAATATATTAGAAGATGGCATCGATTGAAATATCTACGTTCTTTGAATACTATGTATTCATACGTAAGTAGCTATAGAATAATTTTTCGACAATATTAGACCCATGATAAAATATAAGACCCATGAAAATATAAGAATCGAAAAAAAATTGGGCCAAAAAAAATAATAGGCCCAAAAAATAAAACCCAGAAAAAAAGGGCCCGAAAACATATAAAGCCTAAAAAAATATAGGCACCAAAAAAATATTGGGCCCAAAAAATATAAGGCCCGAAAAAAGAGGCTCAGAAAATTATAAAACTTAAGAAAATATAAGAATAAAAAAAAGAAGGGCCCGAAAAAATGGGCATCGAATAAAAGTATAGGGTCTAAACTAATATAAGGCTCCAAAAAATATGGTCCTAAAAAAAGCTTTCGACCAATGAGTACTAATTATATAGGACCCAATAAAAAATTTCTACTTTTATTATGAAAAGATTAGACACATTTAAAAAGTGCGGAGAACCGGAGAACCGGAGAACCGGAGAAACGGAAAAAAGTGGTTTCACTTTAATATAATATAAGATATTATGAAAAGATTAGACACATTTAAAAAATGAGGAGAACCGGAGAACCGGAGAACTGGAGAACCGGAGAACTGGAAAAAAAGTGGTTTCACTTTAATATAATATAAGATTTTATTGATAATTTAAAAATAACTAAATTCTCACATCGCAATTATTACGTATTTTAGTTTTTCAACTAATTTTCAATCACTGTTAGCTGCATTAACTGAAATAACTTTATTATATTTCTGAAATCAAATATTAAAATTTAAAATAATTCACTTCTCAATTTCATTAACATTAGATATTAAAATAGTTTTATTCAACAACTTCTGTTAACCTAAGATTTAATGCATCCATATTACCTTTAACGTACACTGCATTACTTTTTTCTATTGATTTTAATTACTATTTTTCTTACTTTTTACGCTTCCATTGGCTAAAACTCTACAATTACTGTAAGTAGATAATTCATTGTTGTTGATTAAATTCATTATCTTACTTTTGAAATATCATACATAAATAATAAAGTCAACTTATTTATTATATGATATTCTTATAAATAACATTATATTAATACATTCGAATTATTTGTAAGAAAAAATTATTTCATTAAAGAATTTACCATTGTGAGCTGTTCATTTTTTTTATGCCAAATTCATGAAATTTATAAATTGAAATATTTATTCTTTTAAAGATTTTATTAACTTGATGGATATACACATAAAAATTAAGCTTCACATTGACAAAATAGATAAAAATTTGAATGTCGAAATCAAATACATTAGTCATTTTTTAAAAATAATCATAGATAGATAGATAGATACTATTTATTATATATCATATCATTATACAAAGGGCGTGTAATACAATTCATAAATATAATAATAAATATTGCACATAAACAATGAATAAATGTAAAAATATTGCACATAAAACAATGTATAAATATAAAATATTGCACATAAAACAATGTATAAATATAAAAAATTGCACATAAAACAATGTATAAATACAAAATATTGCAATTGATATCACAGTCAGTTACTAAACCTAATAATACTGAATAAGTAAGTCATAACAAAAGAAGTGATATCACAGATACAAAAAAAATAGTAAAATACACGCAATCCTATAAATTTAAAGTCAGTCATACAATATCTATCAGTCATAGTATATAAAAATTTTTTATTTAAAATACAAAATGAAAAATGATAAATAATGCAATAAAATAATAAAGCGTATGCAGTAGCACAAAAACGCAGTCAAAATAATAAAAACAAGTAAAGCATTCACTCACTAACCATTCAGCCAATAAATACAATCACACCTTAAATAAAAGAGTTTATATACGGGACGTCACATTATAATAAATTAACATATAAATAAAAAATAAAATTTAGTTTATTGGAGGTCGAGCAAGTACCACCTCAGAGCCGACTTAAGCCTGCTGAGCGATGGAAGATTCTTTATATCAGCAGGCAGGGAGTTCCAAAAATGCGCACCCTGAACTTGAAAGGAATTCCTTCCAGTCTCAGTACGCATGAAGGGCACCGCGAAATCCTCAATCTCTCCCCTAGTGGCTAACCTAGGTACATATCTAGTGAAGAGACCCACTAGATACTCGGGAGTATTTATGCGCACGATTTTGTACAAAAGTACAGCCATAAAATACTGTCTCCTCGCATCAGTACGCAGCCAACCCAGCGCAGCTCTATGAGGAGAGATATGATCGCCCATTCTCACGCCTAATACATATTTCACACATGAATTTTGTAGTCTTTGTAATCGTCTTTTCAACTCCTGTAAGGCATCGAGCAGAACTACTGAGCAGTAATCGAGATGTGGAAACAGCAGGGCGGTTGCGAGTTGTTTGCGCAGAGCCTCAGTGGTATACCGACGAAAAAACCGTAAGCCATACATAGTTCTATTAAATTTCTTAGTCAGCATATTAACACGTGGCTCCCATGATAGCTTAGAGTCAAGCACAACACCAAGGCTCCTAACGGTATCAGAAAAAGATATGCCGACACCATCCTCAAGCTCAATCGTCCTTGGCTCACCAGCATAAAAGTCATTAATAAATCGACCATTGCCAAAAACGATCGCTTTAGTTTTGTTTGCATTTAGTGTGAGAGAAGCATCAATAGCCCACTCCGACACCGCCTTGACCGCCCTCTGTAGAATACGAATACCTTCATTCACATCCTCATAAGAGACCTGCGTATAAATTTGCAGGTCATCTGCATATAATAGGTGCTCGACACAATTGGGGTTAAGGGTGTCACGTATGTTATTAATGTAAAGGCAAAACAACAGAGGCCCCAGCACTGAACCCTGCGGATGATAGTATAATGGTCACTAAGACAGACAAAGGCAATCGCACCATTGTAGTTAATAAATTAGATTATAATTCCAAAGTTATGACTGCGTTGAATGATCCCACTTATTATTAAGCAATTCCTAAAGATCTGTTAAATAGTTTAAAAAATAGTACTAAAAAATTTGTTCAAAAATTAAAAAACAGAAATTTAATTAATCATAACAATATTTCTAAAGAGTTAAATTACAACATAACTCTGCCTCTAGCATATGGCCTAATTGAATTGCATAAAGAAAATAAACCGGTAAGAATAATTGTCTTGGCTGTCAATAGTCCAACTTATTTATTAAAGAAATGTGTACTTAAATTATTTAATTCTTGCATACCTAGACCGAAATTTAATATTAAAAATAATTTGCAATTAAAAAATGATTCGAATCAAGTCAATATTCCAGATGATTATGAATTGGCTTCATTAGATATTGTGGCTATGTATGTAAATTTAGAAAAAGGACTCATATTAGATTGTGTGAAAATAAGTGGAGTCTAATAAAAAAATCAGTTTTTCTTACTGAGGACGAATTCTTAGATATAATAATGTATTTATTAAATTCTACGTTCTTTAGATTTTAGGGAAAGTTTTATGAACAAATACAGGGCGCACCAATGGGTGGTTGTCGTAGTCCTTAGTTTGCAGAATTATGCCTTGAATCAATAGAATTAAATTGTTTAGAAAAATTGAAGTCTGATGTTCTATTTTATAGAAGATATATATGGACGACATAATAATAATTGCTCAAAGAACAGATTTAGACTTGGTTCATAGTACTTTTGATAGTTGTAATAAATTTTTATCCTTTACTATTGAAAAGTCAGATGATGAAGATATTTTACATTTTCTAGAATTAACACTAAAAATATTGAAGAATAACATACAAGGTAATTGGTATTGTAAACCGATTTGTTCGAATAGATATTTAAATTATAATTCACTTTATTCTCTAAATAAAGAAATTGGCATAGTTTATAATTTAGTAGACAGTGCTATACTTTTTTCTGATAAACAATTTCACATGGATAAAATAAATTTAGTTAAAGAATTATTGAAACAAAATGATTACCCGTTAGAATTTATTAAGAAATTCATAAAAAAAAATTTTTGGATAATGCTTTAATAAAGTCTGAGCCATTAGTTTTTAATGAACTTAGAATTATTTTGCCGTACAATAAATACTTACATCAGGATGTTAAAAACATTATTAATAAGTATGATCGCTCTCTGGTTTACAAAAACGTTAACACATTGAAACACTTAATAAGTTTAGGAAAAAATAAAATTAATGCAAAGGTGATTAATAAAATTAATTATTCTAATTGTAAAGCGACATATGTAGGAAAAACTTCAAAATAATTAATCAATAGAATCAATGAACATGAAAATTATGTAGAAAATAATGATTCTAGGTCGGTCATAGCATCTGTGATAACCACTATACGAAAGTATTAGTTTCGGTAGTGGAACATTCGTTTCATAGCAACTTTTGTAAGCTATAAAAACGATGCTGTTTTTACGTGGATAACTGGCGCTGCATTATCCTTATTTTTGAGTCACTGCCTAGCAGTAAAACTCGGGTATTAAGTGCCCTTAAGTCAATGAGTCAAAGTTATCAATTATTTGAAAACGTATATAAAATTTTATTTATATTTATATATTTGAAAAAAACAAATTATGTTTAATTAGTTAAATTAATTTTAAGTGTGTGAAACTTATCGGTTTTTTCAATTTAATTATTTTTAATTAGTTGTTCAAAAGAAAATAAAAAAAATCATATTTAATTCTTATTGTCAATTTTAATCGCGTGAATTTTATCAATTATATTTGTATTTTTTATTTTCTTAATTTATTTTTTTGTACTTATAAGTCATTAATATCCGAGTCTCTCCTGAAGTGACCAGGCTATTATTGAATGACTTTCCTAACTAAAAATGTTATTTTCTGGCTATTAACGCGTTACAATTTTTATTCGCTAAGGTCTCTGTTTAAGTGACCAGAGCAAATTAAAATGTAATTTTAATAATATATAATTGTAAAAAGTATATCTTCTTTATGATATTTTATCAATAAAAAAAATATTTTTCGAAGCTAACAAGTCACTAATATCTTAGTCTCTTCTGAAGTAACCGAGATATTTTTGCATGACTTGCCTAATTATGATGTTATTATCTAACTACCTTGACGCGTTATAGTTTTAATCCGTTAAGGTCTCTCCTGAAGTGACCAGAACAAATCAAAATTGTAATATTTAAATTAATTCGAAATTTGTTTTATTATTATTATTATTTTTTAATGATTTCGTTAAAAGGGAAATTTAGATGGGTCAGAATTTTCGAGCTAGTTAGTCTTGTTGTTTAACGTTAGTAAATATGTTGATAGAATAAATAATGTTTTTCTATTTTATTCTTTGTGGAACGAAAATTCTTATTGTTAATTATTTTTTTTTTTAAACTAAATAAATGAAGTTTATTGATTGTGATTTTCTAATTTTATGCTATAAGGAGAGAAAAATTTATGATAATCGAACAAATGTCTCTCCTGAAGTGACTAATGTTCAATCATCATCAAAGTTCCTTATAAAATTAGAAATATTTGGTCTCTCTCGAAGTGACCAATGATATTTTTCCAATTTTGATTTCTTTTCAAATAAAAAGAAAAAAAATCCCCTTCTTTTTAAAATAAAACAAAATAAAACCAATACGTAAAAGAAAATTTAAAATAATAAAAATGTAAAATATTTATTCACTTTTTGAAATATTATTGAATTATGTTTATCTCTTTTTTCTTTATTTTTCAAGAATGAGATTAAAATACAGACAGACAAGATTATTATAGTCTCTCCTGAAGTGACCGTCATCTTAGCTTGATCGGTTGTTTTATGTCTCTTAAAAGATTTTAACTAGCTTATGATATATTTTTAAATATATTAATTATACTTACTTTTCTTTAGGAAATAAAAAGGTATTCTTTATTGAAAATAAAAAAAAGCTTATTTAAATTTACTCGTTATTTATTGAAATAAAAATTGTGTTTACGAAATTTTCAAGACGTGAAAAATAAGTAATTTTAAGCTTAAGTAAAATTAGAAATGATTGAAATGAAAAAAAAAAGATAAGTTGCGTTTATCAAATACAAATTTTTTAAAGAAAGAATTTGAAACTTCTCAAGTTAAACAAAACTTAAAATTCGATTATGAGAGATAATCTCGAGCAAGTAGAAGAAATGTATTCTAAAGAAAAATTTTACAAGTTGGTGACGCGGAAAAAAGAGAAAAATTTTAGACAATTTTAAAATTTTTAGTCTGATCTTGAGATGTTTAGTCTTCAGCAAGTGAAAATTGAATGATTTGAGAAATGAGTTTCGATCTCGAGGAGTGATCTCGAGCAAGGAAAAATTAAGAGTGTGGAAAAATTAATACTATAAGAGATCTACAAGTTATCTAACAATTTTCATCAATTAGAGAAAATTGTTTTTCTAACGCCTTTATAAATTCGGTTTCTATTGGCCCTGGCTTTTTTCTTCGAGCACATACTACTGGAGGAAGCCTCCGAATGGCAGCAAGCGTTACAAGGTGAAGAGAGAGAAAGCCTCTATTTTGGTACGTGCTGTCTCTCTCTAGCCTGATTTGATTGGCTGCTTCTGTTCCCCACTAAGAGAGTGAGGAAGAGATAGCACGTACCAAAATAGAGGCTTTTTCTCTCTTCGCCTTGTAACGCAGTTAATAGCTGGGAGGCTTCCTCCAGTAGTATATGCTCGAAGGCTTTTTTTAAGAGGTCAGAGAGGGACCTTAAGCCCTCCCAAAACTTGAACTTTGGCCTTGCTTAGTATGGAAGTCAAACAGATAAAATAGGATACAGAAGATTTTCTTGCAGCAGAGAGCATGTATCTAAAAAAATATACCACCTCCCTTAGAAAAGCCCTGTTTTGTCTCTTGATCTTTTATATATTTTTATTATTTATTAAAAATCGTTATAATTTTTTGTAAATTAATTATTGTCTAAATTAAATATATCTATAATATTGCAATTAACATTCTCTTTAAAACGATATGAAATACGTCTATTTTTGATAAAATTTAATTATTTAAAAAGAGAAGTTGATATAACATTTCTTTTGTTACTTAATTTTATTTGAACGCGTGTAAACATGGCGGCCATAGGCCCAAAGCGAGCCGACGAAGAAACGTCGATGCAATGTAGGATGAAAACACCGCGAGGACGTGCGCGCGCAACTAGAAAAAGACGGAGACTGACTAAAGGCGGAAATAAACGCACGAGCATATATAGGGAAATCTATAAGACTTTTGAATTGCTCGTGACGTTTTTTAAAAATTTCTTTACAACTGCAATTGAATTGCCGCGTGATGAACAGTATTTAAATTGGGTGCAGATCTTTCGTATTATCCTGTGACTCTATTTTCGATGAATTAAGTAAATGTGCCACAATCGGCGCAGTAGATATTTCTACAAAATATTAATTTTTATTTATGAAAAATCACCGTGACTTATCGTATGAAAAATTTACTTTATATGGAATTATCTACTGCGCCGTTGGTAGCACATTTAATGAATCTATCAAAAGTAGAGTCACAAGATTGCACAAAAGATGTAAAGCTAATTTTAATAGTGTGCATCATGCGGCAACCCAGTACTAGCTGTAAAATGACTTGTCACTAGTAAATTATAAGTTGTGTGGATTTCCCCATATGTATGTAGGTGTGTATGTATATGTACACGCATATATATATATACCAGAATAGCAATGGCATCAACAAAAGAGACAATATATACGGGTGAGTATGTATATAGGAGTTTGCGCGTCGTTGCGATAAAAATGACAGCTTAAGAAAGAGACAGAATGAGTAAAGCAAAACGAATTAAATCAAAGCGGACAAGAATAGAGTTTACGTAAATGTATACAAAAGACCGATTAAAAAGAAAAAGACAGAAAAAGAATGGTTTCAATAAAAACTAAAATTAATTAAATAATTATTTAAGACAGCTCAAATTAATAGACGTGAAGAATGATGGATAAGACTATACAAACGTACATATATTTGAGCGTATGTTTGTATATGAGCATACAGGAATGCATAACAGTGCGCGCACGACAGAAAGTATACAAATACATATACATGTGCACACAAAAAACTCGAGTAAAACTATGATAATGCAATTTAAATATAAACTGACTGATACAAACGAGTATATATAAAATAAATTGAGCGAAAAACATATTTTAAAATAATTTAAAATTATCATTGTAAAGAGGAGAGAAGCTTATTGCTGTTTCTCAAAACTTAAGAAACAGTAAATGATTTTATAAGGAAGCATTCATGAGGAGATGTATGTGGCAGTTATCTAAGACAGCACTGTATTCAAAACTATGACAGAAATGACAATTATTCTATATTTTAAAATTTCATTTAATCAAGCTTAAACGTATAATAGCACGTAGATAAATAATTTCAAAAGTATCCATGATTTTAAAATAATATTGATCGATCATAGTTGCTGCTTTCACATTCATAATAATACTTGTGTCAACTATATTGTGTATGGGAATAATAGCATATATGTATAATTATAAATATAAAAATAAACATAGATAACTGGCAAATTTTAGTTATTATACATGCAAAAAGTATTTATTTTTATAAGTTATAAAATTATTATTTTTATTTTGCAAATATATTAGAAATTAAAATGAAAAGTGAATTTTATGTTAAATACATTAAAAAAATTTTTTATGAAATATCACAAACAATCATAATACATTTTTACCATGTAGCTTTGTAAACTTTTCAATTGCGTTAAGGTTTACCTATGATCTATAGAAAGTTTTATTCCTCTACTTAATAAATTTTACATAAAGAAAACGATACAAATTTTTTTTGACTGGTTACTAATTTTTATTTTCTTCATACGGATATTATTAGAGCCGATTTTAAGATACAAGGGACTATTTTGTATTGACGTGAATACCTTCGCTGTGAATTAATACAATAACCTATAATATAACTAAAACTTCAAGTTGCAGAGGTCGCTAGCAAGCCTGCGCGCATGTTAATAACGGTCAGATAGATTGGACTTATATACAAAGTGTGCTGAACTTTCACCACTTACGGGAGTTGGGCACAGATTGTAACACGTTAATCGCCAAGATTATATGCCGTATTGTTCTCTCTTATTTGAGAATCAACCTGTGTATGCACAAGGGGTATTTTTACAATAAATTATAGAGTTTTTACAATGTATATGACAAAAAGTAATATCTGAACTAGTAAAAATTTACGAGTATTGAAAAAATTAAAACATAAAAAATTTTATTATCTTGACATTGTAATTATTTCATTTGTTTTGTAATATTTTGTAAATGACCTGGTATTTTTTGCTGCTTGATTTTTAAATTATTTTAGAAAGCTAATAAAAATTACTACAACGCTAAAAAAAAGAGCACGTTTTGATAGTTTGTGATTTGTTATTACAATGCAAACATAATAATTTCTAGAATAAAATGTCTGTCAGTGTACAGAAATATTAAATACTATAAATTATTAAATACTGAAATTCGCATCTAGCGTCACGAAATCAATTTGTTCCCGTATAGGATTGTTTTGATACATCGCTGGGGCGTGTATACCGTCGGTAAATAAGTTTCACTTTAACATTAAAAAAAAATTCACTTTCATTATGAACATTTTAATTATTGAAAAGTTACATTAACAAATAAAGTTCTGAAGGTAGTTGGCATGTCATACTTTAATATTATATTATTTTACGTATCATATTAAATTTTCAGAAAGATTTTCCCTACCACGAGGGAGATATAGGGCTTTAGCGTTGCAACGTTTAATACGTGATTTGCATAGTAAGCTATTTTAGACGCCAGATTTTAAGACAGTTAAAAACCCACCATTTATCTTTTTTTTAAAAACTAATATTATATATATGTATAATCTGATAGTAATGACTTTTGTTTGTTACGATATAATAACGTTTATTTGATAATAAAAATTTTCAATTAATAAAATGTTTATAAATATTGCAAGTAAAGTGTTTTATTTTTTTTAATCTATAAAAATTAATAGAATTTAATATTTCTGTACACTGACAAAAGTTTTGTTCTGAAAAAACGTGCTCTTTTTTTTAGCGTTGTAATAATTTTTATTAGGTTCCTAAATTATTTATAAGATAAACAGCAAAAAATACTAGGTCATTTTCAAAATATTACAAAATCAATTTGAAATAATTACAATGTAAAGATAAAAAAAATTTTAAATGTTATTTTTTTAATATCTGTAAATTTCTACTAGTTCAGATATTTATTTTTGTCATATACGTTGTGAAAACTCTATAATTTCTTGTAAAAATACCCCTTGCGCATGCACAGGTTGAGTCTCAAATAAGAGAGAACGATACGACATATAATCTTGGCGATTAATGCGTTAAAATCTGTGCCCAACTCCCGTAAGTGGTGAAAGTTCAGCACACTTTGTATATAAGTCAAATCTATCTGACGGTTATTAACATGTGCGCGGGCATGCTAGCGACCTCTGCGGCTTTTAGTTATATTATAGATTATTATATTAATTCACAGCGAAGGTAGTAACGTCAATATAAAATAGTCCCTTGTATCTAAAAATCGGCTTTAATAATATCCGTATGTAAAGAATGAAAATTAGTAACCAGTCAAAAAAAATTGTATCGTTTTCTTTATGTAAAATTTAAGTAGAGGAATAAAACTTACTTTATAGCATAGGTAAACTTTAACGCGATTGAAAAGCTTACAAAGCTACATGGTAAAAATGTATTATGATTGTTTGTAATATTTCATATAAAATTCCTGTTAATGTATAACATAAAATTCACTTTTCATTTTAATTTCTAATTAATATATTTGCAAAATACAAAAAAAAAATTATAACTTATAAAATTATATATTTTTTGCATGTATAATATAATTGATGATTTACTATTTAATAAAAAAATATTTTATCAAAAATCAGTTGGTAAATCAGCTAATATATCAGCTGATATATCAGCTGTGATTAGCGGACAAATAAGCTTCTGATTTATCAGCTGGTATATCAGCTGATTTATCAGCTCATTTATCAGCAGGTTTATCAGCTGTTTTTTTATAGCAGGGATTGATTCTCTTCAATCATCATAAATATAAATTATCTAATGTTGCTTGTGTTCGGTATACTAGGTTGATCTTCTTAATTTTGATAGATATGTCGAGCTTAAGAGGAGGCCGTATAGTTCTGTCCTTGTCTAATATAATTTTCGTTATTATGGCTAAATTAAATATTTTTATACAAAAGTAAGGGCAGAGCCCAATAGATTTAAGAATGAGCAGACGATTCTATTCTATGAAAAAATATAAAATTTTCATTAGTTTTCGAGTGAAGTCTGAAACGGAAAAAGAGTTAAATTTGATTGAAGTGTTCAACTCTTTTTCCGTTTCAGACTTCACTCGAAAACTAATGAAAATTTTATATTTTTTAATAGAATAGAATCGTCTATTCATCCTTAAATCTATTGGGCTCTGCCCTTACTTTTGTATAAAAATATTTAGTTTACTAATTATAACGAAAATTAAGATTAGACAAGGACAGAACTATACGGCCGCCTCTTAAAGGGCTTGTGTCTGGTCTATTAAGCTGATAATATATATATATATATATATATATATATATATATATATATATATATATATATATATATATATATATATATGTATATATATATGTATATATATAATTGAATCTAACCTAAATCATCCAGTTTTGCTTGTGTTTGCCAAAATTAAATGAATTTTATTTATAATGATTTATCATTTTTATACAAATGAAAGGTAAGTTACTGATGAAGAATTTGACCTGGTGATAAAGACAGCCACAGAAAAGGAGACGAATTATATACGCCCTATTGTACGACAGGTGGTTACACTATCACCGATAAGAAAGGGAGAAAAGACAAAACTAACGACAACAATGAGACCGAAAAGACGGAGGGGTTATATAACGAGACACAACAGGAGGCATAATACAGTGACAGTTTTAAAGCCGGCTTTGTGAAAATTGTCGTTAAAGTGACTGCAGGAGGTCAGATAGTGATAGATAAGGAAAGACAAAAACAAATTAAAGGTTTGACAGCAAAATTGAATGATGTATTGGAAAAATATGTATACAACGGAAAAAACAGATGAAAATAAGAGCAAAAATGGAGCTAAAGACAGAGAAAAGAAAGATGGGCATTACAATACCATTAAAAAGGTTAAAATAACGACAGAAATAGAAAACAGAATAAATAAAACGATTGAAGCAAAATTGGCTGGTAAACAAGTAATAATAAAGTCAAATGAAAAAGTAAAAGATAAAATACTTATAAATAAACATTCTGTTATTTCGTCAATAAAACAAATAGAAAATTATGACAGGAAAATTGACGACGAGAATAAGATTTTTGAGCATGATTATTATAATGAAAATTTTGATTTAGACCTGAAAACTGGACAAAGTTATAGATAAGCTTAATTCAGTTAAGGCAGAAATGGCAAAGAGCAAGAGTGACGAAGAAAAGAAAAAAAGAATAGAGCAGAAAAGAGATGAAAATTTGATGACTTTGATAATAAAAGAAAGAAATGCTATGCAAATTTTTTAAAACTAAATTCTGAACACGATGAGGGAGAAATTCAAACAAAAATAACTACAGGTAACGAGACAGAAAGGACAAATTAATCTACAGACAGCAAAACGACATATAAGATGTACAATTTGTAACAAAGGTGAATGAATGTAAAGAGGGATCAGCAATAAAAATAACCTTATTCTGACTTATATATAATATCACTTTATTATCTTAATTAATCTACTTTAGTACATGGTGTCCAACACGTCAGGCCCTTACGACTGACTATAAGCAACTAACTTAACTGTCGACTATCCTATTATATTCTATAGTACATTTTAGCATACTCAGTCCGCGTATACACAATGCTCTATTTAATTAACTTATTTTATTTTCCTCATACTCTAACACAAATTAATGAATAGATGAAGATACATGGTTTGTGAATCGCGTATAAGAAGACAGAGAAAATGAGACACGAATACAAGGAACGGAGAAGAAGGGGAATCAAAAGACTAGTTAGACGACTGAGAAAGGAAAATAGTAAGACTGATAAAAAGGAACAAGGACTGAAAGGAGAGAAAAAAAAATAGTAGGATGACCGACAAAAGTTAAGAAAAATACTGAATATGAAGTGCAAGAACCGGAGGGAAAAAAAACAAAACGACAAATTGAATTATCAATGGAAACACAAACAAGTATATATCATAAGATAGATAAAGAAACTTATGTTTTATTAGCTGAAATAAATAATGACCTGAGTACATACTTAGAAGCCATTAAATAAAAAAAATGGACCAAAACTATTAATGAACAGTTACAATGCATATATCAATATAATATATGAAAATTAGTTGACAGATCAATTGTAATGAATGACAAAAAAGATCAAACATTATAATTTCAACATGGGCATTTAAAATAAAAAAAGGAGGCAGTGAAATAAGATATAATACCAGACTATTAACTTGTAACTTCCAAGACAAAAATGAGTATGATATGCAAAAAGCATATGCACCGGTTTCACGATTACATTCAATCAGATCTATACTCGCAATGGAAAAAAACTGAATTCATAAATATATCAGATGGACGTAAAGACAGATTTTGTAAATGGATATTTAAACAGTGAGGTATACATGTAAATATCTGGAGAGATGATTGTTTTTAATACGATCTAAAAAGACAAGATTTGTTAAATAGAAAAGGGTTCATACGATTTTAAAGTAAGTCTAAACTGTTGAAATGAAAGATTTAAAGAGACAGTAAAGAAATATGGGCTCAGTATATTTTGCTAGTTAATAATGTACAGATGCTTGAAAGAATGAAAAAACAAATTTTGAGAAAGAATTTTAAATAACCGAAATTGGTAAGCCTAAAAATTTTTTAACAGGGTTGTGAATGTTTTCAGTTACCAAGTAAGCAAATGGTAAATTGTCGGACAATTTACCAGTTACTGGGTGAGTGAATGGTAAATGTTTGAACCAATTGATAGTTACGAGGTGAGGAACTGGAAATAGTCAGACCATTCACCAGTTACTGGGTGAGTAAATGGTAAATGGTCAGACCAGTTCGTAGTTATTAGGTGGGTAACTGGAAATGGTCGGACCATTTATCAGTTACTGAGTGATTAAATGGTAAATGGTCGGACCATTCACCAGTTACTGGGTGAGTAACTGGTAAATGGTCATACCAGTTTGTAGTTATTAGGTGGGTAACTGGAAATGGTCGGACCATTTATCAGTTACTGAGTGAGTAAATGGTAAATGGTCGGACCATTCACCAGT
Source organism: Anastatus disparis (assembly GCA_017163975.1). NCBI lineage: Eukaryota > Metazoa > Arthropoda > Insecta > Hymenoptera > Eupelmidae > Anastatus > Anastatus disparis. The sequence continues at coordinate 242,884 of JAFFSR010000045.1, read as the reverse complement.
TACTGGGTGAGTAACTGGTAAATGGTCGGACTATTTACCAGTTACTGTGTGAGTAACTGGAAATGGTTTAACCATTTACCATTTACTCACCCACTAACTGGTAAATGGTCCGACTATTTACCATTTACTTACCCAGTAACTAGTAAATGGTCCAAACATTCCCAGTTACTCACCTTGTAACTACCAAATGGTCCGACCATTTACCATTTACTTGCTCTGTAAATAGTAAATGGTGCGAGCATTTTCAATTACTTGACCATTTTAAATGAAAAACCATTTCCTCATTTACGACTCTGTTTTTTAAGCTTAGAAATATAAGCAAGAAGAATACATAAGCAAAATGCTAAAGGAGTTTAGTTTTAATCAATCACCTCCTTAACGAACATCCATGGTAACCAATCAAGTGGACAATAGCAAGAGAAGACAGTGTAAAGAAAATAATAAAAGAATACAAGCAGACCAAATGTTGTCTATCGTGTGAATTTTCTAAGCAGACACATAAACTTTCTGAAGATGTTATATATATATATATATATTCATATTCGTTTATTCAAATTTTATTTTAATATTCTTTACTTTGTATGTATTAAAGGTCGTAAATAAAACCACAAACGACAGAGCAAACGGCAGTCATCTTTAAATCAAGATTGATAAACTTAAAATTTTATTTCTTTTATATATATATTTTCATTTATGTATCCTGATGAAAAATTATTTATGTATGATAAATAATATTAAGCGTGGGTGGGAGTGTTAGAAATATAGACACGCTCAATTGTGTGCGTGTAGTATGTGGCGCCGTAGTAAGGCGGGGTATCTTTGATGAACGTGAGATGTGTTTGTTCATTCTGTGGGCGACTGTTAGATAGCCAAGTTATATAATACAAATTGTGACCTTACTTAAATATAATATAAAGAAAAGAGAGAGAATAAGCTAGAAAAAAGAACAAAATAAAAGATAATTAGCAATAAACTTATTTTCTCTTAAATTCGAATCATCGCGTTAAAAGCACAGACAATCAAATTATAATTGTGTCTTTCTCTGTCTTGCGCGTCGGCGCGGCGTAATAATTAGAAGTTGTACCATCGTGCAAGATGGAAATTAATAAGAATATATGTACGTGCTTGGATGTGCGTCGATACACGCCTATAAAGTGACGTACGCTAGCACACATCCAAGCGCACCTGTAATAGTATTATCAAAGCTGAATCATTATACGGCACTCTTTGGCCTGCCCTCTTCAAATAAAGTTTAACTTAAAATTAATAAGGCGTAATGTAGTGCTTCTTATTTCGTTTGTTCCTGCAGGTCCGCGAAGAGTTGGATAAACACCAACTCCGTACCGGTAGCAGTAATAACGAATAAAACTTATTTAAATTAGAGTTAGTATTTTAATATAAAGTAACAGTTAAATTTAATTATTACATTAACTCGTATTTTATTTAGCGAATTTTGTAATGAACACTTTAAATTAAAATTCAAAGTCATAAAGATAGAATCTATAATAATTTACTTTTTCTCGTTGAATATTTGTATGTGAAATAGTGTCAAATAGTTAATGATTTGTTTTAAGAAAATAAAGTAATTGAATCTGAAAGAGTATGCTCCTGATAAAACTATAAGTCTTGGGAGTTTTAGCCTATAAGAGGTCTATTATTTAACAACTAACACATAAAATGTAAAGACCCCGGACTAGTCACAGCATGATGTCTGTGCTAAAAACGGGTCTAATGTAAAACACCTTCCACATTCCTTATCCTTATTTATGTGCACAAAGTACAATCCTGAATTAGTAGTTTAATAGGTAAAAGGGAAGAGGTTACAAAATATGTATTTCATAATAAACTATTTATTAGAATTATTTGCTTTTATTACATTCAAGTCAACCCTTGCTAATTTTAATTAAAAAAATCAAATGAATTTTATTTTGTTATGAATATGCCTCAAACAACCGTCTACTTTGTTTACTCTTTACTCATACTACAATATACATATGCAAAGTAATGTATACGTAAACAATGTATATTTGACTTAACTCGCTTTTTTCATTCGGAAAATGATTATTAAAATATTTTCCGAAATTGCTGTTTTCGTTTGCTGTTTCTGTTTATTGTTCTGGAGCGCCATTATTGCCGAATGTATATGTATTTTTACTATCAAATTTTACCTTCGAAGTATATATTAATGTGCATTGGATTCTTGCTGTGTAGCAGAAAAAATAAGGGAATACAAAAAAAAATTTTACCGAGAATTGTAAGCCTTTCTTTTTCCTTTGCTTTTCACATAATACATAGTACTTTTTGAGCATTTTTGTCAAACAATATAAGCAATTTTGCTGGGACAAACAGTATCCTATGAGGCAGAGCATAAGCAGAGTATGGGGCAGATTAAGAGGCAGAGTAAGAGGCATACAAAATGAATGACTTGTAGTTGAAGTATTGTATGAAAAATTGTGAGTGGCATAGATTGTTTTCATAATATCTTGTTAAACTTTTATGCAATAATTATAAGCTATGGTGCCAGCATTTTAAAGAATCTCGTGATGATAAGTCTCATGCCATCTTTTTACCGTTTGTTATTCCTTTAAAAGTTTGGACCACTTGCTTCTTTGTTATAGGAATCACAGCTGCTTCTTTTACAAAAAAAAGGCTTAAGAATCTTCTAACCGTTTGATGTCTCATACGCATTACATCATCTTCTCTTTAGACTGATCTCTCCTTGATGTTGCCATTTGCTCTTCAAACTGAAAATAATTCAGTTACTTCAGGTTCTCACTTTTATACTGTTACTCCATCTCTTTGCACTTCCACCTCCATCGCATTCCCCTCTTTCACTTTTCGTTTCCATCTTATCCCTTCCCGCTTTCGAAAATAGGAATAAAGGAAGAAGCTTCGCGAGCTGAAAATCATTTTCGCACTTCAAGCTAATCGAGAAGGGAATCTTCTGATGAGTCTATTAGGTCTATAAGAGGTTATTTTAACCCTTTCAGTCACGCAATTAGCACGATTATTTTATCATCACCGTAACATATTATCTTGAGGTTTCCGGGGTTGCTGATAACGAAAATGAAGTCAGATTTTGCAAATTCAAAATTGCGGATCCAATAGGACGATCAAAAAATTTTAGATTTCATGAAATTTGAATAAAAAATATGTATGCATAGGTTTTCCGGATCGCTCATTGCAAATTTGAAATCATTTCAGAAATTCAAAATGACTGATGGAAAATATCATATTCGGCAAAATGTGAAATTAAAACTCGTTTTCTCGATTTTCGGGGTCTCTGGTGTAAAATATGTTAGATTTTAAAAATTTTACAAATTCGAAATGGCGGATCCAATATGGCCGATTGTTTTTTTTTATTTTATTGAATGTAAATTGAAAAATATATACATGTATATTTAGGGATGATTATTACGAATTTGCAATCAGATTATGAAAATTCATAATAACAGATCCAATATAGCCGAAGAAAAATGTTTAATATAGTAAATGTGCACTAAGAAAGTTTTTTACAACGTTATTCGGGTCAGATTTTCTGATTTCGATTGGCGAAATTGAAACTCATCATGAAACACCCTTCTCTTCTGATACACGGGTTTGGGACTGGCTATGGCTGAGTTTTATTTCATTTTTTTTTAATTCTTTTTTAATTTTTTTTTTGTATTTTTTTTATTTTTCTTATATTTTTTCTTATATTCGTTTGTAAGTATGAGTAATCCATTCATTTCTATTATTGTGATTATATTTTGAATAATTTTATTTATCTGCAGATAATTTTTATTTATGATTTTCTGTGGTATATTTCGTAGCAATTATTTTTCGTTCCAATGCATAGTGGAACATTACGAATGGTGTATGGATATGAAGTTCTTACTCGCCTTTGTGTAATGCGGCAGCAAGCGCAATGTTTAGAAGGTTCTATTTTAGTTGGAATATGTAGTATTGAAGAAAATCTTGTTTCAGTCAGAACTTTTGGTTTATAAGGGTTCGAAGTATGTTGCATTGGTTTTTTACCTCTCTTAGAAGGGACCAAAAAACCAACAAGTTTCATGACAACAATCAATCGAAAACCTATGAAGACATTTTTGTAGCTGGATATTTTTGTTTGTAAATAATAAATGAATTTACTACTGTCACGTTGACAAAATGCCAGAATATTCGATATCACCATTTTTTACTTTTGTGACTGATTTCGTTCGTGGATTTCAACTGGTCTGCTTTGTCTATACAACCCATATAATTATTGTAATCTTGAACAAGTTGTGGACAAGAAAGTGGAAGGAGGCTACCAACTTTTTGGCGTCAAACTACAGTAGTACTTATGCGAGGATTGTGAAAATTAGAAGAAAATCGGATAGCTTTATTGTCCCTCCATTTCACCAAAGTAATACCTTTGTATGAGGTTCGAAACTCATAATCTACTCTTCCCAAATCCTTGTCAACTATCTGATTTTTAGGCAAACCTTTGCTATTACTTCTAACCGTTCCACATGCTAAAATGTCACATGCTTTCAGGTCAATCATAAAAAATTATCGAAATAAATTTGATAACCTTTGAAAGCAGTTTCGGATGTCAAAACCTTTACAACTGTCTCGCCTAAATGTTTCTCTACTTTATTATCAATTTTTTCTGTGTAAAGTTGAAATTCACAGACAAAACCATGCTCATCAGCTCCAACCCAAACTTTGAAACCTCTTCTTATAGGTTTAGCCGGACAGCTCTGTTTCAGGGTACTTTTTCCCTTGAATTTTATCATGGATTCATCGACACTTTGTTTTTGAGATGGTTTCTAGTATTTCAAATAGTATTCTGAGAGAGTTTCCAGTAAGGGCTTGATTTTATAGAGTTTATCGTAAGTAGGTTCACCTTTTGCTGTCATTGTAGAGTTATCGTTGAAATGTATGGTCGATAGCAGAGTAAAAAATCTATTTAGAGGCATTATAGAGCTTATGTAAGCATTATGCAATTGAGGATTTGAAGACCAATAGTCCTGGACAGAAGGTAATTTACTCACTCCCATCATGATATTAATACCAAGAAATTTCAGTATTTCTTCTTTATTTGTTTCTTGATAAGATTTACGTGATTGATGTCCCTATAAATTAATTTGATTGACTATTTTATCAATCAGACTATCAGGAAATAGACAAAGAAAAATTTGTGAATCAATATTGGAAGGAAGTTCTGGACCCCAGTCTTCAGAAAAACTTTTGTTATCAAATTGTCTGCTTTTTTCTTCCCAAATGCCGTCGATGATTTTTCAACTGAATCATCATTTAGATTTTCATCAATATCTGGTAGGTTGCTTGCAAAATCATCATCATTATCATAAACATTGTCTTCGATTTCATCGCCACTCGGAATTTCACAAGAATCCATGATGAATATTGTTTTTGTATAACGCAATATAATTTATGTAAATTGCATTTGATTCAAATTATATTATATTATGGCTTACAAAGTTATTACATAGTAGAGAAAGAAATAAAAAAAAATATAAAATGTAGCAATGGATACTCAGCAACTTAGATTTTTAATAGTAGATTACGCGTTTAGACAAAAAAAAATATTGACAAAAAAAATATTGACGTTCGATAAAAAAAATATTCAAAATTTTTGGTCAGACATTTTGGAACCGCCATTTTTAATTCATATAATTTTTTGAATCTGTCATTGTATTCGTAACCAGCAACTCCAAAAAACCTACAAAACGAGTTTTCAATACTCATTTTGCCAAATATGACATTTCCCGTTGGTCATATAGGATTCGTGATCTTGAATTTTTGACATCCGATTTTAAATTCGTAATGAGCAACCCCAAAAACATATGTATAAATATTTTAATTCAAATTTCATGAAATCTTAAATTTTTTTGTCCGCCATATTGGATCCGCCATTTTGAATTTGCAAAATCTGACTCCATATTCGTAATAAGCGACCCCGAAAACCCTAACATAAATAATTTTTTGTATATGTTCATGATCTAGTTTCACCAGTAACGAATTAAATTCATAAAAACACCATTTTTTCGTATATTTATTTATAATAATAATAATAATTTGAAAATTTGTAAAAATTTCCGAGCATTTTAAAGTTTTAAAAGTTTAGTACCAGAAAATGCAAAAACATCCACATTTACTACCGTTTTTAAAGAGTAAATAAAGAAAAAAGGGAATAAAATATGTCGCCACTATAGTGGCGGCTATGACTGAAAGGGTTAAAAGATCTCCAGATCATCGATATAGTGTATTACGAAGATAGAAAGGTTTTCAGATAGATCTTCTTAAAAGAAGATATTACATTAGTTATTACTTTATTTCCAAATATATATTATAGGAGCTAACTATTTATTTACTTACAGACGTCTTGATCATTGAACAGAACTGTTCAATCAACGGAAAGTCCTCAAGAACACAACGTGAGAGAAATTTCCACAAACAATAGATCAAGAATTTTATACCGAAAAAATATAAAGATAAAATACAATCTCCTGAATATTTCTCGCATACTCTCAAGTTACTTCAAGAGTCGTTAGAATATCATAGGAATGGTTAAGTCAATGATAACGACTTGGAAGGTAGAAATAATATGGACCAATACCATTATTGCTTTACATGCTTTGATTACTTCTCAATTATTGGATTCTCAGAAGAAGTGCTAGACTTCAATAGGTCACTTGCTGACCATTCGATCTAAGCTGGGCAGTTATTTGAAAACAGTTGGTTGTGTACAGGGTATACTTGAGAACGAATTTGAATATGCCTATAATTGTCAATAAAAAAAGCGTTCAGTAGAACGATTTACAATCAGCATTCGAAACTCGCATGGATCTGACTAATCGGAATCCACAGCGCGTGAGCAAATATGAAGATTATGAAGGTGAACTCAACTTTCAAGAAATAGATTCTTGAACTCCAGTAAGACAGATAGCTAAATTTAAAAATCAGAACAACATCTCCATTAATGTGTACATATTAAAGAAGTCTGGCATCAACTATGCAGTCCATCCATGTAATGTCACTTCTTTGAAAAGGGACATTACGTGTGGATTAAGAACTTATTACGATAAGTAGTCAAATAATTAAACGTAACCATGAGATTTATGTATGCGACGGGTGTCTACAAATTCAAGGTTTACGTATTGGACTATCAGCAGATGAATAAGAGTAAACAAAAAAAATTATTAACCACGCTTTACAATAAGGAGCGATATGTCATTCACTATCTTGCATTGCAGCAAGTCATCAAGCATAAAATTGTCTTGAGAAAAGTACATAAAATTTTGCAGTTTCAATAGAGTCCATGGTTAAAGCCTTTTTCAAATTGATGACCAGCACAGCCTACGGTGAGATAATAAAAAACGAGCAAAAGAGAGTCAATGTCAAGCTAATATATAAATGGAGTGATCGCTACGGATCAGAAGCTCTGATCGCAAGTCCAAATTTTCACAGCAGAACAATTTTTAACGAAAATCTTGTAGCAGTACAATGAGCTCGCATACAGATAACAATGAGGAAGCTTATATACATGGGATTCAGTGTGCTAGATATCTCTAAGACTCTCATTCATGATTTTCATCACTCATATATGAGGGAAAGTGTTGATAACAAATGTAAACTGCTGTACACTGACACGAATAGCCTTATTTATGAAATACGTGATGTGAATGTGTACGAGATGATGAGGAGAGATATCAAAAAGTTTGATACATTGGACTATCCCGTGAATAATCAGTTTGGACTTCCTCTCGTAAACAAGAATGCGATTGGTTTTATGAAATATTAGTGGAGGCAGTATAATGATAACGTCCATTAAATTGCGTAGCACAATGAATGCAGTCCGCATATAGAATAAAAACTTCATTAAGTAGGCTAAAGAGGTTAAAACAGCTGTTGTTAGAACATGCATCGATTTTGGGGATTAACGCAATTGCCTCTTTGATAAGTCCATTATAAGGTGTTACCAAAATAATATTAGATCCAGCCGCCATGTTCTACATATAGAACAACAATCGAAAGTTAATTTATGCACGTATGTCAACTAACGTTATTGATTAACTGATGCAACAGATACATTACCATGGAGTCATTAAAATGTTCTCAATGAAAAGGAAATTTCAGAAATGGTGGAAGAGTGGGAGGTAGAAGAGGTGAGAGTAGCCACAGAAAAGGGAAAAGTCCTACATAAAGAGCTCTGCAACGACAACAAGCACATTCGTTTAGTCGACGAACCAGAGAACGCAGAGTCTCTCAGCAAGAAACGAAGAATCGAATAAGCGATGTCTCATTTAATAAGTGTTTAATAAAAGATCTCTATAAGGTATTATATCAATATAGCAAACTATTATTTTATTTTCAGAATGGACTGTAACATGTTGAATAAAATATGTGCGAATGACTTCCTTCCGAAGAAGAATATATCATGATTGGAGAAGGGACAGAACTATAACTACATGATAACTGAGCTGAAACGAGTCAACACAAAATTTAGGCTGAAGGTTGTAGTCACGATTAACCAAAAATTCCAGGTATTCCTGCCAGACCGAGTGTCCAAGTCATTGGGAAGAAACGAAAGTTTATTTGAAGAGATGACAGCAAAAGCAAATAAATATAAATTATTTAAGTTATGTCTTCGTGATAATAAGTTTAAATTTAAATAAATGTAAATTAAAAGAAAAAAAGACAAAAAAACTTAATGGAGAGAAAAACGAGTCATAGGTTGGTTCTACATAGTGAATTCGTTTATTAAATAAGATTAACAAATGACGGTTTGATTGGTTGTTTCTCACGGGTATGAACGTAGATGGGGGCTCACACTACTTTCTCTTTATTAATTTTTTTTTTAATATAAAATTTATTAATATAACTATTGTGGGAAGCATCAAAACCAAGCTATTTTACATAAACATGATGACCGCGTCACATGAAGACTTTTTCTACACATTAAATCAGGATATATTGCTTTTTGGAGTTCATGAAGATCTATTAAAGTAGTGATACATATATATGTATCGCGATGATAGTTGTCAATAAGAGAATAAAAAGTATGCGCGTGCAATGCAAAGTTTTTTTCTAGCAAAAATAATATTAGAAAATTTTGTTTTTAAATGATCAATTATCGGTTTGACTTTTTTTAAAGGATGATTAGAAATTTCTTTAATGTTAGAAAAATGAAGATACCACAGAATTTGATGGTATCTGTTTCTTGCCAAAATTTGGCTAAAGATTAGAGTATATAGCAGTGTATCCTCACTCCAATAGTTTTTCATTTCTCATTTTACGACATGACCCATATTTATCGATTAAGCGATAAATTTTCATAATTTTTCTTCTGTTACAGGAGTCCACGTTTTCATTTTTTTCAAGGTGGTCCAGGATTTTGTTTTTAAAAAAGGTTAGTTTGTTCTATATGATTTACAAGGAATTGATGAAAAAAAAAGAAACATTCCATTGGAGTCATTTTTTCTATCGACACATGAGCACGAATTCAAACTTTATCAGTGAAATTTTTTTTCAGATGGATAAAAATAAGGATCAAATTTGATTTTAGATGAATTTCCATCATATGTAGTTTCATTCAAATCGTTATCACATACATGAGCTCTCTCTCTGTAACATCTTCTTCAGGTTTTGATTTTACACTACTCCAAGCTTGATTTCCTGTGTTTATTGTATTGCAAAAGCAATATATACAGTACCGGGCAATAATTCTGAGCAGGTTATCAAATTTTTGCTCCGACTTTGGAAGAGCGTATCTTCTTCAATTTTCATCCTAGAAAAAATTTAAAAAAAGCGTTTTAAAGTATTCGCTAAATGCTTTCTTTTTAGCCTACTTACATTTTTTTAACGATATTTTAAAAAAAATAATCGCTTTGGCTATTTTGAAATTTTTTCCATTTTTGCATTTGTCTTCAATCAGCTTTAGTTTTTTAAATAATTGAGCTAGAAAAAATTTGAAAAAAGATTTGGAAAGGGCTCTAAAAATTCTATTTGCCGCTATTTTCACAAAAATGGAATTTTTAGAGCCCTTTCCAAATCCTTTTTTCAAATTTTTTCTAGCTTAATTATTTAAAAAACTACAGCTGATTGAAGAAAAATGCAAAAATAAAAAAAATTTCAAAATTGCCATAGCGATTATTTTTTTTTTAATATCGTTAAAAAAATGTGAGTAGGCTTAAAAGAAAGCATTTAACGAATACTTTGAAATGCTTTTTTGAATTTTTTCTAGGATGAAAATTGAAGAAGATACGCTCTTTCAAAGTCGGAACAAAAATTTGATAACCTGCTCAGAATTATTGCCCGGTACTTTATATATATTTTTATATATATATATATATATATATATATATATATATATATATATATATATATATATATATAGGACATTTCACGCCAACTGATAGAGCAAAAAAATAAAAATCGTTGAAACTCTAAGAATTCATTCTTTTTGTTACCCAAAATATGTAAAAAAATTTTCAAGGATCTAGATTGAAAGGATCAAGAGTTACAGGACCTTGAAGTTTGAAAATTTTTCAAAATTTTTGGAAAAGTCCCAACTTTATCATTTTTTTCTGAAAATCCTGATGTTTGAGAGAAAAATGCATAATAACACTTCTTGTTGTAAATGAAGAAGAGAGTTGGCAGGATTTTTTACAGACCTGAAGTTCGCAGTTTACTGATTGGCTCTTATATGTAAAACATGGTTATTGAAATTATTTAATTTTTTGCCACTGCCAAAATTGGCTTTCGAAGGCTTATTTTTTTCTATTTCTTATTAACTTTAAAATAAATTTTGGTTCGTGTAAGCAAAAGTCACCAATAAGGAGTTATCACAGTTTTAAATATACATTTTCATGTAAAATTTATTTTTCTTATTGAAAATAACCTGTCACATACTAAACATGATCATCTGGTTTTAATACTCAAAAACTATTAAAATAAGTTTCAAAATCATTTAGTTAAATGTCATTTATCAATTATAAGCCTAATTATTTATTAAACAACCCTCGTTATTATTATAATTACAATTAATTTCAAAGGAAAATAAGAGTTATCCCAAAATTAAATAATTATTTTTCAATGAGAATTTACTTATTTCAAAGAATTGATTCATCAATAAAAAAGAATAATTAAATAATCACTATTTTCCTTGCCTTAACTTTCTATAAAAAGTATCAGTAAAATGGAAAATGATGATATCATTTTGGAAGATACGCTTAAAAGAAATGATAGAGGTTTTTATTACAATGAATTACATTAAATAAGCTGTTATAATTAGAATACTGATTTTTAGATTAGCATTAATAATTTCATTAATACAAGGTACATCTTGAGTAATGTTCATAGGTGCTACACGAGCAAAATGGAAAGTTTTCAAGGTTATTCAAGTACCAGGTCCTCTAATACTTTGTGCAGCTAAAGCACCAACTGCAGTGACTGGTCCAATTTTTGCTTTCATATATTTTTTCTTGCTTGTATGAATAAATTCAAGAAGTTGTAACACAGTTAAACGTATAATATACCTGTAAACTGGGACATCTGGTTTAATATGTTATCTTATCCTAGCAACTATACTTGCAACTGTTTTCAAAAATTGAGCCGATTTTTGCTTAAATTATTAACTTACACAAGAATATTTCTCTGACATCAAAAGTTCAGGGGTTACTTTAATAATACTAGGGCTGTCTAATGGATTTTCAATTTTGTACGTTGATGTAGATTTAATATCTCATCAAGAACTCTTTTATGATCAATAAGACGGTCTTTGCCTTCCATATACGTTGGATCCATAGAATCTACACGATAAAGAATTTAAACAATATCAACAAAAGAATTTTCAACTGTCATATCATAATGTAAACTAAGATCTTCTAAACTCTTACCATTCTTCTTTGCGTGTATCCAGTTTCAGCAATTTTAACAGCTGTATCTACAGCTGTTCATGGATCAAAATTCATTTTATTTTCCATACAATGAATATAATTTTAACTATATTTCTATTATTTGTTCTTCATAATATTCTGAAAAAAAAACAATTTATAAAACTAAGAGAATTTTTTGGTAATTAACATCTTATCTACTTTTCATATGTAACGGTCTTAAGGGCATACCAAAACTCCTCCTTTTAACAATATTTCCAATCCAAGTCTATCAATGAACGGTGCGTTTAATCTAGTTTTTCGCTACAGTAAAAAAATTTATGAGATTAAACTTAAGTGCGGATAACTCAAAAGATCCATTAAAATACTATGCATAAAAAGTTAAAAACTAACATTCAATATATAGTATTTTGAGTCAAATAATACGTCTATCTGTTAAATAAAAATAAAAATATATATTTAAATAAATAAATAAAGATGGGTAATCAGAAAGCTTTTGTTTATAATCATCCTCAAAAAATTCATTTAGTGTGTGTTCCAAAATTCTATCATCATTTTCTAATGAACAGATACTTTTTCTAGAAAGTTAAGGTAAGGAAAATAGTAATTATTTAATTATTCTTTTCTATTGATGAATCAATTCTTTGAAATAAGTAAATTTTTATTGAAAAATAATTATTTGATTTTGGAATAATTCAGAGTCTAATTTTCCTTTGAAATTAATTGTAATTATAATAATAACGAGGGTTGTTTAATAAATAATTAGGCTTATAATTGATAAATGACATTTAACTAAATGATTTTGAAACTTATTTTAATAGTTTTTGAGTATTAAAACCAGATGATCATGTTTAGTATGTGACAGGTTATTTTCAATAAGAAAAATAAATTTTACATGAAAATGTATATTTAAAACTGTGATAACTCCTTATTGGTGACTTTTGCTTACACGAACCAAAATTTATTTTAAAGTTAATAAGAAATAGAAAAAAATAAGCCTTCGAAAGCCAATTTTGGCAGTGGCAAAAAATTAAATAATTTCAATAACCATGTTTTACATATAAGAGCCAATCAGTAAACTGCGAACTTCAGGTCTGTAAAAAATCCTACTAACTCTCTTCTTCATTTACAACAAGAAGTGTTATTATGCATTTTTCTCTAAAACATCAGGATTTTCAGGAAAAAAAATGATAAAGTTGGGACTTTTCCAAAAATTTTGAAAAATTTTCAAATTCCAGGTCCTGTAACTCTTGATCCTTTCAATCTAGATCCTTGAAAATTTTTTTACATATTTTGGGTAACATAAAGAATAAATTCTTAGAGTTTCAACGATTTTTATTTCTTTGCTCTATCAGTTGGCGTGAAATGTTCCATATAATATATATGATATATGTATGTATATATATATATATATATATATATATATATGTGTGTAAGCAGAAAAGTTTGCTAAAGCCTTTATGTTTGTAGGATGGTCGAGTGGATCCCAAAAGGTTTCTTGGCCACCCGAACGCGAAGTATACTTATACTCTCATCGTCACTACTTTGACGTTAGGAACGGCGTAGCCACCTGCGGCGGCTCTGGTACTAGCGCAGCGTGGGATTTTCCTACGCGTATGTATATATATATATATATATATATATATATATATATATATATATATATATATATATATTCACCCATACAATTCGCGCGCAGTGTACATACATACGCATATAATAATTATAATAAAAAAATAATCATAATTATTATAATTACAATAATGATGGTACATCAACAGTATCTCGATGATGTTTTCATACTTCAAAATTAAAAGTTTCGGAAAATCGAAATCAAGTATACTAAATTTACGTTTAAAAACCTTTATTTACAAATTTACGCCTGAACTAGCGAAAAACGTACATTTTCTTATACAAAATAATGATTCATGAATATATTTCTGAGCCGCTATCTATATCTTTCATCGAAATCTCCGTCATAAAAATTAATTTATTTATAATTACAGCCATATGCGAACAAATTGATATAATTTTTCAAAAAAATCCGATTAAAAAGTACATAGAGTATAGGTGGAATAAAAAGGAGTAAAAAGGGGTGAAAAAGGGTGAGGTCGATAAGTCACATTGGAATAGTAATATCAGAAACCTTCTATAAAATATTTGTTTGTAATCAAACGAAACGACATACCGCTTTTATAAGGTAGAATTAGGCGATATAGGATAGTAAAAAAAGGATAGGAAGGGGTAAATTTATTATAAGTTGTATTAAGAATAATAAATAACACTAAGAAAGTGAATATTTTCACGTATAAAGAAAAATAAAAGAACATTTTCTGATACGCCAAAATATTGGTTTTCCGGCCGACTAAAGGTAAAGAAGCATCTTTGTTTAGCGTGATTCCCGAATAAAAAATTTATATTTGAATAACATTCGTTAAAAACTACTTTGGCATGCGCAAATAGGCATTTTTTAATTGAAAATTCGTTTTTCGGTGCTTCATTGCCATACAAAAAATGCCTGTGTACTGCACGAAAAATTAAGTACGTGGAAATTTTAATAGCGTGCTGAAATAGTACATTACGAAACGGGTACGGAAAGACTTTATTTACGAAACGAAAAGTTTACGGCCTGAGCCGAAGGTGAGGGTCATAACGAGTTTCGTAAAAAAGCCTTTCTATACTAGTTGCGTAGTATATTTTTCGCCATGAGAGCCAAAAAAAAACAACGAAGTTGCGATTTTAGGGTTTGAATGGCGATAATGAATTTTTTTAATTTTCACACTTTTTATTTTTCGTGCGGTGAACAAGAATTTTCGGTACAGAAATGAGGCACAGTGAAACAAATTCTTCAAACGGTGTATTAAAAAATCATTCGTGCCTCTCATCATAAAGAATAAACAGTAACAGTTCCGTGAAAAAAATCGTCACAGCACGAAAAGAAAAAAAAACATCATGACGCCCTTTAGAGGGCCATAGCTGAAGTGAAAAGAGAGTTACACCATCCATGTTCAAGAGCAAATAACTGCGTTGAAACCTAAAAATAAATAAAATTAGTAAAGCATAATCTAACTGTCCTCCACCACCAAAAATCCTTGATTTGATTCTGAATTCTACTCTTCTTAAAACTGTCTATCGTTTCGAGCACGCTACTGCTCATTCTCAGTCCCTGATTCCCTGCCTCTAAATTATTTTCGGCTTTAAACGCAGTTAACTTAAAGATTTTATTTCAGACTGTTCTTCGGGGGTGATAAAAAACCCAGGGCATTTCAACTGTCCATTTTTGTTTATTTATTATTATTATTATATATTTTTATTCAACTGTAAGACCGATAGAAATATTCTTTAACTTATCAATACTTTATTAACTATCATAAAATGAAATTCAATTCGAATACTTAATTATCCTTAATTGTGAAAATTAAATTTAGAGGATGGTTAGTTAAGATAGGTTTACAATTTTGAAAACAAAATACTATTTAATAAAAAACTATAATGTAGAAACAATTGCACATATTAATGTCTTTATGCATTCAATTATCGAGCATCCATCGTTTCATTGCTTGTACGTGTCTTAATGCACACATTGCGACGATGTGTCAAAGATGATTGCTGCATGAACAAAAAGCATCCGTCGTTCTCAATGTTGTGAACCATTACTACTTTACTACTTATTATAATGAAGTGAAAAAGTGAGATTTTTTTTACGTGAATATCTTTGGCATTATTATTACATACATACACATACACACAAGAACCACAAAGCTGCAAGATCTTTTAAAAGCTTAGAAACTTTTGATGGAATTACATCAAACGTTTCTAAGTAATAATAACCCAACATTTTTTGAAGCAGCAAAAGCAAGAAATGTATTTGAAATAGATGATGAATGGGATAAATGTTTAGAAATAGCATGTTAATCTCGATTTCCAAAAGCTCTTTGTCGATTATTTAGTTACATGTGTACATTTCACAATGCAATTAATGCTTGAGAATTATATGAAAAATATAAAATCTATTTTTATCATATTACCAAAAATAAATCAACAAAAAGGTGAATAATATGCATTAAGCATAATTAATGATATTTTAACTAATAATGGATTCCAATCAAGTGACTTTAATTTACTTACTTCAGAATGCTATATTGAAAATAACGAAATCGAATATAGTACAGTATATAATGTTAATAATATTCGGTCAATTATTGATAGTCTAACAAATGCTCAAACGGCTATTTTTAATACAGTGATAAATTTATTAAATACAAACT
This sequence comes from Anastatus disparis, assembly GCA_017163975.1. NCBI lineage: Eukaryota > Metazoa > Arthropoda > Insecta > Hymenoptera > Eupelmidae > Anastatus > Anastatus disparis. Next base: position 226,734 of record JAFFSR010000045.1, on the reverse strand, counting down.
GCACTGATATATATATAAATATATATATATATATATATTGTAACGTTTTTGCTTTCCTTTTTGTTTATTACTATATAAATTTATTACTACGTATATATATAATGAGTAAAGAGAGTGGGAAAGAAAACGTTGCCTCCTGTTGCCAGATGCTTCAGAGAGTAACCAGGATTCGGAGCAGGAGGCGGTCTGGGACGGGCGGCGGAAGAATAGGAAAATAAAGGGTTTAAACACGGTTGATTTTATGCTTGGGAGTACCTTAGCTTTATTGCTGTCACAAGACAGTAAAAGAAAAGGTACAACGACGACAACAATTTCAACATAAATAAATAAGAAAATAATGACTCTATATAAACCAAAGAAATAAAAATATTTGAAGCGTCAAAGAAAGAAAAGAGTAAGTTTTGTTTTCTTGGTAATAAAGTTTTGCCACTTATCGGCCGATGATAACAAAAATGTAATTTCAAAAGAGAGACGTTATTCGTCTGTGATAACGGCTCGGGCGGTCGTTTATCCGGTGGCGTCCTCTACCTGAAACATAGGTCGTGGAAGAGAAACTTTTTAATACTAAATTATCAATTAAAGAGAGAGTTTGAGTGGCCGGCACTCTTAAAACTTAAATTTACTAATAATATTATCTTATGGACTAATAAAGAAGACGTTGGGTGGACGACACCCTTAACATACTACTATTACAATAAGAAATAATTATTCACAAGTGGGTATACGGAACCCTTACGGTAATAGAGCGAGAAGCGCTCTGCTTTATCGGCGGTTTATAAAAGTATTATCAGATTTTGGGTGGACGGCACCCTTAATTTTAATGCGGCGGAGGCGGCAGGATGAAGCGTATATGCGGTTTCCTCGATTGCATTTAATCTAGGCCAGCGAGCGCACTCGGCGAAGATTATCTGCAATTCGACTTACTACTAATGGTTTGATGCATTAGAGTAAGCGAGAGAGCAAGCTTCTCTTATACAGAGTGGGAGCCCCATATAAGAGAAGCCAGTACTGTATCTACTCTCTCTCTCTCTAGGCCAGCGAGCGCACTCGGCTAAGAGAGGGGGAGAGCACAGTCCACAGTGCTTGCCTGATGGCTGAGCTGTTGGTCTTATATGTACTCGAGCTCGCTGTTCCTCTTGCGGGAACAGCAAAAACTGACGCCACCTGGCGGCTGATCTTGCTACTACCCAGCCTCGCGGGAGATTTAAACCGTGCTTACTGCACGATTATAGATAATCGTTGCAATATATATATATATACAGTACCGGGCAATAATTTTGAGCAGGTTATCAAATTTTTGCTCCGACTTTGAAAAAGCGTATCTTCTTTAATTTTCATCCAAAAAGAAATTTAGAAAAAGCATTTTAAAGTATTCTTTAAATGCTCATTTTTTAGCTTACTTACATTTTTTTAACGATATTTAAAAAAAATAATCGCTTTGGTGATTGTGAAATTTTTTTCATTTTTGTATTTTTCTTCAATCAGCTGTAGTTTTTTAAATAATTAAGCAAGAAAAATTTTGAAAAAAGATTTGGAAAGGGCTTAAAAAATGCTATTTGCAGCTATATTCACAAAAATTTTTAAATTATTTTTCGTCAAGTTTTAAGCATATAAAGTTATTGATCTAATACTTTTGCAGTTGTAAAAAACACTTCAATAGCAAGTAGAAAATAATCGCTGGTACAAAACTTTTGATTTTTATGATATAATTTTTGCAAAATAAATCTTTTTGTTGTTTCACACTTTATTATGTTTTATTATTAATAATGAATAGTTATAATTTCCTACTAAAATTGAATCACTACTTCACCAGCGATTATTTTCTACTTGCTATTGAAGTGTTTTTTACAACTGCAAAAGTATTAGATCAATAACTTTATATGCTTAAAACTTGACAAAAAATAACTAAAAAATTTTTGTAAAAATAGCTGCAAATAGCATTTTTTAAGCCCTTTCTAAATCTTTTTTCAAATTTCTTCTAGCTCAATTATTTAAAAAACTACAGCTGATTGAAGAAAAATGCAATAATGAAAGAAATTTCAATATTGCCAAAGCGATTATTTTTTTTTAATTATCGTTCAAAAAATGTAGGTAAGCTAAAAAGAAAGCATTTAAAAAATACTTTAAAATGCTTTTTTTAAATTTTTTCTAGGATGAAAATTGAAGAAGATACGCTTTTTCAAAGTCGGAGCAAAAATTTGATAATCTGCTCAGAATTATTGCCCGGTACTGTATATATATATATATATATATATATATATATATATATATATATATATACGATCCAGGTGGAAATAGATAAAAGCTACTCATTAAATACAATCATAACTTATTTAAAAACTCATGGAATCAACTATTTAGTTGTTTTATGGACAGGTATACGGCTAATTTATTACAAGACGGTGTGACAGTACGTACAGCATTCAAATTACCGTAGAACATATCTGAAGACACAATATGTAATATTAGTACAAACAGCGAAATAGGTAAAAAAATAAGAAATATATCAATTGTTATCTGGGATGAAATCACAATGACATCGAAATACGTTTTTGCAGCCGTCGATCGCATGTTTAAAGATGTATGTGATAATAATTATTTGTTTGGAGGAAAAACATTTATCATATCAGGTGATTTTAGACAAATATTACGAATAGTAAAACATGGAAATAGAACACAGATAGAAAAAAATTCGGTCCAAAAATGCTCTTTATGGAAACATTTTCAATGTATGTCTTTGAAAGAAAATAAACGTTTATCGGAATCAGATGATAAATTTAAAAATTGGTTACATAATATGAGAAATGGTTATTTTCATTCAAAATATGAAAAAGGGAAATAAGGTTATACAAATTCCAAAAGAAATATTGTCAAAAGGCAATCTGATTAATGAAATTTATGGGTTTAATATAAATATTAAAAATTGTGATTATTACGAAAATATATTAGCACTAAAAGACGTAGATGTAACAGAAATGAATAAAAAAGTTTTATCAAAAATAAATGAACCATTAATAGAGTACTTAAGCATTGACTCTGCAAAAGATGTAAGTAACGAAAGTTTAAATGCAATTTTGCCAACAGAAGTTCTAAATTCTTCAACGCTTAATGGTTTACCTCCACATAGATTATAATTCAAAAAAGGAGCTATAGCAATGCTTCTAAAAAATGTTAATTTTAATGAAGGACTTTGTAACGTTACTCGATTAACGAAAATAAAACAATTTACTATTATTGCACAAATATTAACGGGAAGTAAAAGAGGGAGCACTATATTATTACAACGTTTGACCTTATCAGCAAATGATGAACTGCCATTCCAGATGACCAGAAAACAATTTCCTGTAAAACTTGCTCATGCAATGACTATTAATAAGTCGCAAGGACAATCATTTAAAAAAGTAGGAGTGTATTTACCAACACCAATTTTCAGTCATGGGCAGTTATACTTGGCCCTTTCAAGGACAACTAATGAAAAAGAATTGAAAATATTATTAACAGAAAAATCAAGAAAGTTAAAGATAAAATGGTCTATACTAAAAATATTGTTTACAAAGAAATATTATAAAACCACAATACGAAAATTAAATATAATGAATAGAAAAATAAAATCAAACATATTTGAAACTCTAATATAATATTAAATATAGAAAAAATTAAAAATTATGAAGTAGAGTTTAGCGCTGTGTGGTTAAAAATCACGGCTGCTATTTTTAGTTCTGTGCTATCAAAAAAACGCGATTGCTTTTTTAAATACTGTGTGGTTAAAAAATACATGGCTGCTATTGTAAGTGCTGTGATGGGGAAAAATGCTAAAACTACTGTAAGCGCTGTGTTATTAGAAATTCGCGACTGCTTTTCAGAACATTACCTGATTTAAAAAACGTGGCTGCTATTTTAAGAGCTAAAGATGAAAAACGGAACAACTATTATAAGCCCTGTGTAATTATAATTTCGAGGCAGCTTTTTTTAGCACTGTGTGGTTAAAAAAACGCGGCTACTATTGTAAGTGCTGTGTAGTTAGAAAACACAACAACTATTGTAAGCGCTGTGTAATAACAAATTCGCAGCTGCTATTTTGAGCGCTGTGTGGTTAAAAAAAAGGGGCTACTATTGTAAGCGTTGTTCAATTAAGGATTAATGGTTGCTATTTTCAGCGTACAAAGAGACAAACATGAAAGAACGGAGACGGAGGGACGGAGACGGAGTGACAGTGACGGAGAGACGGAGATACGAAGACAAAGGGACGGAAACAGACAGAAGGAGACGGAGAAATTGAGACAAAGACACGGAGACAGAGAGATGGAGACGGAGGGACGGAGAGACAGAGACGGAAAGACGAAGACGGAGAGACGAAGACAGAAAGACAAAGACGGAGGGACGGAAACAGACAGACGAAGACGGAGAAATGGAAAAAAAGAGACGGAGAGATGGAGACGGAGGGACGGAGAGACTGAGGCAGACAGATGGAGACGGAAAAACAGAGACGGAGTGCTGGAGACAGAAAGACGTAGATGGAGAGACGGAGACGAAGAGACAGATATTGTGTATGTGTAAAATATGTTTATATGTGTGTATGTGTGTATGTGTAAGTATGTGTATGTGTGTATGTCTATGTTAAAGATGCACGTGTGTATGACTATGTATGTATGTGATAATAATGCAAAAGATATTCACGTAAGAAAAAGAAAAGTCTTAATTTTTTACTTTAATATAATAGTAGTAATAGTAATTATTAATTAATAATTACTGATGGATTATAAAGATATATTTGATCCTGACATATAATTAGAAATAAGTTCTTGATTAATATTATTGTAGTAAAAAAGATAATATATTATAAGAATATTTAAAACGTACTCTTTAAACATAATTAAGTTAAAATTTCACTATTTGATTCAACGGATATGATTTCACTGAAAAATCAGTAAGAATTTTACTAAAATTTCAGTGTCGCTTTTATTCCACTGAAATATTATTTAAAATTTAACTGAACCAGCAGTGCCTCTTTTATTACACTGATATTTTAGTAAAAATTTCACTGATTGAAAAAGTGAGGGTTAAAATTTGTAAGGGTGACAGCACATGTGTTCCGGAAACGATGTACGAAAGCACGCGTCGTAACATTGGATAGCAAGGGCAGTGCCCTCAAGTTTTTTCCGCCATAATCTTAATGCTGAGGGTACCTTACTCTGATTTTGAGAATAATCGTTTGAAATTTTTTAAATAAAAAAGGTAAGTGTGATATGATATAAGTAATTATAGTATACGTATAAATATATATATATATATTAAGGCAACCTTGGGGATCAGGAGATTTCACTGATTTTCAAAATGAGATAAGATGCGGATTCCAATTAATTAGATGAATAGAAATTAAAAAAAACATTTTTTAAACACGCTTTTAAAACGGAGAAAATACACTAAAAAGTATTAAATAAATTAATTTACTTCCTTGAAATTACTTTTATACAGTTCATTGCGATAATTAAAAGAAAATTTTACAACAAAAATTTAAAAAGAAAAGTGTGGGCGCTAATTTTAGTAAATCTAATTTAGCGCCCACAATTTTATTTTTGAATTTTCGTGTTTGAAGCATGTTTTAAAAATGTTTTTTTTAAATTTTTTATTATCTACTTTTTAGTTAAAATTGAATTTTCTATGAGTAATTTTTTTTTAAAAGTTTGTACTTAATTGTATCTTCTATACATTACCATATCCCTATATATTCCCCTATCCCTTTTGATCCTCCTATCCTCTATATTTCCAGCTGTACATTCACCTATCCCCTATACAAGCCCCTATCCCCTATGCATTTTCTACAACTATTAACTCAACAACATTCCATCAACTTGCCTCCACTCAAAGATAGCCTTTCCACTTAAACTTCCTCGGAGATGACTTTGCACACCGATCTGACAACGGATTATTACATCGTCATCGGAGACCAAGGTCTGTGTAAAATTTCAGTAATTTCCATCGACAAAAAGTGCCTCAAATCGAGCGTTCAAAATTTGATTACAGACAGACAGACAGACAGATAAACAGGCGGACGTGAAAGCAAGCTTAATAAAAGCGTGTAAAAAGTGAATTTTTATTTCAATAGTTTCACGCTAGTTGCATATACTTTTAAAATGGACGCCAGCCGCGTATAGCGTATGCGACGCCGCTTGCACTAATTACGTAACTATCGGCACGATGAAAAGCAGATGGTAAAAAAACATAAGCTAAAAGGACACGAGCAATAGACACACATAAAAAAAGAATTAGAATAGCACTAAGGAAATGTACGCAATAGAACGCGCACGCGATCGCCTGGCACACATGTCACAAAAAAAAGGAAGAAATTATATTGTTTTAATTAGAATTCGTACACTGCTCTCGCAACAATACGAGGCTTTTCTAAGCACAAGAAAATAAATTACAGAATAGTGAATCTATGTATTTTCACTCACTCAAGCTTCGATATTCGCAACACACAAAAAATAATTCGTAATATCGCAAGTCTCTCTATCTCTGTCTCTCCATCTCCGTCTCTCCGTCTCCATCTCCATTTCCGTCTCTCCGTCTCCGTTTCTTCTACTCCATCTTTTTTTCTCCATCTCCGTCTCCCCGTATCCATCTCTCCGTCTCCATCTCTCCGCTTCCGTTTCTCCGTCTCCGTTTCATCGTCTCCGTTTCTCTGTCTCCGTCTCTCCATCTCCGTCCCTTCGTCCCCGTCTCTCCAACTCTATTTCTCTGTCTCCGTCTGTCTGTCTCCGTCTCCGTTTCTACGTCTTCGTTTCTGCCCCTCCGCTTCTCTGATATCGTCTCTCCGTCTTTGTCTTTCGGTCATGTCTCCGCCTCCGTTTTTTCGTCTCCGTTTCTACGTTTCCGTTTCTCCCCCTCCGTTTCTCCGACATCGTCTCTCCGTCTCGGTCTCTCCATCTTTGACTCTTCGTCTCCGTCTCTCTATCTCTATTTTCGTCTTTCCGTTTCCATCTCTTCGTCCATCCGTCTCTCCGTCTACTCGACTTCATCTCTCCGTCTCCGTCACTCTACCTTCTCCTCTCGTTCTCCGTCCCTCTGTCTCCATCTTTTTACCTCCGTCTCTCCGTCTTCATTTCTTCATCTCCGCCTATCTGTTTTCGTCCCTCCGTCTCCGTTTCTTCTACTCCGTCTTTCTGTTTCCATTTCCATTTTCCCGTATCCATCTCTCCGTCTTCGTCTCTCCATTACTAGTTGTCCGTCTCCGTCTGACTGTTTCCGTCTCTCCGCCTCCGTTTCTCCGTCTCCGTCTCTCCATCTCCGTCCCTCCGTCTCCGTTTCTCTGTCTCCAACTGACTGTTTCCGTCTCTCCCCCTCCGTTTCTCCGTCTCCGTTTCACAATCATCGCTGCACGGTCTTTGCCGCTCTGTCTCTCCGTTTTTGTCTCTCTGTCTCTGTGTCTCCGTCTCCGTCTCTCCGTGTTCGTTTCTTTGTCTCCATCTTTCCATCTTCGTCTTCCCGTCTCCAGCTCTCCGTCTTTGTTTCTCCGTCTACGTCTTCTCGTAATTACATTACTATTACTACTGTATTATATTGAAGTGAAAAATTAAGACTTTATTCTTCCCGTGAATATCTTTTGCATTATTATCACATACATACATACACATACACACGTGCACCTTTAACATACACAAACACATACACATACACAGGTACATATATACACACATGCACACATATGCACATATTCATACACGTACATTTACTTATATACACATACACACATACACAATATTTGTCATTTTGTTTACGTCTCCGTCTCTCCATTTCCGTCTCTCCATCACCATCTCTCCGTCTCCGTTTCTCCGGCTTTGTCTCTCTTTCTGCGTCTCTCCGTATCTGTTTTTCCGTCTCTGTCTGTCTGTTTTCGTTTCTTTGTCTCCATTTCTCTGTCTCCGCTACTGCGTCCCCGTGTCTCCGCCTCCGTTTCTCTGTATTCGTCTCTCAGTCTCCGTCCCTACGTAATTACAAGTACATAAAAGGGAAAAATTAAAATTTTTTTTTTCTGAGAATATCTTTTGCATAATTGTCACCACACATATGTGTCAATCCATGTCAAACGGATAATGGCTCTGTCCAAAATTGTAGATCACAAAAAAATTGTGCTCAAAATTTCCGTCTTACACTCTACTTTCTTTTGCAATGTGGCAATTTTGAAAATTCAAAATGGCGGCTTTAATATGGCGAGTCAAACCTAGAGATTTCATAAAAAATTTCCGGAAATTGATTTTAATTTATGCAAATGTGATTATACGTATTTTTTTATATCAGAAATCAATTCAGCGTTTAATTTTACATAGGAATATAGTATTGCACTTGAGGTAAAAAAAATTTACAATGTCATCAGAAGGTCATATCGGAAAATAATAGTTATTTCTCGAATTACTCATTGATTAATGTTGATTAGTGAGGTAATGAAGGTACTGATAGATAACTCGAGTCACTGAGTCCAAGTCTGATGTCCGCTTAACCCTATAGGGTATACAAGATCTCCATCAAGGTCATTTGAAGGTCAAATCGCGAATACCTTTTATTATTTGATAAGATTAGGACACCTTCAAGTTTTACGTGTCGCTGAATCCGAATCCGGGGTCTGTTGGAGTGTCAAACGACGTAATCACGTGAAAATTAATTAAATATTGACTGACAGAAAATTTTTACTCTCTAAAAAACCACAGCTTAACCACAGTCAAATCTAGAGATTTCATAAAAAATTTCCGGAAATTGATTTTAATTTATGCAAATGTGATTATACGTATTTTTTTATATCAGAAATAAATTCAGCGTTTAATTTTACATAGGAATATAGTATTGCACTTGAGGTAAAAAAAATTTACAATGTCATCAGAAGGTCATATCGGAAAATAATAGTTATTTCTCGAATTACTCATTGATCAATGTTGATTAGTGAGGAAATGAAGATACTGATAGGCAACTCGATTTACTGAATCCCGATCTGATATCCGCTTAACCCTATCAGCCTCCATCAAGGTCATTTGAAGGTCAAATCTCGAATATCTTTTATTATTTGATAAAATTAAGACACCCATAAGTTTAATGTGATGCTGAATCCAAATTCGAGGCCCGTTGGAGTGTCAAACGACGTAATTACAGAAAAATTCGTTTTAAGCTGTGGTTTCTTAGAAAATAAAAATTTTCTGTTAGTCAATATTTGATTAATTTTCACGTAATTACGTCGTTTGACACTCCAACAGACCCCGGATTCGGATTCAGCGACACGTAAAACTTGAAGGAGTCCTAATCTTATCAAATAATAAAAGGTATTCGCGATTTGACCTTCAAATGACCTTGATGGAGATCTTGTATACCCTATAGGGTTAAGCGGACATCAGACTTGGATTCAGTGACTCGAGTTATCTATCAGTACCTTCATTACCTCACTAATCAATATTAATCAATGAGTAATTCGAGAAATAACTATTATTTTCCGATATGACCTTCCGATGACATTGTAAATTTTTTTTAACTCGAGTGCAATACTATATTCCTATGTGAAATTAAACGCTGAATTGATTTCTGATATAAAAAAATATTCAAGCAATTCGTTATTTACCGAATTGCTTGAAACCTTGTTCCCAAATCTTATATCAATTTCTTAACACTGAAGACTAAGAAAACCATTCAAAGACCTTTTTGGAATGGCTACTTAACCCTCCCAGTACTCAAAAAACTGATTTAAAAAATTTTTTTTTATATTTTTTAGATTCCTGCTTACTACTGAATAATAAAAAAATTTTCCATGCCCGTTTCTTTCATAAATTATCAGTATTTACATTAATTACATTTTTTTAAATATCATAACGTTTCAAGTTATTACCAAAAAAATTTAGCTTAAGAAATTTGCAAAAAGCTCACAAAATCATGCTATTTTTATGATTTACCAAGGTTATAAACGTTTAATCTTTAAAACAGAGCTAAGCAATAAAATTGATATAAAAGTATACTTTTAAATCTTTAATTTTTTTTTTAATGTCTCTAGATGCTCCGAATCCGGGGATAGATTAGAATGGAACTGAAATAAGTTTCAGTATCGTATAACTAAGAAAAGCCCTCAGCTATAGGGGCTATGAATGTAATGTGAAGTATTATGAAAATTGATACTTTGTAATTACTTTCAGGTTTTCTTTTTCTTCAGCAATAGCACTAACAGCTTCAGCAATCGTTCAAGTGACTTGAAATGAAATAAGCAAAGTCAAGGACTCGCTTTGTTTAAAATTCTGATCTTCTTTAACGCAGTCATGTAAACATGATTTAGGATCAAAGAAGTCACAAAAATTATAGAAAATGGATAAAGTGATGAGATTTATTCATACAAAAATATTCGTCGATTACAGATTACTTTTATTATTGATTGGGCTATCGACTATGGGGTAAATTAGTAATTTAATCAAATTATTTTAAATTACAATATAACAATTTTAGATAATTATAAGAATATCAAAACAAAATAAAATGCTTTAAAGTAATGAAAAACATTAGAATTTAGAAATTGGAAGTTATGATGTAAAGAAAGTACGTATTATCAGAAATCATATAATGTGCTGTATTTGGAAAAAGACTCATTTTTAGACCCTATAGCTGAGGGTTATTCTTAGTTATATAATACTAAAACTTATTTCAAAGTTTTATTCCAATCTATCCCCGAAAGGTCGTATCCTCTCCTGGTGAGTGTCTCGTACAAGTTCCTTTTTAATGGCAAAGTTGAGAATTAATATAATATAATTTTAAAATCATTGCATTGTTTGAAATTTTTAATTTAATCGATATATTCATTTTTATTCTTTGAAATGCTTTGTTCTATAAATTTAAATTATAAATATGGTTTCAGTTCTCAATTTTAAATTCACTAATACATTTCTGAAAATAGAATTTTATTATCAAAGCAGAAGATCTCAGTCAAATTGAGTCGCGAAAAATTTTTAATAACATCTTTCAAATTTATATAATGTGCTAGAAAAAAAAAAAAAAAATATGAGATTTATTATACATTAGTCTAGGCACCCAGAGGGTTTCGTATGAAGTTAGAGGTCCCACCAAGCAAGCAGGTGACTTATATAAATCAGCGCATGCAAAAAGGGCCCCAAGTCCATTCTAACAAATTTTGGAAAAATGAAAAATAGTGTATTACTTCTCTTACGCTTGGTGGATTAACTTCAAATTCATTACATACGTAGTTGGTATTGTCAAAAGTGAGATAATACATTCACTATTGCTTAAACTGACCGATGAATTTTTTTAATTGATAAAAAAGCCAATGGACTTAGGTCCCTTTTTGCAGAATCTGTAAAAATTAACATTTTTATGGAAATATATTTAACTTTTATTTATCAATAATACATTTCACAATATTGTTATATTATTTCATACATATAAAACTAGTAATTTATTTAGAAAAATAATTTTCAACAATTCATTAATAAATAATTACTACATTTCTTTAAATACTAACATGAATAAATAAATAAATAAATGAATGAATAAATAAATAAGTAAATAAATAAATGAATACAGATAAATATTATAAATCACAAGTAGGATATTCAAGAAGAACGTTAAAAACTTTATTATATTGACTTGGTATGTAATTTATCAGTTTTTTTAAATCTTCAATTTTTGATTTTTTTATAAAAACGTATCCATCTGAAAAAACTTTAACTAAAACTATTAACTATTTTTCCTATTTTTTCTTTAACAATTTTTTTTTAAATTTTAACTTTTTGCGAAAACTAAAATTTTAAAAATAAGGTTTTTCCTATTTACTATTCACATTATGATGTAGCATCATTTTTCATGCACTTTGATCGTATCTCATTTTTTCCAATAAACAGATATGAGGCCCTGTTTACATGCACCGATTCATATACCTTGTACTAAGTTCTCAAAATTAAGGGATTTCAATATATGCAAAAATATTAAATTCGGCAAAAAGGGACCTAACTCCGGGACTTAGGTCCCTTTTTGCAGAACTCAATACCTACAAAAGGCTTTTATATAGCATTTGAACATTGCATTTGATGAATATTGCAATTCTATCACGTAATATGGAGCTATCTCAATTTGACCTAAAATTGGACTTGGGTCCCTTTTTGCATACACTGATTCATATGTATTTTGAGCCGCTAAATCCGAATTCGCAACTTGCTTTTCGCGCAAGTGGTCGAGTAATTTGTTATAAACAAATTAATTGTTGAAATGGCTATAGTTTATGAACTACGAAAGATGCAGTAATTTTCTCTGCAAAAACTTGTTCTTTAATAAAAAAACAAAAAAAACTCGTTCCTGTTGCATGTCGATTCGATAATTAGAACCAGAGATATGGCTAATATATTGCAAAAAAACATAGATACGTAGCACAAGCGCGGAACGCCCTGGTAAAAAACCTTATAACTCGACTACTAATTGATATTTTTTAAAGTTTAACATGTGTTTGATAAATGTCATAGTCACAGCTTTAGTAATAAATCGTTATATATTCCTTTCAAATGTTGATAAATAAGCTAGAATGATTTGAAACAGAAAAAATTTTCAATTTTTCAGAATTTTGTTTGTTTATAACAAAATAATATTGGTTAGCGAAAAAAATATTTCTATATTTTTGATATAGAATGATGGGAAATTTCATCTAGTTTAAGAATCTGTCCGGTTTTTCTAAATTTAAGTAAGTAGAACCTGAGATATCGCAAATTTAAGCTGTAGCGCCAGCTCCTTGCAATACGACATATGTGTGCAATATAGCGATCGCTTTCCTTATTAAAAATTCTTTCATTATAAGGTAAGTCATTTCATTTTTTTATAATAAAATTAATTTTAACTCTATATTAGGAAATTAAATAAAAATTCAATAAAAAAAGATTCAGCTAAAAATAGATGACTTTAATAAATAGAAAAGTTAAAACAAATTTTTTGAATAAAATAGATTGTTGTTCTTTTTGCAATTGCAAACAGAAAAAAAATTAATCTAAAAATACTCCATAAGTTGAGTAAATTGTTTACTATTATAGTAGAAAAATCAATGGTTATTTAAAACCCTAAATCTACTTCATCTAAATGTATTATACATCATTAATATTATGACAAAGTATATAAAATAGAGTCAAAAGTAATTTCATTAGATAACAATGAGATTACTTGCCTTATAATGAAAGAATTTTCAATAAGGAAAGCGATTGCTATATTGCACACATATGTCGTACTGCAAGGAGCTGGCGCTGCAGCTTAAATTTGCGATATCTCAGGTTCTACTTACTTAAATTTAGAAAAACCGGACAGATTCTTAAACGAGATGAAATTTCCTATCATTCTATATAAAAAATATAGAAATATTTTGTTCGCTAACCTACAGTACCGTCCATAAATTCGTGAACAAAATTTTGAAAAACATCGCTCCTTTAAAGAGCATTATCTCTGGTTCTAATGGTCGCAGAATAAAAATCAAAAAAGTAAATTAAAGTATACGAAAAATACTAACTTTTTATGGTGTTTAAAATTTTTCCAAACCATTTTTTCCATTTTTTATCCTTCTTTAAAAAAATGTCAATTTTTCACATTTTTAAACATTTTTTCAATCACTTATATCTTTTTTGAAAATGATTATTAATGAAAAATTCCAACGGGAATCAAAAGAATTCTAAAAAATCTAAAATTTATAACTAATTGTTTTTTTTCCTACGAAGCTTATTTAGGTAGTTATAAGCAATTGAATGTTGTGATGTAGTATAATAAAAACACGAATAATAATATGCAAATAATGATTCAGAATATTTTTTTTTCATATTTCTTGAAAAATTAAGTGTTATTTTGTCAAAAATTAAAGTTTTTTCCTAAAGAATTATGACAATAAATAATTTTAAAAAATATATATACAAATATGTTGAAATAATTAAATTTTCATTGATGTTGTCGTTAAATTATTCGTAATTTTATTATAGTACTTCTTAACATTGGATTGCTTACAACTACCTAAATAAGCTTCGTAGGAAAAAAAACCATTCGTGATAAATTTTAACCTCTAACTTCATACGAAACCCTCTGGGCGCCTGGACTACATATGAAATTCATTTACCATAAATTGAATATTAATTAAATAGCAGTTTAGAATGCAATTGTAAAATAATTTAATAATTTTTCAATCAGTGTGCTTCGACTATAATCTTATAAGTAAATTTTGATTATGCAAATGTGCAGCTATCAATTTAAATAAATTCTGCATCAATTAACATTTAAATTGTTAAAATATAATAACATTTTAAAATATTATAATAATATTAACTAATTATCATATTAATAATTAAGAAGTATCAAAAGTGTTAAGAGCAAATTTGAAATACAAATTTTCAAAACACTGAAAACATTACTTTTGGAAAAATTAAAAGTTCCATTGTAGGGACCCTCTAGAAAGGGACTGGAAACCTCGTTCTTTGTTTTCTATAAATTGTTATGAACAAGAGATCTAAACTGGAAACTACATAAGAAAGTAATATGTTAGAAAGAGACATAGTCCAGTAGAATTAGTCGAAATGCATAATGTAATTAGAAAGAGGTGCAGACCACCAAAATGGCTTTGTTGGATGATTAGAAATGAAACTCTGGAATTACCCTCAAAATTTGAGCCGTCAGGAATTAGTAAACAATGATTTAAGGTGCAAAATTCGTAAAAATCACTGTTTTTTTGAAGTAGCTCGAATTCGTTTGCGTTCTAGTATATGAAAATTATACTATTTGTAGGTATTTCAAAAACGATTAATTTGAGATGTCATTGATGAAAATCAGTTAATAAATTTTATAAATAATGATAAACAAAAATCGAAAATCGCGAAATTTTAAAATATTTGTCATTTGATAAAAAAAGGATGTACATGTTTGTAATTCAAGAAAAATGTGCCTTTTATTATCCTTAAGTTACCATAAGAATTTCATAAAAAAATATTAATTATTTTAGGAGATATTCTATTTGTTTATTAAAAAGAAGTCAAAAGTACATTAAAAAATTCACCTAAAAACGTCATTGTAGAGACTTTATGACAATTATATAATATTTAGATATTAACGTAGATTTTACGAATTTGATGTAAAATTGCGTCCATTTTATAATTTTCAACCTAAATATGGCAATAAAAAAAAGTAAATTTTTTTCTCAATGGTTTTTTTTAATATTTTTACAACTAATAACAATATCAATATAGGAATTTGATATTCTTATTACTGGCAATTTTACGCAAATTTAAAAAAAAAAGAATGCTCCAGCTCAATTAGAAGCCGAGATAATTTTTTTTTTTTTAAATTTGCCAATTGTTTATTTATAAATATTAAGGACTGAAATTTTGATCACAGCTAGAATAATACTTGAAGTTTATGATTCCATTATATCGGAGATGAAATAAACATTTTGCAATGTAAAAATTAATATTTAAGTAATCAAGATTGCTACTAGTTAAACCGAGTAATTTTTCCTGTCTTGCAAGAAAATTGATCTGGCGAGTTATAATTCATGTTCCGATTGAAAAATTCCTTATATCTTCGTTAATTACGGACCAATTCTGACATTTTTTTTTAATTCGCGGTAGTGCGTGAAACTAATAACAACTTGTTGTATTTGTTTTCAAAAAATTATTTATTTAACAATAATTATTGCAAAAAAAATTGTTTAAACATATTTTTTTAAATATTAATTTTAGCAAAAAGCTTTAGGAATAAAGTTTGTTCGTCTTAAAAAAAATAAACAATATCTCATTCTAGTGTTTTCATGATAAAATCAATATTAAGTCTGTTAGTTTGGAAAACAAATTTTAAAAAATTTTTGGTTTGCAATTTCAACGTAAATTAACTTTGTCATGAAAAATTCCTTATATTTCCGTTAATTACGGACCAATTTCGATGTTTTTTTTTAATTGGGGTAGTGTGTGAAAAAAATAATAACCATCGTATTGGTTTTTTTAACAATTTAAATAAAACAATTTTTATTGCCAAAAAAAATAATTTTTTCCAATTTGTTTTCCAAATTAACAGACTTAATATTGATTTCATCATGAAAACACTTTTATGAAATATTGTTTATTTTTTCAAGATGAACAAACTTTATTCTGAAAGCTTTTTGCTAAAATTAATATTTAAAAAAATATGTTTCAACAAATTTTTTTTGCAATAATTATTGTTAAATAATTAATATTTTAAAAGCAAATACAACAAGTTGTTATTATTTTTGCGCGCTAGCCCAAATAAAAAAAAACGTCAAAATTGGTCCGTAATTAACGGAGATATGAGGAATTTTTCATGACAAAGTAAATTTACGTTGAAATTCCAAACCAAAAATTTTTTCTAATTCGTTTCCCAAATTAACAGACTTAATATTGATTTTATCATGAAAAAACTAAAATAAAATATTGTTTTTTTTTTAAGACGAACAAACTTTATTCCTAAAGCTTTTTGCTAAAATTAATATTTAAAAAAATATGTTTAAACAATTTTTTTTTTGCAATAATTATTGTTAAATAAATAATTTTTTAAAAACAAATACAATAAGTTGTTATTATTTTCACGCGCTACCGCGATTTAAAAAAAAAACGTCAAAATTGGTCCGTAATTAACGGAGATACAGGGAATTTTTCAATCGGAACATGAATTATAACTCGCCAGATCAATTTTCTTGCAAGGCAGGAAAAATTTCTTCGTTTAACTAGTAGCAATCTTGATTACTTAATATTAATTTTTACATTGCAAAATGTTTATTCAATCTCCGATATAATGGAATCATAAACTTCAAGTATCATTCTAGCTGTGATAAAAATTTAAGTCCTTAATATTTAGAAATAAACAATTGGCGAATTAAAAAAAAAAAAAATTATCTCTGCTTTTAATTCAGCTGGAGCATTCTTTTTTTTTTAAATTTAGGTAAAATTGCCAGTAATAAGGATATCAAATTCCTTTATTGATATTTTTATTAGTTGTAAAAATATTAAAAAAACCATTAAGAAAAAAATTTACTTTTTGCTTTCTCATAGAGAAAGCATTGTATCGATAAAAAAACTTTTTTTCTATTTTTCCATTAATTATTTTACCATTAATTTGTACATATTTAGACTCAGGGAGTCGAAAAAAATGGTTTCCAGAAAATGTCTGTATGTAAGTGTGTGTGTGTGTGTGTGTGTGTGTGTGTATGTGAGAGTGTGTGTGTATGTGTGTGAGTGTGTGTGTGTCTGTGTGTGTGTGTGTGAGATTTCAGTACGCCAATAAGATCTCGAGAACTACTCGATGGATTAGCTTCAAATTTTGCATGCAATTTATTTTTTTGTCTAACTGGGGGGGGGAAGCTATTGAAAATTGATCTTCTTATCTCAGTTTTTTTCAGAGCCTCTTTAAGAATTTTAAAAAAATTTTGATTTTTCATTTTTTTGATATTTTACGTAAACTACTCGAAGAACTTTCTTGAAAATTTGTATGAACATTATTTGCAGCTGCCAAAAAAAGAAAAACTTTTACTAACTGATTTTTTTAACGCACTTTTAATTTTAGAACAATTTGAAAATTTCGAAAAAAAAATTTTTTATTTTTTATTTTTTTTATTTTATGAAAACCATTTGATAGATTTGCTCCAAAATTTGTATGCAAGTTATTCGCTATTGTCTGAGAAAAATTAGCTTTGGAAAACTCGCTTCTTTAGCGCAGTTTTAATTTTAGAGCATTTAGAAATTTTTTGAAAAAATGTTTATTTTTCATTTTTTTTATATTACACAAAAACCATTCGTTAGATTTGCTCTAAAATCAATATGCAAATTATTCGTTATTGCCTTAATGAAACAAGCTTTGGGAAACTTATTTTCTTAGCGCAGTTATAATTTTAGAGCGTTTTGAAAATTTTGAAAAAAATTTATTTAAAATTTTTCATTTTTTTTGGATCTTATGTAAACTACTCTAAGAATTTGCTTAAAAATGTGTATAGAAATTATTTGATACTGTTAAAATAATAAAAACATTTAAAAACTGATTTTTTTTGCATACTATTAATTTTATTATTTTTCTATTTCACGGAAACCATTCGATAGATTTTTTCCAAAATTTGTATGCAAGTTTTTCATTTATCTTCTTTCTTAGCGTGGTTACGATTATAAATTTCATTGTCATCGTTCTTTTAAAGTACAAATTTATAAATAAACATTAATGTTAGACAATTTTTTTATATTAAAATCACATTTAATTGAATATAAAAAAATTAATGAAACTCGAAGAGCTCTATGAGAAAGCATTCTGCCAAAGCACTTGGCAGCGTTTTTTTTTGCTATATACAGGTTGAAAATTATAAAATGGACGCGATTTCACATCAAATTCGTAAAATCTACGTTAATATCTAAATATTATATAATTATCATAAAGTCTCTACGGTGACGTTTTTGGGTGAATTTTTTAATGTACTTTTGACTTCTTTTTAATAAACAAATAGAATATCTCCTAAAGTAATTAATATTTTTTTATGAAATTCTTATGGTAACTTAAGGATAATAAAAGGCACTAATATAATTTCTAATATAACTTTATAATATAGGTAGATATATACATATATATATATATATATATATATATATATATATATATATATATATATATATATATATATATATATATATATATATTGTAACGTTTTTCCTTCCATGTGCGCATTTCTCGAGGTCTTTAAACGAAAATGCCTTTATTGAATGATTATATTTTACTGGTACAGGCTTTACCTCGTTCATATATTCTTTAAATTCAGACAGAAACAGGTTATGATCTCTTATATCTGTTTCCCTGAAATCACACATGTCGCCGGGTATGGTTAGAGTTGTTCCATATAGAAACTCTGCTGGACTGGCATCCGTGTCTTTTCTTATTCGCGTTCTCAACCCTAGTAAGACAGTAGAAAGGACTTTGGTCCATTCGCGTCCTTCCATGTGACACATAAGTGCCACCTTCAGATCACGGTGCCATCTTTCCACCATACCATTAGCGGCAGGATGATATGCCGTAGTACGCACTCTTTTGCAGCCTATAAGTTGTAAAAGTTCCGTAAACATGACAGACTCAAATTGTTTGCCTTGATCGGTGGTAATTATAACTGGTGCACCAAAGCGTGCCACCCATGTATCATAAAAATCGTTTGCGACAGTGGGAGCCGATGCATCGTAAACGGGCACCGCCTCCGGCCACCTAGTATACCTATCTATCATGGTCACTAAATACTTGTAACCTTCGCTAAGTGGCAACGCACCTACTAAGTCGACATGAACGTAAGTGAACCTCGCATCAGGTTTACTAAATTTCATGGGCAATAACTTGTTTTCCCTTGTCACTTTAGATCTTTGGCATCCAACACACGTTTTACACCAAGATGTTATTTATCTGTTCATATTCGGACACACGTACCGCTTTCTGATCATCTTACTCGTTGATGCAGATGGGTGCGCCTTATTGTGGAAGAGCTCGAAGATGACCGTTCTCAGCGCCTCTGGAACATATGGCCTGAGTACATCTTGAGCGATGTCGCAGTAAAATGGCGTATTCTCTGCGCCATATTGCAGTCTAACCAACTTTAGCTGATGCTGCGGATCGTTTATGATCCGCTGTAACTGCTGATCTCTCTGCTTTTTAGCTATTTCATCAAGAGAAAAGGTTGTTGGGAATCTAAAATCGTCAATTCTTGATAACATATCTGCCACGACGTTGCTCTCTCCAGGTAAATAACATATTTCAACGTTAAACTCTGCAATGTATGCAAGCTTACGAGCTCTTAAAGCTGGGCAACTCTCAAGGCTTTGCTCCAGCGCATATATCAGTTGCTTATGATCCGTATGTATTTTTATCTCTCTTCCTTCTAGGTAGTAATTAAAATATTTTATAACACTCGGGGCGTAAAATAGTATATGCACCGCGTGCGCAACTTACTTGGTGCATAAGGTACTATTTTCGCTTCGTATATAGCTATTAACTCGCGGTCATACGTCGAATATCTCGATTGTGCAGGGGTGAATTTTTTAGAGAAAAACGCTGAAGGGTTTACATACATTATCTACTTTTTGTTCTAATGACGCGCCCATCGCGAAATTCGACGCATCTGAAACTAACCTTACTTCAGCATCTTTTGCTGGAAACGCAAGATACGCAACATTGGCTAATTTTTCTTTTATTGTATTAAACGCCTGTTCTGCTTCTTCTGTCCATTCTACTGGTCGTTTATCTTTCTTCTTTATATCTTTTATCATAGCAACGAGTGACTTCTGTACCTCTGCAGCTTTTAGCAAGCTTTTTTTATAAAAGTTTACCATACCCAAGAAACGTCTCATCTCATCTTTCGTTTTGGGGTTTTTAAGGTCCTTATTGCTTCAACTTTAAATGGATCTGGTTTGAATCCATTTTTGTCTATCTGATGGCCTAAAAAAATTAGTTTTACTACTCCAAACTGACATTTATCAATGTTTAGTTTCAGGTGGAACTTCTCCACCCTCTCTAAGACGATCATCAGATGTTTTTGGCGCTTCTCTTCTGATGAAGATGCAACCAAAATATCATCTACAAATGCAAACATAAAATCCAGGTCACCCACCGCCTGGTTTATGTAACGCTGGAACGTTTAAAGAATAGAATAAATAAAAAAAAAAAAAATTGGGACAAAACAGACACGTATGCAATAAATAAAATAAATATATGGACAACACGCGAATAAATTAACATAAAATTCAATAAATATATGTACAATTCTTCGAAGTCAATTAGCCAAACAAATAAATATAAAATACAAAATGAAGTTAATAATTTAATCTAATATTAATACTTGATAGGTGTAAAGAGCCTACCATCAAAAGATATAATTTAAAAAAGATATTGCACAATTAAAGTACAGTGCAGTGCTATTCTTAAAATAATATAAAATTTTGCTTTAATTTAATTTAAAATGTTGTGTGCGTTTAAACAACATTATTTTTAAATCTTATTTAATATTACAAAATACACAAACTATGTCTAAAATTTACTTTTCAAGGTTTTACTCGCCTTGTGTTTACTTAACTTTAACTTTAACGCGAATTGGTCATGTTTTCACGCACACAACACTGACCTCAAACCACCTTGACGCTCTTTGTTTCGCGAATTTTTGATTTACGCGTCCTAACGGTTTCTCAAATTCCTTCTAGAAAACTACCCGCACAATCGAGTTATAAAATTTTTTCTAACACGCTACTATAAGCATACACATATATTTTTATATTCATATATTATTTTTCATGCATTTTTATATGAGAGAAATTTATTCCTAGCACTCCCCCCGGTCTGTGCTCGCGCTAAGTACGCGAAATTTTACGTTATAAATTACTAGGCTCTACCGGCCTCCGGACAACCTCAAGGTTTCAGATTATGCGCCACTATAGGGAACGCGTCCTGTGAGGGTGGTCACACTCTCGTTCACCCTAAGATGCCCATGTACCCAAGAAAAATAAACGAAAGACGACAGATAAAAACCCTCGCGTGCACAGCCGGAGAAAGCTTTAGTTTCTCACTTTCATGCATATATATATTTTATTTTACTTTTTTTTTATCTTAATATTTTTTCTTTAAAAATGACGATTTCACTTAATATTTATTTTCTTTAAAAAAAAAAAGATTTATGTTAACATTTATTTTGTTTGTGAACGACGATTTTACTTTACTTTATTTTTGCTCCACCGCACTGAGCAATTTCTTACAAAACAAAAAAAACCAAAGTTAATGTTAGAAATATTAAGTACTATTGTTACAACGCGGCTCGCGGAAATATAAACTCTAACCTTTTTTGAAGAGTCTTCGCGTCCAAAATGGCTGCCTGGCTGCTTGGCGTCACTTGGCTGGCTACCACCGGCTTTCCTAAGGACTGCTCTGCCGCGCTGCACCTTCGTCTCAAACGGCTGTCGGGGTCACCACTTTGGTCTCCTAGACACTCAAGGATAATGAGGAAGAGATCCAAGAAAAAAGAATAACTCCAAGCTGTAATTCAGATTAATATAGTTTTATTAATCGAGACTTATCACAAGGCCTGGTTTGCCTGAGAGTATAGAGTGAGATAGTACTTGACTTCTAGTCGGTCCAGAACGGTCTGACGCTCGCGAGCTCGACAGAGTCGTGCTCTCCTTGCAGCGCTCACATAGCGCTCTATGTAGCTCGCTTGCGTGCCGTTAGTTGCGCGTGGCACTTACGCGTGCTGTGTACATACATACATGTGTGTGTGCCCACAGTCCCTACAAACCAAGACATCCAGCTACTATTTGTCTTAGCCTAGCGTGCTCACTCAGGTAAAGAGAAAGGGGAGACCGTAGTCTACACTGCTCTGCTCTGGTTAGCTTCTCAGCCTCTTATATACTCTGGCCTCATTTTTCTCGTTGCGTGCAACGACGTTCGAGGTTGCCGCCTAGCAGCTGAGCTCAGAACTACTGTTCTATAGTAGCTTGGCCGTTAGGCGGGAGATTTGAAATGCGCAGGTACGTATACTCGTTGCAATATATATATATATATATATATTTTTATGTACATTTTTACTTATACATGTCACATACAGACGTACACATAAATACATACACTCATATACATAAACACATGAACGCATCCACATACACATGCACATACACATATACACATACGCACATACACGTGCATAGCAGTTGCCTCTTTATCTCCGTCTCTTTGATCCATCTCTCTGTCTCTCCATCTCCGTCACTCCGTCTCTCCGTCTCTCCATTGTTGAAGAATTTGAAATATCTGCTCTTGAGAATTCACCAAAAAGTAATAAAGCTAACGAGGGACTAATATCTTAGAACGATGCAGTGGTTGATGGAAATAATGGTAGTGGTTGAGGACATAGGTGCTGCTATCCCTCAAGCAATAACTTGGAATAACGTGAACAGTGTTTTTTAAAATCGAATTAAGAGTTTCGTTATCACTAATTTTAAACACACTGATATTAAAATTTTTTTAACAGATGCAAAAAAGCTTGCGATGCGAGAATTTCGGTAAAGTTAATAATTGCTAAATTTTTTTATAACAAATGTATTAATTTAATCATGAGCCGATTCTCATATGCAAAAATCGGTGTATCAAAAGAATTAAGTTTGAGGGCGCCAGATACACCACCAACTAGCTAGCCGTCAGCACGAGTCTCAAGCGGCCTTGGATCGGGAGGTGGCTTGATTCGTATAGAATTCTTGTCTGAAATGGGAGGGGGAAGCACACAAAAAAAAACTTTTTACTTATTTTCACTTAATTATAAAAAAAAGAACTTTATTTTAAGTTATAATCTGTTTTAATAAATCTTGTTTAATGTCTGCCAATTCGCGCTCTCTCATATCCCATACACAAAGTATTTTATACTTAACTCTCGAAAAAATGTTATATTAATCGTTATACTAATCAAAAAAAAATTTTCAATTCACTTAAAGTCTCTATTCATGTAAGGATTCAAAAAAAATTTCAATTATATATATTCTACGTAAATCACAAATTCGTAATCTAAAATGGCGGTCTTCCGGTGGCCATTTAGTTCACTTCGCGTCTCTCTCTCTCTCTCTCACTCTCGGCGCTCAATACGCGGCCACGTGTTACCAGAACAAATTTTTTTAAATTTATATTTTCCACTACATACGAAAGAAAAAATTTTTATTATACCACTATTTATTCGCCCAACCGGCAATTTAAACGCGTCTCACCGGTCTAATCAAAAATTTTTATAATACAACCAACTTTATTTCAATTCTATTACGCTTTACAATTATTCAAGGTAATAAAAAAGTTTTATTTTACGCACATTAAAATTTTCAATTTTACTCTTAATTGATCAATTAAAATTTTATGATTGTTATTTTACTCACGCTTAACAAGAGAATTTAATTTCGATACAATAATTTGAAATTTTATCAGAAGAAAAAATAAATCTATAACCGTGTCACTTCGCGCAATACAAGAAAATTCCGCAAAAACCACTTCACTGACTCTACGGTCAATCGGCGAGAGCCATTGACTTACAAAGAAATGAGCGAAAATTTCTGGGCGCAGCCCACTCACCGTTGCTGAATTTTTCAATCTCCTGGGTCGATACAGTCGACGATAATCAGGATGTAGAAGCTGTGACGGGCTGGTGCTGGCGATAATGGCGGCGGCCTCTCGATTTTTCTCTTTCTTATCTTGGTCGCTACCGGCAACGTCAAGGATTCGCCTCCACTCGTCTCTCTCTCTGGACTCCTCGCTTTCTCCCAATAATCTCTCTCCTCAGCAACACTCGAAAGAAGAAAAAAAAACTGCTTTAATTTCAGCGACGACACGAAAAAAAAACTATTTGGTAGAGCAGCGATTTATAGCGTCCGATGTGGCACGAGGTCGACAGTCGAACGGCTTCTTTCAAGTCTACTTCCTTCTTTTTCGTTCTTGTCATAATTGTGTGTCCTTCTCTAATTTCTTTTTCTCCAATCACTCTTTGACACCTCTTCTTTGATGATCCTTATTGGTCTTCTTTTACTTCCTTTTTAATACACACACACACATTACGCTCAATTTGTGTGCACTTTAACTTAATTTTAATTCACTAATTTACACGTTTATTAATTCATAATGCCTGTAAAATTAAATTCTTAATTTAATTTCAGTTAAAACAATTTTTCTTCTTTCTCTTCTTTAATAATGTATTTTCTTTATTTGCTGTCCTTTTCTATCTTCTTACGTGTAGATTGGTCGTCACAGACTACATATAAAAAGCTTACATATACACATACATATGTGTACGTATATGTATGGTATCGAGGCTCAGTTAAAAGAAAAGAATCGTAACGATCCCCTCTCTAATGCTCTCTCTCCATCTTTCTTTATTGCCTTCTTTCTCTCTCTTCACTTAATGCGCGAGAGATCGACGCGCCAGCACTTGAGATTCGTTCTCTTAGCGCGTGAATCTCCCCATCTCTCTTGCTTATTATTGCTGTTTCACTCTTCTCTCTTCTAAGTCTTCTTCATGGTACCGTGACTCCTAGCGCACGCGCGGTCGCTCACATGTATTCGTATGTACGCTATCGCTTAACAGGCTGCTATAGCAGCACCGGCGTTCATATACAGGGGCTCTCGATGTATAGGTAATGGCTGCCGCGCGCGTCTGCTACTCATGTGTTGTCGTCGTCTCGTAATACCGGTAAACAAAAAAAAAACAATCTCATTAATTAACTATTTTTCTTTTTATTAATTTAACGTGCGCCCGGGTCGGTAGTTTTCGTTGGTGGTGTGTCATAGTGCTGAGTGGGGAAAGTGCAATAAATAAATTCTTTATTTATTCATAGTGGCGTACCACGTCACAAACTCTCCCCCCCCCCCTAAGCTGGACATTCGCCAGAGTGGACTGCTTACAAATTTTATACTCACGTTACACACCAACGACTCTCGCCACCGATCCGTTCACAGGTTACAATATTCAGTTTTCTTAAATATATTATACATTCATTATCACCATTTATGTTCCCAGAAATCACGCTTACTTAGTTACTAACTCATGCATGGTTTACTGTATATATAATTTTCTAACGCGAAGATTATTGGGTGGGGTTAGGTTGGGTTAGAAAGTTTTGGGTATTTTCAGGATATGACTACGTACAATAAATTCAAGTATATATGTATGGGTATTAGTAAAACAATACAAAAAAAATTATTTAGGATCTTAACTCACTATATAAAGATTCTCAGTGCTCTTGGTCTTAAATACTCCTTGTTCTCTTCTCGGTCGTCTCCTTCTTTTTCTCCCTGGTCACCCACAATCCCTATTAATTTTCCCCTTTTCTTTCTTTTCTTCACTCCTCTTTCTCTCTCCTCAACCTTCGTTGCTCCCAAATCATGCTAGTGATGACTCGAACTCGGGTAGCAACACTGAGTCCCGTTAAGGTCTCAACGAGACGCAGCATTCGGGTGATCAGCCGCTCCTCTAAGACGTCCTAGAGGATCTCATCTCGCGTTGTTGTTGGGAGATCTCTCAAGGCCTCCGCTAATCGACACATTTGCTCGATTGGCTCTTCCTCTGTTGCTGTTTGGGAGGCTGGCGTCTTAGGGCCGGGTGCTGGGTCTCGTGGCCTTCTCAATGGTGGTATTGGCTCAGTGGAGGTGGTTGTTGATGTTACTGTTGTTGGCGTTGTTGTGGAGATGGTGCTAGTAGTGGTTGTTGTTGTTTTGGTGGTGGTGATGGTCGTTTTGGGCCTGGTAACAGTTGATGTTGTTGTTGTTGAGGCTGCTGGGGTCGCTGTTCGTGTTGGAAGTGATTGAGGCCCTGGAACGCCGCCAGGCTGGTGGTAATGGTAGATCTTAGCCACTTCTTCTTCTCCGTATTTGTTGACTAAGTGCCTTCTGTGCGGCTCACTGCAGCGTGGGCAATCGGCTAAATCCACACCTCGCCGACCGCAGTTGTAACAGTAAACGCCACGTCGGGGGTGTGGGCACATCTTCGAGCGATGCCCACGCTGCCAGCAGTTGAAGCAAGCGCCGGGAGGGGGATCTACCTTGCGTTCCGTGGGTATCCTCTTCACATCGCTGAACAAGACTCCGCTGGTCTTTATAGGCAGCCCTGTGTCAGATGCCTCTCGTAGCTATCTACCACTGGCGTCGCGTCCTATTGGGCCTGGAGGTGGTGTAGGAGACCTGGTGGGCGGAGGAGGCGTGAGTGACTCGTAGTCGTCAAGCTGGAGCTGACGAGGCCCTTTGATCTTCTTTTTAGGAGGCGGAGGGCACGTCTCATCTTGACGATTACGAGCACCTGGCCCATCTAACCCTCTAATGCTTAAGGACTCCTCTCCTTCTTCTCTGCCTAAGTCCCATGCCAGAGGCTCCCATACATGGCTCTTAGTCATTGGTAATCCCAGCCTGGGATTCACCGGTGTTACTGTACTTGTGGGCCTGGAGTAGCTGGTCTGACTTAGCGTAGTTTGCGGTGCCAGTTCAACGTTGTCCATATTTTGGGCCAACTCCTCTTCTACTTGATCTGCCCAAGATATACTCTTCTTTTCTTTATCCTCTTCCTCCCACTTCTGTATCATTCTTCTTCGTTCTTCTTCTATCTCTTGTTCTATCTGAACTGCTCTTCTTTCTTCCTCCTGCTTTCTTCGGCGCTCAATAAGCGCCCTTTCCAATTCTAAT
This sequence comes from Anastatus disparis, assembly GCA_017163975.1. NCBI lineage: Eukaryota > Metazoa > Arthropoda > Insecta > Hymenoptera > Eupelmidae > Anastatus > Anastatus disparis. The sequence continues at coordinate 199,545 of JAFFSR010000045.1, read as the reverse complement.
TTCTCTCTCAATTCTTCTTCTTTCTCTCGCTCGATCATTTCTACCTGCTTGCGGGCCCATTCTGCGCGTCTCATTCTATTTCCTGTAAGTGAAAGAAAAAAAACATGAAGGGCTATTAATAAACGGGTTATAGGGTTTTAAATGGGGTTCGAATCTCGGTTTTTCCGAGAGGGTATATATCTTTTGAGTTTAGAAACGTGTACCTTCGCATTACGCTTACCGCTTTCGGTCTCAACTACGTATACTAACGGTGATTTTATTTCTAAAACTTTAAACGGCCCATCGTATTTTGGTGCGAGTTTCGCGGAAAATCGGTTAGCTGCATTCGAAAGCACATGTACGCGTCGCATGACCATATCCCCTACGTTAAACCGAATATCTTTTCTCCCTTTGTTATATTCTCTGGCTTGTTTCTCTTTCACCTTTTCGATGTGCTTAATGACCAAGTCTCTCAATGCATCCAGCCGTTTCATTCTGTCTGCCCAATCTTCTGGATTTATTCTAATGATAGGTTTACTGCTCTCTACTTCTCTTCTCAAGCTCTTTACAGGCATAGGGTGCCTCCCATAGTTAAGAAACGCTGGTGAGGTTTTCAGTGTTGACTGCGTTGCTGTATTTACTGCGTGCCTAAATTCATGGAGATGCTGATCCCAAGTCCTATGATCCTCCTTTACAAATGTAGCTATCATGGTCTTTAAGGTTCTATTCGCATGTTCCACTGGATTAGCTTGCGGGTGATACGGCGGTGTCGTTACTCTGGATACTCCATATTCCTGTAATACTTGGTCGAGGTGCTTGTTATCGAATTCTTTCCCATTATCTGTTAATAGATACTTTGGAGTTTCCCACCTGAATAGAATTAATTCTTCGAAGGCTTTCGATACTGCTTTTCCATTAGCTGTCCTTACTGGCTTTAACTCGACCCATTTAGTGAAAAGGTCCTGAAAAACTAGTAGGTATTTATTTTGGCTCTTACTTGGAGGAAATTCCATCATATCAGCTGATACTACAAGCCACGGTCTCTTAACAACATGGTTTCCCATTAATCCTTGAGGTCCAGTTTGCTTGATTTTGTACCGTTGACAGTCGTCGCACTTCTTCACAAATTGAGTTGTGTCATAATAAACTCCTGGCCAATAATACTCTCTTATTACTCTATCATAGGTCTTCTCTAGTCCTAAGTGCCCTGAGAATGGATGACAGTGAGCATCTTGCAGTATTCTTTCTCGGTGTTCTGCTGGAACAACGAGTCGCCATCTTTCTTCTCCATGGGTCACTGGGTCAAGTAAAGGTTCTTTTCTAAATCAGTATAATAATCCGTCTTCTATTTTCCATCCTGGGTATTTATAAGGGTACGTTTCTATCTCTTTGACTCGCTCAATATATTTTTCATCTTGAATCTCTTCGAAAGCACACACTTGTTCTTCTTCTTCTTGACCTTCGTACATTCTTGAGAGAGCATCAGGTACGTGATGTAGTGCTTCACGTCTATGTACGATCTCAAATGACCATTGCTGCATTTTCAATGCCTATCTTGCTAGTCGTCCTGTTGGATCTTTCAGCTTCTGTAACCACTTCAACGCGCTATGGTCGGTGATAATCTTAAAGGTATAACCTTCAAGATAAGGTCTTAGTTTCTCAATTGCCCATATTATTGCTAATAATTCTTTCTCAGTAGTTGTATAGTTCCTCTCTGCTGCGGTTAGTACTCTGCTCACGTAGACAATTGGATGTTCACCATCTTCATGCTCTTGAGTCAATACTGCTCCTATGGCGAAGTCACTGGCGTCACATTGTACCGTGAATGGTTGGTTAAAGTCAGGTCTTGCAAGTACAGGCGCTGTTGTTAAGGCTCTCTTTAGGTCTTCAAACGCGCTCTGTTGTTCTTCTCCCCAACTCCATTCCTTGCTTTTCCTTAACAGCTTCACTAGTGGAACTTTCTTCTCTGAATCTCGCTCAATAAACCTCAAATACCAGCCTACCATCCCTAGAAATCTTCTTAATTGCTTTACAGTCTTGGGTGCTGGATAATTGACAACTGGTGCAACCTTGTCTGGATCAGGTCTTAGCCCCTCATTGTCTAAGATAAATCCAAGGTAGGTGATCTGTGAGCAGCATATCTCACACTTTTTCTTATTCACCGTCAATCCAGCGTCTACCAGTCTCCGCAACACTGTTTCCAGCCATTTTAAGTGATCCTCGAATTTCTCAGTGGCTATGATGATATCGTCGAGATAACCGAACACGTTAGGTTCACATTCAGGTCCAAAAAGAGCGTCGATGAGCCTTTGGAAGGTCATTGGTGCGTTGGTCAATCCGAAAGGCATTTTCTTGAATTGCCAGAGACCTGAGCCAGGTACTGAGAAAGCAGTGTATTTCCTACTATTCTCCTCCATTGGAATTTGGAAATATGCTTGCTTCAGATCAATTTTGGTTAGGTATCTGGCTTTTCTCAGCTTATCTAAGATTGAATCCATGCTGGGTATTGGATAAGCGTCCTTCCTAGTGACCTTGTTCAATTCTCTATAGTCCACACAGAATCTGTACTCTCCGTCAGGTTTCCTAAGTATCACTGGTGGACTACTCTATTCACTTGCTGACCTTTCAATTATATTGTTTCGCAACATCGCTTCTATCTCTTTATGAGCGACTTGCAACATCATCGGCGACATTCTTCTAGGTCTCTGTTTTATCGGTGCAGCTCCCATTACGTCTATGTGATGTTCGGATAAGTTAGTTGTTCCAGGTACATCTGTCGGTTGAGGTATGATAGTATTTACCAGGTCTTCGATTAGTACTCGTTGTTCATCATCTAATTCTATTATTCCTGCGCATTCTCCGAATACTAGGGTTGGTGTTTGATCTTCATTGTTAAATTCTCTCCACTTGCCGTCTTTCATTCTCCATAAGTTCTCGCTGAATTTGGTTTCTATCTGCCAAAGTCTACAGAAGTCTATTCCTAGAATTACATCATGGTCTAAGGCAGAGATTGCTTTCATCTCTATTCGTCGCACACATCCATCTACTTCCAAATCCACAGGTAAATTTCCAACAATTCGAGCCGATCCTCCTATGACACTTCTTATTACTGTTCGGGCTGGTATTAATCGATCTTTGAATTTCTGAGTTACTCTTGGTCCTATCAATGACACCATTGCTCCAGTGTCGAATAAGGCCTAATATCGTCTACCTCCAAGCACTACATCTAAGAAATTCCTATTTTTGTTGCACATGCCCGCCACAGCATCATCGTCATCTCCAGGTTCAGATCTGGCTTCAGTCTTTACCGACGAATATCTCTCCCCCCCTAAGTTAGACTTACTCTCGTTCTGTCGTGTTTTAATTACTGGTATAGATGGATGTTTTCCTTCTTCTTCATCTAAGACTCTTAATGCACGGTTTAATTCTGCTAGCTGTTTGAATCCTTCCTTTTCTTCATTGTCTGCTTCTTCACTTAGTTGTAATACTTCTTGCTCCAATAATTCTAATTTCTTCTTTCTTTCATTTAAATGAGCCATGGTCCTCATAATCCCTTCTCTAGAGTATTTTTCAGCGAACTCGAGTGGGAAGAGCATTCTCATGGTCTCTTGGTTCTCCGTTATTCCTATAATATTCTTTTTCTCATCTGGGGTAGGGGTCTTCATCACGTTATTCGGGGTCACACATTCGTTTGGGTACTTTCTATCTAGTTCTTCTCTGCCGGTGGCCAATTCGGTGGCATCACGAGATTTTGCATAAGAGGGGGGGGTTGAGCTAAGTTCTGCCCCCCCGCCGCTTCGTTTTCCTGTGATTGCTGAGGAGTATTCTTCTGTGACTTGGGTCTCGGTGGTTGCTTGTTTGGATTTGGGGTTCAATTCGCGTTTCTTGCTTGTTGATTCGGGTTAGGTATCCTACTAGGGGTCTGTTGGTTAGGACAAACGTTCAGAGAATGCCCCATTCCTCCGCATAAGCGACAAATCCTTTGTGGACAATCTCTTGCTCGGTGTCCAATGGCCTGACAGGTGTAACATGCCGAATAAGTTGGTTGACCTTTAGCTACTCCAGTGGCTCCGCTTGCTATGTTTGTGGTCTGCTGATATTGCCTGCCTTGGTCATACTGGGTTCTTGCTGGCGCACTCCACCAGTTGACTTGTGGTAATACATTCGGAGACCATGCGACCATAGGTACCTGACCTGTCATTACAGGTGGTTGTGTTGTTGCCACTGTGTTCGATGCTTCCACCGGCGTCGGATTCGCCTCAGCTTGACTTGGTGGTGTTTCTTGTACACCTGCTACCTGAGTTCCTCTTTGTTTGTTTGGTCTCCTCCTCCGTCGCCGGGGTTTTCGTTGAGTCGTATTCGGAGTTTCATATCTATCACTCTCCCTTCCACTTGTGGTCTCTTCATATTCTTCCGCATTCGCAGTTCTTGGTTTGTCTGTTCTTTTGGGCGCGTTAAAGGCTGCACCCTGGATCAAAATCTTCTCTCGCGGAGGTGGGGGTTGATATCTATTGTCTAGGTCCTTCTGTTTTCCCAACGCCTACCTAAACGCCTGAGATCTTCATAGGTCCCTATTCTCTCACCTGCCATAAACTTACGATACTCTGGTAATAAATTCCTGTACGCTGTGTCTACCTGAGTTTGCAGTGACGGTGGATTCTTAAAATATCCTACTATGCACCTGAAGCAGGATATAAAGTTAGAGATACTTTCTCCTTTGGCTTGAGTCCGTCTTTTCAGCTCATCGAGAAGGTCTACCCGTTTGACATCGCCTACGTACTGATGTCTGAAGGCTCTTTTGAAGCTCTTCCAGTCATGTACCTCTAACTCGGTGGTCCTATACCAGATGCTTGCTGAACCTGTGAACACACAGGGTATTGACCTTAAGAGATCTTCATCTGAAATGCCGGTGTTTCTTCGGCAGTTACCCAACCTGGCGAGAAACTCCTCCGGTCCTTCTCTATCATCTCCGCTGAAAGAGATCTTCCAATTCCTTAACGTTTTATTGGTAGCGTTATCTCGTTCAGTCATGTCAACATTATACCTAGCGCTGCCTCCATAATCTTCGTCACTGCTATAGTCTTCGGTGTCGCTGGAGCTATGTAAATAGTCACTATAGTCGTCGTCTCTTCGGTTTCTTCGATGACCTCTGCGCTCTCCATCTCTTCTACATCGCCTGTTGCCTCTATCATCTCTATCTCTCCTATCTCTTCGGTCTCTTCTACCTCTTGACTCATTGTATTCCCGTGGTGCATTTCGTTGCTGACCTTGGCTATTTCTAAACTGATTAACACCGTGACCTCTGGCGCCTCTGCCATCTCTATTATCACTATTTCCTCGTCGTGGGGTTTCCCTGACCATACCAACTCTAGTGCATTGATGCTGGTCCCTACCGGCATCTGAGCGTATATCTACCTGTTCACCTAGCACATACTCTCGAGCTGTACAGGGTATCTGCTGGCTATGAATTCCTAGACTCGCTGGATCGAGGAAAGTGTCATAAGCGTCAGCGAGATTCTCCTTATCATCGTTTTCTTCCTCGTCAGGCATACAGAGGTCATCTATGGCTATTACCTCTTCAATAGGCAATTCTGTGGGGTTTGGTGATACTGCTGTTGGTTGTTGGCTTTGTATGGCTGGAGTAGGCGCTGGCGTCTCTGGCCTCCAAGTGTTCGTGGTGTTCAACGTCCATCGTGGGATTTGTGTATTCCTCGAGTTCCATCCTACGGAGCCTAAGATGGACGTCACATCATGGAAGTAGCCTAGAGGTGCATGGTTGGACATAGCGATATATCTGGCGGCCATTCCAGTTGCTGACATTGAGGCTCTTGCATTGGACACCGTCTGTATCGACGCACTACCAAAAGTACCAACCACGGTGGTGGTAGGAGTCGTGGAAGTGGTGGTCGTCACTGTTGCCATACGAGCGGGAGTTTGCACTTCCCGGGACCTCACCGGCGGTGCATTCGATCCTGCTGCCGCAGCCGTGGTTGCTTCTAACCGCATTCCACTTTGGTCGGTCCGTCTTGCTTCTTGCTTGTCGAACTGAGCTTCCTGATAGCCTCTAGGAGTAGCTTCCGGATCATCTTCATCTTCCGACGGTGCCATTAAGAAATTCCTCGTCGTTGCTGGGGGGTTACTTTGCCTTTCGTCAACTGCTGGGTTCCAATATACTCTCTTGTGTGGTTCGATTTCCCGGGTACTCGCTCTGATTAGCCTACTACGTAGAACTGAAAATGTTCCCGTGGTGCTACATCCCATACTATCCAATCGCTGCGACACTTCCCACGGGTCCATCTTCTTTACTCCTGCTACCAGGGTTGGGTGAAAGTTGTCTAGTGGGTTAGTCTTTCGCCGACCTCTTGAACCTGTTGCCTCTTGTGCCATTTTTTCGTTGTCTCTTGAGCAAAACTGTTAAATTCTACTATCTTCCTAAATCAAAAAGAGAGGATTTCGCGATTCTATTTCTCTGGAGTCTTCAAACAGAGGTTGCGTATTGCTAGGTACACGCTTCTGAGGTCTTTACTATTAAGATTTGGGGATTTTACCACTGTGCCTGGGCTAATCTGGGAAATTTATATGCGACTTATAATATATTTTAAATGAAATAAATACACAAATTCTTTTTTCAATCTTATTAATTATTTTTTTTTCTTTTTGTTTAATATCTTCTTAATTTTGTCTTGAAATCTTTTGAGAAAAAAAAAATTTTCTTTCTCTTGATTTAATTTATTCTTTTAATTTTTAAATTTCTTTTCTTTTCTTTATAAATTTTCTTCTTGGAATTCTAATGTATTTGTCTCTTCTTTGATAGCAACGGGTCTCTTCAGTAACCCAGTTTCTTCGTAGGGCAATTATATGTGTGATTTGGGATTTATAGAAAAAAAATTGTATATATGTATATATGTATATATGGAGGGAATAATTATTATATATATGGGAAATATAAATATATATATTTGTACGAATAATTTTAAATATATGTATCACTAGGTACGTTTTCTAGGGTTTGGCACAGTGGTCGAGAACAAGGCAAGTCTTAATAACTTTTTGCACTGATTTTCTTTAGTCTACTCTAGGTTGACTTAACTTTTTTTTTTCTATTTGATAACTTTTTTTTATTTTTTATTGTTCGTAGTTGGGATTAGAAAGGTGTAAAGGTTCACTATGTCTTAATTTCTATATATATATATATATATATATATATATATATATATCAATAAATATATCGGGAAAGTTTTAAATTAGGTTCAATTACGCATTTTCTGGGGACACTCTTACAATCTAATTTTTATCTCGCTTAGGTTATGTGAAGTGGTTTTATACTCTACTCTCTACGCTTCACCGGTGAAAAAGGAGGTATACAGCAATTTTTGTTTTATTCTTTTCACGAAATTTCAACTATATGACATTAATTTATAAAAAAAATTTCTAACTCGTTCAATTTACCATCTTTACAGAAATTAAGATCTTGAATTAATCACTGCATGCATTAATTTCGATTATTCCCGGTCAAATTACAAGTCTAAATTTTTATTCTCCTTTTTCACTTTGCTCACCAATTCTAACAAGAAAATTCTACTCAGAATTTTCCCGATCCAAGCCCCACGTTGGGCGCCATTAGCGATGCGAGAATTTCGGTAAAGTTAATAATTGCTAAATTTTTTTATAACAAATGTATTAATTTACTCATGAGCCGATTCTCATATGCAAAAATCGGTGTATCAAAAGAATTAAGTTTAAGGGCGCCAGATACACCACCAACTAGCTAGCCGTCAGCACGAATCTCAAGCGGCCTTGGATCGGGAGGTGGCTCGATTCGTGTAGAATTCTTGTCTGAAATGGGAGGGGGAAACATACAGAAAAAAACTTTTTACTTATTTTCACTTAACTATAAAAAAAAAGAACTTTATTTAAAGTTATAATCTGTTTTAATAAATCTTGTTTAATGTCTGCCTATTCGCGCTCTCTCATATCCCATACACAAAAAACTTTATACTTTACTCTCAAAAAAATGTTATATTAATCGTTATACTAATCAAAAAAAAATTTTCAATTCACTTAAAGTCTCTATTCATGTAAGGATTCAAAAAAAAATTTCAATTATATATATTCTACGTAAATCACAAATTCGTAATCTAAAATGGCGGTCTTCCGGTGGCCATTTAGTTCGCTTCGCGTCTCTCTCTCTCTCTCTCACTCTTGGCGCTCAATACGCGGCCACGTGTTACCAGAACGAATTTTTTTGAATTTATATTCTCCACTACATACGAAAGAAAAATTTTTTATTTTACCACTATTTATTCGCCCAACCGGCAATTTAAACGCGTCTCACCGGTCTAGATTTTATTTCTGATAACACGTGCTCACGTAACACACACACTCCGGCACTCCCGGTCTAATCAAAAATTTTTATAATACAACCAACTTTATTTCAATTCTATTAAGCTTTACAATTATCCAAGATAATAAAAAAGTTTTATTTTACGCACATTAAAATTTGCAATTTCACTCTTAATTGATCAATTAAAATTTTATGATTGTTATTTTACTCACGCTTAACAAGAGAATTTAATTTCGATACAATAATTTTAAATTTTATCACAAGAAAAAATAAATCTATAACCGTGTCACTTCGCGCAATACAAGAAAATTCCGCAAAAACCACTTTACTGACTCTACGGTCAATCGGCGAGAGCCGTTGACTTACAAAGAAATGAGCGAAAATTTCTGGGCGCAGCCCACTCACCGTTGCTGAATTTTTAATCTCCTGGGTCGATACAGTCGACGATAATCAGAATGTAGAAGCTGTGACGGGGTGGTGCTGGCGATAATGGCGGCGGCCTCTCGATTTTTTTCTTTCTTATCTTGGTCGCTACCGGCAACGTTAAGGATTCGCCTCCGCTCGTCTCTCTCTCTCTGGACTTCTCGCTTTCTCCCAATAATCTCTCTCCTCAGCAACACTCAAAAGAAAAAAAAAAACTGCTCTAATTTCAGCGACGACACGAAAAAAAACTATTTGGTAGAGCAGCGATTTATAGCGTCCGATGTGGCACGAGGTCGACAGTCGAATTGCTTCTTCCAAGTCTACTTCCTTCTTCTTCGTTCTTGTCATAATTGTGTGTCCTTCTCTAATTTCTTTTTCTCCAATCACTCTTTGACACCTCTTCTTTGATGATCCTTATTGGTCTTCTTTTACTTCCTTTTTAATACACACACACATTACGCTCAATTTGTGTGCACTTTAACTTAATTTTAATTCACTAATTTACACCTTTATAAATTCATAATGTCTGTAAAATTAAATTCTTAATTTAATTTTAGTTAAAACAATTTTTCTTCTTTCTCTTCTTTAATAATGTATTTTCTTTATTTGCTGTCCTTTTCTATCTTCTTACGTGTAGATTGGTCGTCACAGACTACATATAAAAAGCTTACATATACACATACATATGTGTACGTATATGTATGGTATCGAGGCTCAGTTAAGAGAAAAGAATCGTAACGATCCCCTCTCTAATGCTCTCTCTCCATCTTTCTTTATTGCCTTCTTTCTCTCTCTTCGCTTAATGCGCGAGAGATCGACGCGCCAGCACTTGAGATTCGTTCTCTTGGCGCGTTAATCTTCCCATCTCTCTTGCTCATTATTGCTGTTTCACTCTTCTCTCTTCTAAGTCTTTTTCATGGTACCGTGACTCCTAGCGCACGCGCGGTCGCTCACATGTATTCGTATCTACGCTATCGCTTAACAGGCTGCTGTAGCAGCACCGGCGTTCATATACAGGGGCTCTCGATGTATAGGTAATGGCTGCCGCGCGCGTCTGCATCTCATGTGTCGTCGTCGTCTCGTAATACCGGTAAACAAAAAAAAAACAATTTTATTAATTAACTATTTTTCTTTTTATTAATTTAACGTGCGCTTGGGTCGGTAGTTTACGTTGGTGGTGTGTCATAGTGCTGAGTGGGGAAAGTGCAATAAATAAATTCTTTATTTATTTATAGTGGCGTACCACGTCACAAGCTTTGTATTTTACAAGTACGGAAGACATTTGAAGAGCAGAATTTGGTGAAAGTATATACTGTGTTAAGTGCCAACTATGCAGTAGTTAAGAATGATGGCGAACTTTCTAATGTTAAGTACATTAAGACAAAGGCAGTTTCAATCTATTTTTTAATGGACTCGAACAAGTGGTTTATGAAGAAAAATAAATAAGTTTTCAGCACTAAAATGGAAGAATTTAAAGAACAGGATACAAACTGGTCTTTACGATTTCCACTTCATCAAACATTTAATATGAACAAGTACAATCCTATGATTAGTAATTCTTATATCGATTTGCCAGAATTTATTAAGGAAAAGAAAGCGTCCAGAATCAAGATGAATAGTGCTTCAAATAGACCATCATATTTGGCACAGAAACACCCAAAAGATGCCTCACATTATTTAAGATATGAAAATGAATATGATTTTAATGGAATACATTTTCCAGTCCAACCAAAACAAGTTAAGAAATTTGAAAAGCAAAATGATGTTTCTATGAATGTGGATATCTTGAAAAAGAAACGTGAAACCCATGGAGTTCTACCCTTTATCTCATAGTGCAGAAAAAAGATAAACACGCTAACTTGCTTCTTGTGGAAAATTTTTATAAAAAATAAAAATCTGAAAAATTGGCTACATATGCAATTGATTGTGAAAAAATGAACGAATGTAAAATTGTGCTTCTCAGTGAGAAAGACAATCTGTTAAAGTTCAAAAACTTTATTTTCAATAATCTATTGCCTTTCGTCGTATATGCTGACTTTGAGTGCTTGTCACATCTTATCGATGACGAGCAGAAATATCAACGTCATGAAGCTTCCAGCAAAGGATTTTTCGTAAAATGCAGCTATGACGAGACTCGTTCAGTATGCAAAAGCTATCAACAGCAAAGAGAGGAAGATGAAGCTCCAGTCAAGTGATTCGTAAGAAATCTTTATTCTTTAGCTTTAGAATTGAACGATATGTATCAGAATCCTCAACCTTTGAGGGAATTCACAGATCAAGAAAAAGCAGATATTGCTAGAGCTCGTTCATGCTAAATTTGCTTAAAAATGTCTAGACCAGATGAGAATGAAGTTCGAGATCGTTGCCATTTTACTGGAGAATAAGTATTTGACTTTTTCGCAACATTATATAAAATATAATATACTGCACATAACTCGTGTTATCTAAATTACAAGAATCGCGAACCATACCAGTAATTTTCCACAACTTTAGTGGTTATGATGCGCATTTGTTTATCAAACAGTTGGCGCTCAGTTTTCCAGGACGAGTGTTTCTTTTGTCTCGAACGAAAGAAAAGTAAATCTCTTATACCAAATTGATAGAGGTTACAGGTATGAGTTTACGATTCCTTGATTCATTCAAGTTTATGTCATCATCTGGAAAAAACTTGTTTCATACTTGGAGAGACTCAACAGTGTTGATCGAATACTGAACGAATCATTTTACTGTAAAAAAGGTGTTTTCCCTTATGACTATGTGTCATCTTTAGATAAGCTTGAAGAGACTGATCTACCGTCAAGAGCAGACTTTTTTAGCAGCTTATATGAAGATAATATCACTCTTAAGGACTATCGAGATGCAAAGAATGTTTGGCAAGTTTTTAGATCCAAACTCTTGGTCAATACTCTGATTTATATCTTAAACAGAAGTACTGCTGTTAGCTGAAGTTTTTGAAAACTTTTGAAGCAAACGTCTTGAGGCTTGTGATTTAGATCCAGCTCATTGTTACACGACTCCAGGCCAGACATGGGATGCCATGCTTAAGTTCACTAAGGTAATAAATGTATTACAGCTAACAATCATAATGAAATATTAAAAAAAAGAGCGGAAACACGTAGATACTAAATTGATCTGTAAATGGAACGACCTTTAATGTGCCGAGGCACTTATCTCTAAGCCAAATTTTCATAGTTGTACTATCTGCGATAAAAATCTCGTAGCAATACAACTTATAAAGACGAAAATTCGTATTCGAGAACCTACATACGTAGGACTTTGCGTTTTAGACTTGTCTTAAACAGAAGTGTATAGGTTTCATTATGATTGATTGCGACATCGTATTGGAGATAAGTGCAAAATATGATAATGATACCGACAGTCTAGTGTACGAGATCACAAACGTCAACATATATAACTTCATAAAGCAAGATATTTACGAGTTTGATAAATCCAACTACTCTGATAATAATTAATTTAATATGTCGTTAATCAATAAGAAAATCATTGGCTTGACGAAAGAAGAATGCAATATTGAAATCATGTTAAAGTTCATTGGATTGAAAAGCAAACTCTACTGCGTAAGAGTTAAAAATAAAAAGCTTATTAAGAAAGCTCAAGGTGTCAAGAGCTCAGTAGTGAAGGTTACCATCAGCTTCAAAGATTACATCAAATGCTTACGGGACAATAAAATTTGGGGATGAGAGCATCAAAATATCAAATCCGATTATCATGTCCTGTACACCGAAAAGTCTATGAAGATCGCTCTCAGTGCTCACGATGACGAACAGTGTAAGCTTGGCTCTACGAACATTCTACCTTGGAATCACTATTTAGACAGGTTTGACGCCATTGAAGAGTTAGAAATTGACACCGCATTCGAGCTACCGCGAAACCCGCAACAGGAGGGAGAAGGAGTAGAGGTGAAGAGAGATCTATATGCACAACGACCCCTTACACCAGAACTCATTCAGTCAACTGAAGAGCCATCAAGAATATCTTCAATCATCAAAGAAGTTGAAACAAACCTACATCAGAGACAGCAAATAAACTTAAACTATTTATAAACTACAAAGGTGGATATCAGATTGAGTTTTCTAATGTTTAAGTATAAATAAGTGTGTGTGTATGTATATTTACAATTAATAGTATGAGTGCATGCGTATTGATGGAATATTAAAACTTTACTTGACTAACTAATATCGAGTATATTCTAGCCAAGCACGTAAGATAAGTTTTTTAAATAAATACTCTTTGATTTCTTGCAAAATTTATGTGTTCACATTTATTTAATAATCCTTTATGAAAAATAAAATTTCCTAATCATACTTAAAGAAATATATAATTTTCCTTTTTAAATATTTTTCCTTATAATTATTACGTAACTAACAAAATTCACCTCGCTCTTAACGTCGCGCGGTTGCATTTTCATATATTATATTATTATACAGATTGTCAAAAAAGTAACGGAACGGTCCTGTAGTTTTTTAGGCAAGATATTTTTGGCAAAGGTAATGGTTATTCCTTTAGTAACCTTCAACGAGGAATTTGATGGTAAACTTTATTTTGACCTTGAGGATAACCTTCAAGGTCATTTCAAGGTCAACTTTTTGTTCAAATGCGAACTCCCTATTTTGATACCGGCAATCGAAAGGGTGGAAAATTTTACGTTCAAATATGTACTTAAGTCACAAGAACACTAAATGATCCTGAACCTCATTTGAAGATAATCTGAACTTAATGGCCGTCTAGCTACTAGGAAAGATCAAAAGTATGGTTTTACTTTTGGCACTACCCAGAAGCAACGGCGTAGACAAAGTAAATTCTGCTCCTTTTGGGGTGCTGGTTTAGCGAGAGTCCCCTTGACTCTCACATTTTGCTGATATTCATTTCATTTGTTCAAACTGCGAGCCTTGAACTTCTTAACAAGCAGCTATGCGTTTATAAAAAGCAGTCACAGCTCTGCGGATCATTTCTGTATCTATTAAAACAGCTTCTTGTAAAATCCTGTTTCACAGTTCGTCTAAAGTTTGTGGTTAAGGTGCGTATGCTTGACTTTTTAAATAACCCCAAACAAAGTAATCAAGGGGCATCAGGTCAGGTGATCTGAGGCCGCTCAATTGCACCTCTTCTTCCAATCCGTCTACCAGTGAATTGATCATTTAAGTATGCTCGAACATTCTTACCAAAGTGAGGCGCAGCTCCATCCTGTTGAAACCATATTTCCTCAAAATTATCACCTGCTACTTCTCTTATTCCTGGTATAATTTGATTTCTGAGAATTATCTGTCGGTGGTGAGATTGACTTTAATAAAAAAAGTATCTATTAATGTATCATTCAAGATACCAGCCCCAACATTAACCTGTTGCGGGTATTGTGTAAGACTTTCCAGCATCCAAAAAGGATTTGCATCAGACCAATATCTACAATTATATTTGTTTACTTCACCATTTAACTGGAAAGTAGCTTCTTTAGAAAAAACTGTTTAGACAAAAAATTTGGATTTGCGTCGATTCTAGTCATTATTGTCTCACAAAATTCAACTCGGCGGTCCAGATCATCATCACTAAGCTCTTGTACTAAATGTACTTTATAGGGATGGAAATTTATATTTTTTAATATTTTTCGCACTAATTCATGAGAAATGTCATATTCATTTGACGCTTTACGTAGAGCATGATGCTGATTTTTAACGAAAGCTTGAGCGATCTCAAATTGTTTTTCTTTAGTAATTGCAGGCTTTGGACAACCAGATCACTCGAGATCATTAAGAGTCCCATGCTCATCAAAACGCCGTATAGTTCTTTGTACTGTAGATTTAGATATTTGGCTTGCATTATCTCTGTCAGAGATAACCTTGACCTTTGCCAAAAATATCTTGCCTAAGAAAATACAGGTCCGTTACGTTACTTTTTTGACACCCTGTATATAAATTTGCTAATTTCCTTGACAATAGTATTTCAATATAAAATATGTATTTAATTTTTTTTCAAACTTGAAAAATTAAAATCATAAATATGTTGTTCGTTGTTCTAAATTTAACAATCATTTGTTAATCATTAATAAAATGATACTATCTATATGTACCTAAAATAAGTTTCCTTTAACCGAGTCATATTGTATGTATACATATGAAACATTAAATTTAATATGAAATCTTTTTGTGTTAGCACTTTTCAAAACTTTTTAAAACTGGTATTGAAGTATAATTTACAATCATTGTTCTAATTTAAATTTATTTTACATTTATTTTTAAAGATGTATATTGCCATCGATAAGGATCTGCAAAATTATAGGTAAATGTATGTATATGAAAAAAAATTAAAGCAAACTATGAGTGTTTCTGAAAACAGAAATAAAACCATCAATTGAATATATACTTTCTATTCCACACACACATACTGAACTACACAAAACTACAAAAAACATACACATACTGAAAATAATAAAATACGACTTACTTTTTAGCTCACTCGAACATTTTCACTAAAACCAAATCGTACAGGCACACAACATATAGACACTCTTAACAACACATATACTTATAGACACAGACAAATCAACCAATGCGCACACTAAAACATACACAGCGGCACGAATACAATATCACACTCTTTTTAACTGACGTTAACATTTCACTAATACACATACACACTATACATACGCACACATATACACGCACAGTTATACACACACATACTATACACACACCACAAACTTACACGCACGTACATAATACATAAAAATACACAAAACACTTACATAATACATACACACATGAATGCACACACGCACGTACACATGCACGCATGAACGCACAAACACACACACACACACACACACACACATACACACAGACACACTCACACACACTTAAATGTACATGCGCGCATACGCAAACACATATATAAACATACACACATACATACATAAATATACATACTCTGGAAAATACACTGAAAATATCACTGCAGCACATACACACATACTGATATATATGCTACCACCAAAACCAAACTGAACACACATGTATACTAACTTATAAACAGGCACTTAAGAAACATAAACTTTCACTCTGCTACAAACACATATCAACTGACGTAGACCAACCCACTTACACTGTCGAAAACATACACCTAGAGCTACAAATACCATACAAGACACTTTTTCACCCGGATGCACACTTTATCAATACACACTTCTACACCATTCATTTACAAACACATACATGAACGAACATACACATATATATACACGCAATCATACATATACACACACATACATACACTTACACACCAGCGCTTCAACACACACGCACACACACACACACACACACACATACATACATACACACATGCACACACCAATTTATATGCAATTCACCAACATAAACTTCTCTACTGCTATAGAAATATACTCACGGACACCGACAAACCCACAACACGAGTACAAAATGACATACTTTTTAAATGACGTGAACACTTTAACTCATACACATACACACGATGTATACGCATACAGAAACATACACAGTGGCACAAATACAAAACGACATACTTTTAAATTGACGTGAACACTTTTACTAATACAAATGCACACGATATATACGCACACACATACATGCACATACATTGACATACACGTACTATTCATACACACAACACTCGCTCATACACACTCACATAATACATAGACAAACAACTACACACATACTTCCATAATATATACATACACAAATACACACAAATACACACATACTAAAATAATATATAAATACACAAATACACACATATACATTCGCGCGCACACACGCATACACACATACGCATGCACACACACACACAGACAAACAGACACATACACACACACATACAAGAACACCCACTCTCAACCACACAAACCAACTTATACGCAAATTACCAACATAAACTTCTTCACTGCCATGAACATATACTTACGGACACCCACAAATACACCAATACATAAAAACATACACATACGTGATAATAATACAGTACGATTCACTTTTTAGCTGACCTGAACATACACATACACGTTTGCGCTTAAACCTACATACACACACACCTATACATAAATGATCGTATGCGCGCATGGCACAAATACAGAAATACACTAATTTATACCAGTATACAAAAACGCCATAACGTACACGTACATCAATTCGTATCAAAACGCATATTAACTGACAAAACACTACACGCATAACTCACGTACACACATTATAATCGTATTCTAACACCGACACTTAAACTCACACACACACACACACGCATACACACACACACACACAGAAACACACATGCATACACATACACACACACACACACACACGTGCACACACCGATGACCCGTTTACACTCGAATTATAATTCAATTTTGTTTAGTATTATAATGTTAATAAGTAATATCAATGGGCTGGATTATGTGAAAACGGTTATTAATCACAATGAATGATGTATTTTTAAAATATCTAAATCAAAATGAACGAAAGGATTCTTATTTATTATATGAAATAATAATTAAATTAATTGTTGACAATCACTTTACACAAATAAATATTTGATCATATATATTTATGTAGATATTTGTATTTAAACAGAAAGTAATTACTCTAAAATTGTTAAAAAAATTATTTAAACGTTAACATTGTAATATATTACTGATGATTGATCTAAAAAATAATTATGATCATTTTTAAAAATTCAAATGAATAAATTTTAATTTTAACTCTATTTTATATCGACCAATAGAAGTTATATCTTTAAATGTTCTAATAAGTTAATTTATCGATTGTCAAGGAATAAAATTGCCTGATTGATGGGCCATTCAAAAAAACTTCATACGACGTACACATAACACTTAAATAAAATAACATGTGATATAAAATAATTAATATTTTTAATAAATAATTATTTCATATATTTAGTTTTTATTTAATAATACACATATACAGAAGAAACATATATATATATATATATATATATATATATATATATATATATATAGTTGTAAGATCAGAATTTAAGCAACTACAACCCACCCACCTTGCCCCTTAGTCTTCCCTCGATATAGCCACTCTTCAAATTACATTGTAATTCTTCTTTTTTTTTATTTAACGTCGCTGTATTTTATGCCATCGTTGCGATGCTAATTAGCGACAGATGGTCGTCAGTGTGTTTGTGAACAAAGCACATGTAACGTACAATGGTGCTTATATCATTCGGCCGAGAGCGGGAATCAAACTCGGAGCCTCGAGATTACTAATCCATCGCTCTACCGAATGAGCCACTGACGACCTCTAATTATTCTTCTAAATTAATATTTACGTTATTTAAAATAAAGAGGCCCCCCTTTGCCCCTTCTCCTAAAACCTTACACCCATCCCCTTTGATTTCTATGCCCCTCATCGGCTCTATTTCACTCCTTTCTCTTACTTTAATATTCTGTTGTAATAATGAAGATTGATCATTTTCATTTACATTTTATTATTGTGATTATAATTATAACTAATTAGTACTGCATGATTATATTTATAACTAATAGGTAGTACAAAACTTCTTCTCTCCATCACAGGTAAGTCTGATATTACATCACAATAGTAAAAAATAATATATTCATTAATATTTTCCCATATGATTACAATTACAATTAATTAATAATATACAGCTTCCTCCCTTGATATACTTTACTAATATAAATATAGTGATGTTGATAACTCTTAGATTAACATTTATCTTATTTACATTTATATAATTTATTTGCATTTAATTCGCATTGGGTTAAATTTTTAGCAAAATGTTGACTTAAATGTTGTTCTGTGATATACAAGTATGCTATTGTGCTAAAAATGACTATTTCAATGAATTTATTGTTAATGACCAGAGGCAACGAATCCATTGTTATACGAAATAAACTATTATTTTTGACACAGCCTAATCATCTTTCATTCATTAGAACTGAGAAACAGAAATCCATTTTTTAATAACGCTATAACTTTCACATAGAAACGGAGATGGAGTTGACGGAGACGGAGGCGGAAAAACAAAATCGAAGAGATGGAGACAGCCAGACGAAGATGCAGAGATTAACACAGACCAACGAAGACGAAGAATCGGAGACTTACACATGGAGACCGAAAGACGAAAACGGAGAGACAGAGACGTACAGACGAAGATGAAGATACGAAGACGAAAAGACGGACATGAAGAGACAGGGACGAAAAGACGGAGACAGAGAGAAAGTGAAACGGAAACGGAGGGACGAAGAGATGGAAATATAGAGACGAAGGTGGAGAGATAAAGACAAGAAGATAGAGACGAAGGAAAGGAGACGGAAAAACGAAGATGGAGAGACGAAGACAGACAGACGGAGAGATGTTGACGGAAAGACGGAGACAGAGAGACGGAGGTGGAGAGATAGAGACGCACAGAAAGAGACAAAGACAGAGAGATTGAGACGGAGTGACGTCGACGCAGAAACGAAAACGAAGATACGCAGACGAAGTGAAGAAGACGGAAAAAAGGAGATGGGAGGACGAAAACAGATAGACGGAACGACATAGACGAAAAGACAGAGACGGAGGCGTAGAGATGGCAACGGAGAGACGGAGACGGGGAGAAGGAGACATAGAAACGGAGAAACAAAGACGGAGACAGATAGACGGAGACGCAGGAACGGAGGCAAAAAGACAGATGGAAAGACGGAGTCGGAGAGATCAAAAGATGGAGGGACGAAAAGTTAGAGACGGAGAAATGGAAACGAAAAGACGGAGACAAAGGAAAGAAGACGGAAAAACGAAGATAGAGATACGGAGACAGACAGACGGAGAGACAGGAACAAAAAGATAGAGACGGAGACGGAGACGTAGATACGGAGACGGAGAGACGGAGAAAAAGAGACGGAGATAGAGAAACGAAGACGAAAATACAGAGGTACGGGTACAGAAATACGCAGGGACGGAGATTGAGAGTCGAAAACTGACAGACTAAGACGGAGAAATGGAGACAAAGAGACAGAGATTGAGAGACATAGGTAAAGAGACAGAGACAGACAGACGAAGATGTAGAGACTAAGACAGACAGACAAAGACAGAGAAACGGAGACTTACACACGGAGATGGAGACACACAGACGAAGACGAAGAGACAGAGACAAAAAGACGAAGATTAGGAGACGAAGACAGAGCAAAGAAGTCGGTGAAACGGAAACTGGGAGACGGGGAATGACAGACAGAGAGACAGAGACGAAAAGACAAAGAGACAGATGGAAGAAGAAGGCGAAACGGAAACTGAGAGACGGAGACATACAGACAAAGACGGAGAGATAGAGACGAAAAGACGGAGGGATATAGGTGGAGAGACGGAGATAAAAAAACGAGGACGGATAATATAGGCGGAGAAACGGAGAGCAGAAACGAAGACGGAGAGACTAAGACAGACAGACGAAGACAGAGAAACAGAGACTTACACACGGAGATGGAGACACACAGACGAAGACGAAGAGACAAAGACAAAAAGACGGAGGCTAGGAGACGAAGACAGAGCGAAGAAGACGGTGAAACGGAAACTGAGAGACGAGGAATGACCGACAGGGAGATAGAGACGAAAAGACAAAAACGAAGAGACAGAGGGAAGGAGAAGGCGAAACGGAAACTGAAAGACGGAGACATACAGACAAAGACGGAGAGATAAATACGAAAAGACGGAGATAAAAAGACGAAGACGGAGAGTTAAGGGCGGAGAGACGGAGATGCAGAAACGGAGACGGAGAGACGAAGATGGAGAGACGGAGACAGGGAGACGGAGACGAAGCGACAGCGAGTTGGAGACAGAAAGATGGAGACATACAGACAAAGACGAAGAGACGAAGACAAAAAGACGAGAACAAAGAGATCGAGACGGAGGAAAGAAGACAGCGGATCGAAAACTAGGAGACGGAGACAGACAGGCGACAGAGAGGCGAAAACGGAGAGACAGAGACGAAAAGGCAGAACGGAGACGGAGAGAAAAAAACAAAATCACGGAGAAAAAGAGATAAAGATGGTGGGAAGAAGACGGTGGAACGTGAATTAAGGGACGGAGATAGGCAGGCGGAGAGGCGGAGACGGAGAGACAGAGAGAAAAAGATAGAGACAAAGAAACAGAGGCGGAGACGGAGACATATGGACGGAAAGACGGAAATATAGAGACAAAAGCTGTGATGAAGACAGAAACCCGGGGACGAGGAGACGGAGACAGAGAGACGGAGACATAAAGGCATAGACGGAGACGGAAAGACGGAGGGATGGAGACGATGATTTGAAAACAGACAGAGGAAGACGGAGAAATAGATAGAAAGAGACGGAGAAAGAGAAATAGAGACAAAGAGACGGAGACGGAGAGACGAAGACGAAGGGAAAAAGACAGAAGAACGGAGACAAATAGACGGAGACGAAGGGAATAAGACATAAAAACGGAGACGGAGAGACGGAGGCAGACAGCTGGAGAGAGGGAGACCGAGAGACAGAGACGAAAAGACAGAGACGGAGACGGAGAGATGGTGACGAAGACGAAAAGACAGAGACGGAGAGAAAGAGGCAGAGACAGAGACAGAGAGAAAGAGACGGAGAAAAGAAGATAGAGAGATGGGGAGATGGAGACGAAGAGATGGAGACGGAGAGACGGTGACGGAGAGAACGAGACAGACAGACAAAGATGGAGTCGGAGAAACGGAGATGGAAAGACGGAGGTGGAAAGACAGAGACGGAAAGACGGAGAAACAGAGAGACGAAGACAGAGAGACGTAGACGGAGACGAAAAGACAAAGGGAGGAGACGGAGTGACGGAGTTGGAGAGCCAGAGATGAAAAGTTGGAGACGAAAAGACGGAGACAGAGAGATGGAGATAAAAAGTTAGAGACGAAAAGACGGAGATGGAGACGGAGGGACGAAGACGGGGATGGAGAGACGTAGATGGAGGGACGGAGAGACTGAGACAGAGTGACGGAAACAGCGGAACGGAGACGGAGAGACGGAGAGATGGAGCTGTAGAAACGGAAACGGGAACGAAGACAAAGAGACGAAGACGGAGACGGAGAGACGGAGAGACGGAAACGGGGACGGAGAGACAGATATTGTGTATGTGTATATGAGTAAGCGTGTGTGATGGATATGTGTATATGTGTGTTTGTGTGCGTGTAGATGTGTATGGCTGTGTGTATGTGTATGTGTGTATGTTTATGTATGTGTATGTGTGTACGTGTATGTTAAAGTTGCACGTGTTTATGTGTATGTATGTATGTGATACTAATGCAAAAGATATTCACGTAGAAAAAGTCTTAATTCTTTACTTTAATATAATAGTAGTTATTCATTAAATATCTGTTTTATCAATCCTACTATTATGAGAACTGTCAAAACCTAGCCATTTAATAGAATCATTTCCATATCTTATGACAACTTTTTCTATGAGCTAAAAATCTGAATACTTAGCCTTTTGTAGTTTCTCTGTATAAAAACCATCAAAGACGAGTTTATCTCAATAATCTTTTAAATGATACGTCGTTTAATCAGTTGCTGCTACATGTATGACTGTGAATATGTCTGTTGATAAGTTTAGAGTATATCTTTTTTTTAAGGTCTTCTACGCTGGTTTTATTTTTAGCTGGGACTGCTTATGTGAATTTTTGCCCAAATCATAATGATACGTACAAAGCTCGTTGTGCTCTGCACAATGTTCGACTGATAAAAAGATATTTTACTAAAAACAAATGAATCAATTTTTGCTACCATAGGAAGTAAGAGAGAGATAATGCTTAATGGATGTATCTCACAGATGGATGGCGATGATTGGGGCTTTCACCATTTTCTATAAAAAGCATACACATGATTCACATTGATTTCATAATGGGACAAATACTGACAAGGAGAGCTCCCCAACTCCGGGAAACGGATTCAGCTGAAACTGCCGGATATGATTTTTTGATGAAAAAAAATAAACCCGTGTCTTTTCTTTTCGTCGAATAGGCCCTCTAGACAAAGATATAGACATTTTAAAAAAAATATGGCAAATAAGAACCTCTATAAGAACTTTAAGAACCAAAGAACTTTTACAAGAAAATGCTTGGAAAATAAAATAAAGCACAAATTGAATGCTTCGATTTAAGCTTTGTTGCATTGAAAAATCTTTAGTTGGATTTCATTTTGTAGTTTACAAATTACTCTTTCAGTTTCTAAAATTTTTTGAATTTATTAATTTTCCACCATTTATTATAATCCGTAGAATGGTGGAAAATTAAAAAATCTGAAAAATCTTACATATTGAAAGAGTAATTTGTAAACTCAAAAATAAAACCTAACCTAAAATCCGGAGTCGCCTTAAGAATAACTTTTGAACAACAAAAGCTTTTTTAATGCAATAAAACTTAACTTGAAGCTTCATTTTATTTTTTATGCATTTTTTTGTAAGAGTCTTAGTTCTTTGGTTATTTAAGTTCTCATAAAAGCTTTTGTTTACCATATTTTAAAAAAAATGTCTATATCCTTGTCTACGGGGCCTATTCGACGAAAAGAAAAAACACGGGTTCATTTTTTTTTCATTAAAAAATCATATCCTGCAGTTTCAGCCAAATCCGTTTCCCGAAGGTGGGGTGCTCTCCTTGTGAGTTGTAACTGTTGGCAATAGAGGTTTTATGTTTCGGGATCGGAAAGAAAACACTTTTATTAATAATATTTAATTGGTTAATATGTATCGTAAATTATGTTAAGTACAGTAATTATTAATCTATTTTGTTATAAATGGCTCAGCTTTACTTTACACATATACATTTGTAAGGAGCTTGTCTTTATTGCTACATGGTGCTTGCTAGACTCTGTTCAACAGATTGTCTAAGCTCGACTAGGGCCTTTATTTCTCAGCTGATTTGCTGTATGGTATGTATGGTCAAGTATGCATTTACCGACGGATGAAAGACGCAACATTTGAATATTACAACACCCATCCTTAAATTTGCGGCTTATATGTTTGATTATTTTTTTTTACTCAATTTCGCTTTTTCATGCTTTTATAATCATTTCAAATTAATCTTAATTCTTTTCTGTTTTCAACGAATTTTTTTTTTGCATAGACCTTTAGTTAGTATATCAGCTATATTTTTATCACTTTTAATTTCAACAATATCTATTACGCCGTTTTCATAATTTTCATTAATATAATGTAGTCTAGGCGCCCAGAAGGTTTCGTATGAAGTTAGAGGTCCCACTAAGCAAGTAGGTGATTTGTATGAATTTTGAGCTGCTGAATCCGAATTTGCAACTTGCTTTTCGCGCAAGTGGTTGAGTAATTTGTTATAAACAAATTGATTGTTTAAATGGCTATAGTTTATGAATTACAATAGATGCAGTGATTTTCTCTGCGAAAACTTGTTCTTTAATAAAAAAACAAAAAAATCGTTTTTTTGCATGTCAACTCAATGATTAGAACCAGAGATATGACAAATATATTGCAAAAAAACATATCGACGTAGCGCTAGCGCGGAACGCCCTGGTAAAAAACCTTATAACTCGACTACTAATTAATATTTTTTAAAGTTTAACATGTGTTCGATAAATGTCAGAGTCTCAGCTTTAATGATAAATTGTTATATATTACTTTTAAGTGTTAATAAATATGCTAGAATGATTTGAAGCAGAAAAAATTTTCAATTTTTCAGAATTTTGTTTGTTTATAACGAAATGATATAGGTTAGCGAACAAAATATTTCTATATTTTTTATAAAGAATGATAGGGAATTTTATCTAGTTTAAGAATCTGTCCGGTTTTTCAAATTTAAGTAAGTAGAACCTGAGATATCACAAATTTAAGCTGTAGCGCCAACTCCTTGCAATACGACATATGTGTGCAATATGGCGATCGCTTTCCTTATTAAAAATTCTTTTATTATAAGGTAAGTAATTTCATTTTTTGTAATACAATTAATTTTAACTCTGTATTAGAAAATTTAATAAAAATTTAATAAAAAAGGATTCAGCTAAAAATAGATGACTCTAATAAATCGGAAAGTTAAAACAAATTTTTTGAATAAAATAGATTGCTGTTCTTTTTGCAATTGCAAAAAAATAAACAAATGTAAAAATACTCCATAAGTTGAGTAAATTGTTTAATATTATAGTAGAAAAATCAATGATTATTTAAAACCCTAAATCTACTTCATTTAAATGTATTATACACTTCGAGCATATACTACTGAAGGAAGCCTCCGAATGGCAGAAAGTGTTACAAGGCGAAGAGAGAGAAAGCCTCTATTTTGGTACGTGCTGTCTCTCTCTCGCCTAATTTGATTGGCTGCTTCTGTTTTCCACTAAGAAAGTGAGAGAGAGATAGCACGTACCAAAATAGAGGCTTTTTCTCTCTTCGCCTTGTAACGTAGTTAATAGCTGGGAGGCTTCCTCCAGTAGTATATGCTCGAAGATTATACATCATTAATATTATGACAAAGTATATAAAATAGAGTCGAGTCAAAAGTGATTTTATTAGAAAGGGATGAGATTACTTACCTTATAATAAAAGAATTTTTAATAAGGAAAGCGATCACTATATTGCACACATATGTCGTATTGCAAGGAGTTGGCGCTACAGCTTAAATTTGCGATATCTCAGGTTCTACTTACTTGAATTTTAAAAACCGGACAGATTCTTAAACTAGATCAAATTTCCTATCATCCTTTATAAAAAATATAGAAATATTTTGTTCGCTAACCTATATCATTTCGTTATAAACAAACACAATTCTGAAAAATTGAAAATTTTTTCTGCTTTAAATCATTCTAGCTTATTTATCAACATTTGAAAGTAATATATAACCATTTATTATTAAAGCTGAGACTCTGACATTTTTCAAGCACATGTTGAACTTTAAAAAATATCAATTAGTAGTCGAGTTATAAGGTTTTTTACCAGGGCGTTCCGCGCTAGCGCTACGTCTCTATGATTTTTTGCAATATATTTGCCATATCTCTGGTTCTAATTATCGAATCGAAACGCAACAGAAACGATTTTTTTTGTTTTTTTTTATCAAAGAACAAGTTTTTGCAGAGAAAATTACTGCATCTATTGTAGTTCATCAACTATAGTCATTTGAACAATTAATTTGTTTATAACAAATTACTCGACTACTTGCGCGAAAAGCAAGTTGCAAATTCAGATTCAGGGGCTCAAAATACATATAAATCACCTACTTGCTTGGTGGGACCTCTAACTTTATACGAAACCCTCTGGGCGCCTAGACTAATGACATTGCACTTTAGTGTGCTTCGAATTTTTTGTAAGATTACCAAATTTACCTATAGCTATCGCACCAGAATTGTCTATATAAATTTCAATTGTTCAATCAATATTTAATTTAAATGCATCATTTAATAAATCTTTTATAAATAATATTTTTCGTAACAGTTTTCTGTTTATGAGTTTTCCAATAGACTACGTTGCCAAATACTCTAATGACAAATCCTGTTGTGGATTTTCTGTCAATATGATCACCTGCGTAATCTGAATCGACCATACAATCTAATTTTTCTTTGTTTACATTAATATAATAGGTTAATTTTGAGTCTTTATCTTTATATAAATATTTTAATACTCTCAAAACATATTTAAAATGTGTTTCATTGTAATAACTTTGGTATCTACTTCAATAATTTACACTGTATGATATGTCAGGTCTTGTCCCTGTACTAATGTATAAAAGTTCGCCCATTAAATTTCTATAACTAATTCTTTCATCTATTTCAGTTGCTTGATCAATCTTTAAACTTGTTTCTATCGGTGTTTCATAAAGTTTAGCATTTTCTAGACTATATTTCACAGCCCATGATTCAATATATTTTTGTTGACTTGAAGTCATTACACCTTTTTCTTTATCATGATTAACATCAATCCCAATATATCCTATTATTTTATCTGAATCTTTCGTTTCAAATCTTTGCATTAATTTTGTTTTTATTTCCTTGATCTTGTTTTTATCTTTACAGCATATTGAAATATCATCAACAAATACCAACATATATATATAGGATCATTGCTTGTGTTATTTACATATAAACAATACTCATGATTGCTTCTAACAAAATTTAATTATTCGACATAGTTATTAAATGTTTCATATCATGCTCGTGAACTTTCTCTAAGACCATAGAGTGCCCTTTATAATTTACATACTTTATTTTCTCCACTTTAGTAACCTTTTGGTACATAAATATAAACTTCTAATTTTACTGTACCATTGAAAAATGCTCTTTTAACGTCCATTTCTTCTATATCTAAATTATTTACACAACAATAGCTTAACAAAATTTTTAAAGTTTGCATTTTTCCTACTGGAGAGATATACATTTTCTAAATATTCCTTTTCTGGAAGCCTTTTACTCCTAGTCTAGCTTTATATGAATTATCCCCTTTTCTTTTAAATATCCACTTAACATCAATTATTTTCTTATCTTCTAGTTTATCTACAATAGTCAATGTTTTATTTTTATTTGAACTGTTAATTTTAGAATTCATAACTTTTTGCTATTCTTTACTTTCTGTGGAGTTTATAGCCTCCTCGAATGTATTCGGCACATTAGCGTTTACATAATTTATATAAATATAATGCGTTATCGGGTTACCATATCTTACTATAGGACTTTTTTTTCTCGTTGAAGTTTTTTTTAACTTCTAAATTATCTTTTCGTTTTTTAAATCTATTATTTACTTTACCAGAATGATTATTTATTTTATTATTAGAATTTGAATCATCACTATCATAATTTTCATTATCATTTATTTCATTCTCATCCACTTCATTTTCAGAATTGATTTTACTTTTACTATTCTCTTTCTCTAAATTTAATTCAATGTAATTTCCATCATTTTGTTCAATACAAATTGATTCTGTATCTTCTTCAATTACTTTAACATGTCTAGCATTTATCACTTTATTATCAATCAAAACTCTATAACCATTGTGTGTATAACCTACAAGTATACCTAATTTAGCTTTATGGTCCCATTTACTTTTTCTTAATACTTCTGGTACCCTTACAAAAACTTTGCTTCCATATATTTTCAAATGTTTTACATCTGGTTTCGTTTTAAGAAGTATTTCAAATGGCGTTTTATTTTTATGTGCATTGGCTATTGTACGGTTTTTTAAATAAGAAACTGTCTTCATTACTTCTGGCCAATACCTTATGGGTATCTTGGCTTCCTTTACTAAATATCTGCCTATATCCATGGCTGATCTATTAAATCTTTCCGCAAGTCAGTAAATAGGCAATAGCAGTTCTGAGTCACTCCCCTCCCCTCTAGATTTTTAGGTCACCCCCTCCCCCTTCATTACTGGGTCACCCCGCCCACCTCTGCAATACTGGCCCACCTCTACAATACTGGCGCACCACTGCATTTCTATGCAATTGCACGAGCGTCGATAAGGTAGGGAATATCCCAAGATGCGGATATTTTTTATTTGAATATTTCATTTATTTTTAATAAATTATAAAGCACTATATCCATATCTACTATTTTAAATCTTGAATATTATAATTTTTTATATTTAATATTCAATGATTCTGTTTTCGATAAAGGTTGTGTAATACTAGAATATTTTTTATATAAATATTCTTTCCAATTTACATTGTTTGTTTTTTTATGGGGAAGAAGCGGTTTATACTCCGAGCGATTTTGATCTGAGGAGTTATATCTTCCCATGCTTGTTGAAGCCTGTCCCACTTTGAAATAAATCTAAAATCGAAAATCATCTGTTATTTATAGTTAGTCACACTCCATTTTCTCGGAAATACTCTCAGTGAGAAATTTTTTCATGAGTCCTACGTTGTGAAAAACGCAACAAGCTCTGTATGCTCTATTATAATGGGGGCAAACCGTGACAAGTTTGATCTTGTCTAACGGTGAAAACCCATTTCTACTATATCATGAATTCTGAACTTAAAGCGTTCTAACCATGCTTTCTTGATTGAGCCCATAATCAAGACTTTACTAGCATCGTGTAATGCCTCTCTGAGTAATTTCACTACATCCGTACAGGGAATATTTCCAGAATCCCAAGATAGTCTATGGTAATGCTCTTTCAATCATATGTTCTCTCTGTTATACTTATCCGATAATCGACGCCAAGGATAAGGCTTCTCGAATAAGAGTACAACAGAATCGGAATCATCTTTGTGAGAAACTATAGCCAATTCTTTGAGAATGTAGTCATTGCCTAGCTGCTTGAAGCCTTGCATATCCACCGAGTACTCCATCCTGAATGAAAGATTCTTACTGACGAGTCAGTTTCTTATAATGATTCCCTCACACAAGTTTTCGTACGTTACCGCTCGCGGCACTGTACTGAACTACACAATCGTGTAAGATTGAGCAGTTAGCAGAAGTTCCGGCTGGAAAGTTACCTCTCGATTCGAATCCCAGTCAAACGTCCACAGGGGCACTCTTTAACGATTCGTTTTGTTTAGAACAATCGATCACGATTAAAGGTAAGTACTCGATAAAATGTTGCTTTTTTAGCATAGGCTCGATATCTTTAAAATAGTAAACACTTTGAAAGTTGGCGTACATATCGTATAACATTGCGTATTGATTATGAGGTATATCTAAATTCAAATTTCCATACGGATAATATTGAGAATTGAGAAACAGCTTTACATTACTGATATTGCAATGATCAAAGCGACTCGCGTTGATAGTTCTCTGACTTTTTCGATTTGTTTGAAAACCTAGTATTACGAATCATGGCTTTTCCAGCTGATTGGAAGTTTTGACGGTTCAAACATGCATAGATGTTGTAGGAAGTAATGGATACTCGTACGAATCCCAACCACAGAAACTCATATCGATTGGTTTATCCTTCTCAACATGATTTAATAGTTGAATCTTATACGCACTTAATACTACTACGCAAGGCATGAGCCATTCTATTCTAGTCAATTCAAGTCAATTCTAAAAATTCTGAAACGCGTTAGCACGAGCAGGGTCTGGTGCTGTTCGTACGAAAGCGTTCAAATCATTTATTGATCTCGTTAGAATAAGCTCGTGTTTAACGTTAATCACGATTTTACGATAATCTTCAGCAAAGCCGAGAATCATCAAGCCATCCTGTGTTCTCAACAATTAAGTTTTGACTGGGATTAAGCAAAACCCAACCTTTCATTAGAGTAGTCAAACCTACATTCTTACACTTATCGATTTCTACTGCGTTGATCTCGTAGCGTATTTCCTCAAACATATGACAGATGGGGTCGTTGACTAATTTAGTATTAGTTACAGCAGTTCCATCGGCTTTCACTAGTCTACCGCAAATATGTAGCGAACTGCGTAATGGTGGAAGACACAAATCTTGATATTGAATGGCAATGCGAATCTCATCGCTGTTGTTGAAGTTGGATGCTGAGTATTGTTGATGAGCGTGTATATCGTGATGTTCAATTGATTCGTCATACGTTACAGCTGACTTTATGTTTAGGATGTCTCCCATTTTTTTGTAAACAACAAAAGAAGAAACAAGTTATTTTCCACCAGGGACGACTCGAAGGCCAAGACTCCTTAGAAACTGTATGTTTTGCCGTTTTAACGCTTTATCTACTCTTGGCCGACTAATGGTTGGTCTCCATCTTGATCTGCTTTTATAGCCTTTTCTAACTTGAGAATTGAATACAATTCTCATTACGCTTGCTTAAGATGTAATCTGATGCTAATAATTTCTCGTCGAAAATTAACAAGTTGTCCGTCTTGATCGACTATGCGCACTGGAATGTGATCTATGCTCTTGACGACGATCGAAAGGTAAATGACCGGTGAAGGAACTTCGATGATCTTATATCCTGGCGGTACTGCTCGGAAGAACTCGTGTATCGTGTGCACTCGTTCACCGTTTATATACCCACCGCAGGTGATGTCACACTCTATCCGTAGAGCGTTGACGTTCAAGATAGCTACTGGTAAATACGAACTGTGAGTGACGTCTGCTTCGAAAAGACGTTTAGCGAACCCCAATAAAGATCCTATAGAATTTTTCGGTCAAAAATCAATCGGTTGATTGCACTTTATTTCGCTACGAAGAGTATTATTGTTAGGTTTTATACTGATTGAGATATTCTTGTGTGTCAATGTCTCGCTAAGATGATTCTCTATGTCTTCGATCTCGTAACTAACTGTCGGTAAAGTAATTTCTTCTTCACCAACATGGAATAGATTGTTACCCCATCAATGTTAGGTATTGAATTGAAGGTCATGAAGGCAACTTAACCAAGAACATAATTCTTATCGAGAAAAAGTTCAATAGGCGGAAAATATTGTGCTTCGAGTATGGATGATGTATCCGAAAGACTTAACGTTAATAAATCTTCCATGATGATTGTTAAACTTATAATAAGTTGATATTTACATGAATCTTGCTTTACATATCAAGAGTTCTGCACAAGAACTTTGGACAAAGATGACCGCGATAAAATTTATTGAATTCTTAGTATCTTTGAGAATTGTACTTGATTTCATCAACACCCAAGTACAACATCAAATCTAAAGGTGGCTGAAGATCTCCAAAACTATCGAAATAGACAACGCTATTTCCTCGTTTTCGATAAGCTACCCAATGAATTCCTAGTCTATCTGCATCATCAAGATTAACGATGGCCGATTCACGATAACGAGGACCACTTTTTGGTTATGCATTTCGCATAAAAACTCCTTGGAAGTTTGGGATTTTCAAAACCTTAGCATACTTGATATTATCAGC
Organism: Anastatus disparis; assembly: GCA_017163975.1. Classification (NCBI taxonomy): domain Eukaryota; kingdom Metazoa; phylum Arthropoda; class Insecta; order Hymenoptera; family Eupelmidae; genus Anastatus; species Anastatus disparis. The sequence goes on along the minus strand of JAFFSR010000045.1, from coordinate 168,017 downwards.
ATCAGTGAGAGCTCTCTCAGGAAATTTTACTTTGTCGATCTTTTTTTTTGAAACCTTTACCATAGTAAGGTTTTAGACGAAGCCCGAGTCCACTTTTACTTGGCTGCAAATAAACCCCTTTATTGAGAGCTATTTCTTCCAATTTCTTATACTGTCTCTTAATCTCCTCTAATTTTGAATTGGCAGATTCAGAATCGTTAACTGGCTTAGCTATTCTAGCAGCGCCACCTGCAATACCACTAACTGCACTTAAACCAGCAAATAACGGTATGAGAAATGTTAAAAATCCTCCAACTTTTTTTGGAATCATTAGTTTGTGTGGAATCTTAACGTTTTCTTTACCACTTGCTGCTGTAACAGCACTACGTGCACCTTTCAATGCTAATAAAATAACTTTACGTACACATTTGCTGGGAACTATCGATTTTAAGGCAGCTTTTACTACATTATTAAATGTAATAAGTGCTTTCTTCTACTTCCTCATAACCATACTAAATGTAAACTTTAATTTCATTTCTTTACTAACAGCAAAAGTAGCTGCTTTCTCTCCTATGGCTGCGTCCTTTGATTTTACTTTCTGCCAAGATTTCTCTGCCAACACTTTGTCTGCAGTGTTTCTCGCTTCGATGTCCTCGTGGTTTTGCGAATAAGTTATATTGTGCTCTTTACAAGTCTTGTCAAGAAGATTGATTCCTGGGTCACTTCGAGCTAATCGTTAAACTAATTTTTTATCCGGTCCGCAGTACTGATATCCTGGAATATGAAGTTCGAACGGAAGACTGTTGATGACTTTATTGAGACGTTGTCGTTGTTGATAATGTACGATCATCACCCTATGGAGGTTAAGTAAAGACTGATGCTTGTGAAAGTATATTAAGCTTCTGTTCATACTAAATTGATCACTCTTGTTCGAGATCTAATTGCATCAACATGAATTTCAAAGAACATCCGGTTAAACTTCCAATTGTAATTTTTGACACGATAGTCGAGCAGGAAAAAAAGACAAAGAGCCATGGAGACTTACTTTTCGGTACTATTCGAGCCATATTTTGTGGACCATCCAACTGTGGTAAGACTAATAGCCTACTCACAATGATTACGCATCCTAATGGGCTAAGATTCGAGAACGTATATGTCTACTCTAAGTCTCTCAATCAACTAAAGTATAAGTATTTGAAGAACCTCCTTGAACTGATAGACGGTATACAATATTTTCCATTCGGTGAACACGAATCAGTAGTATCACCTAACGATGTCTGACCTAATCCCATAATGGTTTTCGATGATATAGCTTGTGAGAAACAGGATAATGTGAGAGTATTTTTCTGCATGGAAAGGCACAAGAATGTTGATTGTTTCTATCTCTGTCAATCTTATGCTCATATACCAAAACATCTTGTAAGAGACAATGTGAATCTGTTAATAATTTTCCGTCAAGATGATGTTAACCTAAGACATTTGTGCGATGATCACGTAAATTCAGACATGTCTTATCCTCAATCCAAAAGTTTATGTTCATGATGTTGGACAGATGATAAGTATGGTTTCTCGATGATGGATAGAGATAGTTTAATCAATGCTGGCAGGTATAGAAAGGGCTTCAACTGTTTTGCTATAAATATAGCACACTCTTAGTGTAGTCATAACATTCCATGATTAAGCGTTGAATCGACAACATGGCCGACATTCACCGAAGAAAAGATATATTGCATCAACTTATCAAAGCGAGAAATGCAGTCAAGCGTAAATATAATCTACTGAAATATCGAAAGGATAATTTCGAGAAAGCGATTGAAGAAACTTTTAAACCAATATTCGATCCTCTACAGAAACTTGTTGAGACATCTAAAAAATCTCGAAAAATTAAAATCAAGGAACAAGCTACTAAAACTTGCTATGAGTGTCAATAATGAATACTGATGAGTCTTATGATGAACCATCTTTGAATGAAACTGTTCGACCACATTCGGATACAGAATTTGAATCAGCTCTCAGTGATGATGAAAATAGCGGAACGAACAATAACAAGTATATTCTCAAACTCATTAAAAATCAAACTGAGGATTTAGATAAAATTTATGGTGTTCGTAAAGAAAATGACAAATACCTGATAGGTGACTCACCTATTTACTTTGAAGATAGATATGTAAAAGTTAAAAATGTGAAATATCCTAGAACTGATGGTTTGCTAGAGTTGATATTGGCAAAACAGCCTAATCAACTAAACGTGAGTTCAACTGATATGAACAACTATCAACGAATTCTTGAAGCAACTAGTGCTTATAAGAGACGTTACAGAAGCGATGAACAAATTCGTGCTCACAGAAGCAAGAAATTTGATAACATCATTGTTCCTATGTTTAAACGTGGTGGTGGACTATTACCTCGATAAAAAGTTGCTAGAAGGAATGTGTTGATGGATTATGTATGTTGGGATGATCTAAATGAACTTGTCGATCGGTTACGATTACTCATAGCCGAGAGAGAAGCTGGAAACTCTAGTCATACAAACGAAATCTATTCAATTATTAAAGAACTACGAGAAGCTGGCTATATATACTGAGACATAAGTGAATACTTGAATATTATCAAGATGAGTGTCGACGTATTCGGACGTAATCTTAAACGAAGCGAGCGTGGTCGTAGTCCTCCAGGTGTTGGATATAAAATCACATCTCATGGTCAGTATGACTTAGAGAATAAGAGACTTTGTAATCTCGCATCACCTAATCAACTCAATGAAGCTGTGAATTTAGATACTTTACAATGTTTCGTACGTTTGGAAGTTCAAAGATTATTAGATTCAATATCTAGTTTTAGAAGTGATCTTAATAATCTAAATAAAATCGTAGAGATGCATAGAGATGAACTCGATAAGAAATTTGTACAAAGCCAGACGGAAATCGAGACTATAAGTGAGGCATTATCATTGTTTGTGCAAAACAGTCAATCGATAACCATCGATGGCACAACGTCAAAGAGTAGTGGAAGAGCTTCACAAGCCAGTACGTCGTAATTATCCACGTCCAAAGTTTGAAATGCGAGGTTTGGATGAGACATGGCAACCTTATTCTAAAGATAATAAAGGTTTTAAATATATGCTTATTCTAATAGATGTATTTTCAAAGTATGCGTGGGCAGTTCCTGTTAAACGAAAAACTGGAAAAGATGTCGCTGATGCTATGAAATCTATATTACGTAAAGGTCGAGTACAGTGATGGATTTCGAGGATGCTTTATACATTTATGTATATCTATATATTAGGATATCCTTTAGCCAACTTCAGAGTATACCGTAGAATTAGAGTATAAGCAGAATATATTATTCTGTAGTATATACTCTGAAGTTGGCTGTTGGATATCATATAAGCATCTTCGAAATCCATCACTGGTCGAGTACCAAAGAATTTACAAACAGATAATGGAAAAGAGTTATATAATACAAATTTTCAAAGTCTTATGGAAAGATACAAAATTAATTTATTCTCTACGTACAGCAATCTTAAAGCATCCATTTGTGAACGTTTCAATCGTACATTGAAAAATAAGATGTGGGTAGAGTTTAGTTAACGTGGAAACTATAAATAGCTTGATATTTCACCTAAGCTAATAATACCTTACAATAATAGAAAACATCGAACTATCGGTATAAAGCCCAACGAAGTTACAGTTACTAACGAAGCAGAAGTTCTCAAACGTTTTAATAAAAAAATTATTCGAACTAAAAAGCCAAAGTTCAAAGTTGGTGATAAAGTTAGAGTTAGTAACATAAAGCAATTATTTGAGAAAGGATATACACCTTACTGGTTCAAAGAGATATTTACAATAACTAAAGTGGCAGCGACAAAACCAGTGACTTATCATCTTAAAGATTATCGTCATTAACCTATCACTGGTGGTTTCTACGAGCAGGAACTCTAGAAATCAATGTATCCAGATGTATATCTTGTAGAAAAAGTCTTGAAGAAGACGTGGTGATAAAGACCATGTAAAATGGCTTGATTTTGATAGTTCCCACAATAGCTGGATTATTAAGTTTGATAATTAAAAATAAATAAAGAGAAAGTGGTAAGACCCCCACCTTCGCCTATACCTGTGAGGAGCAACCAATGAAATCATCATTTGTTAGCCTTATATAATGAACGAATTCACTACATAGGACTCACCCATGACTCGTTTTTCCTCCATGAACTTACTCTTTAATTTTTTTTTTTATTTCATCCTACGGAGGGGGAGATCTGTGCAGTAGCCACGGCTTAATCGCTACATAATAAAACTCCCGAACCAGCTCGAGTCATTCCTTCATCAGAATCTGCTGAGTAAACTTAGAGTTCTTTATCAAAGAAATCTGGATCTTGATAAATTAAACAAGGCAGCTCGTGGACGTGTCCGTCGTGCCATTGGGAATATATGCTCCTTGAAGAAAGATCAGACTTATTATGTGAGTGAGTTTAGACCAGTTAAAAGAAAGGATAAGTTTAGATTGATGACAGTTTTAGATGGCGAATGGCGCATTTTCATTCCATCTCGCGCATGCAGAGCCTTACAGGAGAATAAGGAGTTTTACTTCAAGTTGAGAGAGGCCAATCAAAATTATAAGTTGTTTGTGAAGTATTTAGATGATGACAACGAAAAAGGTCTCGAGTTCTCCTTGGCTTGAGCTCTTGGAAGTTAACGGAGAGGTATACCAGTCACGGGTGCACTTCCTACTTCTTGGAGTAAGAGGTTTACAAGTGGCGATTCTTGGTTGTACCTTACAGATGGGAGCGAAGGTTGGGGCTTCCATCACTTCCGATAAAAAGCAAACACATCATGATTCACATTCATTTAATCATGGTGCAGACTCCAAGTCATACCACTTAAAATTCTTCAGAGTGCACTTCTCTTCTTTCACCTGATAAAAAAAGGTGAAGGATGAGAAAACAACATGGAGAGAGTACTATAAAAAATATAAATCGCAAATGCCATCTAAAAATATCAAATATAATAAGCTATAGGGTATTTAACTGAGTAGATAAGTATGGGAACTATGCTTCAAAGTCCTTCGACTGACTCCGGAACTTCACCGAAAAATGGAATAGTCGCTGCCACTTCCTCCAAAATATGCTTACTGATATTCCTGCAGATGATTCTTTACATATTAAATGTAAAATTTGCTATGATAAAGGGATAGAGATAGCATTTTACCGTGTGCACATTGTTGATGTTGCTATCAATATGCCAGTAATGTTATACAATGCATAATCTGTAGAAGAGACATTAAGTTAAGAGTATTTATATTTTAAGCACCTCAAACAAAAAAGATTTTTTGTTTTAGGAAGCGATGGGGGTCCTAATCAACGCACTCTACCTGTGAGGTACAACCAAGAATCGTCACTTGTAAACCCCTTACTACAATCTAAGTATTATGCATTATCAAGTCTACATTTATTCAACATTTAAATAAGTCTTCGAAAATTCATGCAATTCTATTAAAACATCTATAAATTTAATTGATAGCTTCAGTCGACAAAGTTGAACAGCATGTCAGAAATCTATCTATCATCGGAGAGTTATGTGAAGGTAGTTGGATATTGAATTTGATCGAAATATTATCGAATTAATTCGAATTTTTATCGAATTTGATCGAATTTTTTTTTCGAAATTGATCGAATTTTTATCGAATTTGATCGAATCTTTATCGAATTTGATCGAATGTTTTTCGAACTTGATCGAATTTTGATCGAATGTTTATCGAACTCGATCGAATTTTGATCTAATTTTGATCAAATTTGATCAAATGTTTATCGGACTTGCTCGAATCTTTATCGAATTCGATCGAATCTTTATCGAAATTGATCGAATGTTTATCGAACTTGATTGAATTTTGATCGAATTTTGATCAAATTTGATCGAATGTTTATCGAATTTGATTGAATGTTTATCGAACTTGATCGAATTTGATTGAATTTTTATCTAATTTTCATCTAATTTGATCGCATTTTTATCGTATCTGATCGAATTTGATTGAATATTTATCAAACTTGATCGAATTTTCATCGAATTCGCTAATTCTTAAGCTACATGATGGAAATGGCTGGATGTTTATTTGAATTATAAAATTATCTTGTTATCTTATAATCATCTTATCATCTTATTAAACTTGTTACATACTAGGTTAATTTACTATAAATATAACAGATTCTAGATTTGAGAATCAGTATGCATAGTACACATGAGCTATCAGCATGGCTAACTTTCTTGAAATTGAAAAACAAAAGGAGGCGATTAAATCTGAACTTGAAAATCAATCAAATATTAATTCTAGTCAATTATTTGATTCTAGTCAAAATAAAGAAACATTGTTTACAGGAAACTCAGAGACCGAGGTTACTTTGAACGATGCTGATAAGTCTACGCTTAATACATCTCTTCGACTTATAAAAAGTTCTAAAGGAAAAAATAAACTTCTTGTAAATGGTATTCCATTTTATAAGGATAAGGCCATGAGTGATGGTAATATTTCCTGGAAGTGTCAATTTTATCGTTCAAAACAATGTTCAAGTCGTGCTGTAACGAAGGATATGAGATTTATAAGTTGTACATCACATAACCATATAATAACGCCTGTGCAGGAAGAAAATGTAACAAGAAATATGACTTTTGAGGAAAAACGTAAGTTTAATGATGCTCTCAATACAAATGATAAACTCGCGAGGAGAGATAATATTGATTTCATCGATCACCAAAGGTATCCAGAATCAAAATTACTTTAAAATAGTTATTCTAGCTCTGATGATGAAATAGAAAATTATTAAAAGAGTAGAAACACATTTGAAAGTTGTAAAAAAAAAATTTCGCAATAACGCTTCATTAGTATCAAGATGTGAAAAGTCAAAAATGATTTCTAACGATGTTAATAGCAATACATTATCAGATTCTTTTAATAATACCTTCTTTAAATTTGAAAATAATTAAAAGAGTAGAGGAGAAAATTCAGAAAACTAAAAAAGATAAATTCTATAATTAGTGAACTACGAGACGCTGGTTATATATGTTAAGTCAGCTTAAGATGATATAACATTTATTTTAAATTAATATCATTAGTTAAAAAAGCTTTTGAAGATAAAAAAAATCATAGATATGAAATCAAAAGTTTCATTGCTTTCTGAACGTCCGTCCGGAATAGTAATAGAGAGAATATTTTCTAGCTTGAACATCTGCTTAATCTTGTCCAATCGGATAGTCAGTGCCATCAGTTATAATGTTTGAAAACTTATATGAGTGGTGTGAATCCAAAATGGTGGGGGAACCATTATAAAAGGCTGAATCTTTCGTAAAAGATTCATTTAGAAGTCTTATTCTTGACATCAACTACCGTATAGTAGTGAAAACAGTAGTATTTTTGTGTAACGACTTTCAACAGTGTTGAAGAAAAACTTGTACATCTTGACATTCTTTTGGAGGCTGCCCTGATGGTAGTTGGCTGGTTATTCCCACGATTTGGGTCACCTCTGCAACATAAGCTCGAGCAAGTTCCAATTGCCGATAGCCCACCTCAGTCAGTTGATAGTCGTCCTTTGACTCCATTCTGAAATTATTTTAATTTCTGTCCAACTTTCGAAATTATCGAAAGCTTAGTGGATAATTCAACCTTTGATTGATGCTTTCCTTTATATTTTGAACTTTGTTACTTTTCTTGAGAAAAGCCATACGCCGACTAGGATCCAAGTAATGACCTATTATACGGTGCGATGTTTAAAAGATCGGGGATTCCCCGTGTATACGCGAGAAACCGAAAAATTCATTTTTACTCAAGATATAAATTTGAAAATATTTTCAGAGTGCTTTTTTAATTCAAATTAAATAAATTTTCTCTTTAAAATAAAATTTATAAAATTTTAAGAATGAAAAAAAAGTCGACTTGGGTGGGGATTGAACCCGTGATAGTTAGAGTTATTTACGAAAAACCGAAAAAAGCGATTTTTTTCAAACACGATTTTCTCAAAAACTATATTTTTTTTTTTGAAATTTTTATGATTTTATACATTAAAAATACTAACTTTTAGGGTAGGTGAGAATATGCGATTTTGTCTTATTTTTTTTTAACAGATTTTTAAACGTTTTTTTTATATTTTCGATTTTAAAACATTGATACCATGGCGCATTGTACTATTTTTCCAACTTTACGTGTTCTTACAACTATTATTATGCTTTTATTTATTAATATACCAAAAATATCAACAATAATCTTTGAAATAAACCCCGGATCGAATATTTTGATCAATTAGAACCAAAGTTATGACGATTTGAAGTTTAAAAAAAAAATGCTGAAACTTTAAATGAATATATTTACTTTGAATTTTGAATTTTGAATTTTGAATTTGAATTTTGAATTTTGAATTTTGAATTTTGAAAATGTGAGTTTTTCAAATACTAAAATATATTATTTGGTCATTTTCAATGAACAAATAGTATGCAATACAATTGAGAAAGAACACTAATGAATTTAGAACTAATGTGAATAAAAAAATCCGAATTTGAATAAAACCTTTCAATTTACTTCTTGCCACTCATGTCTCGAAGTTTCGGCAGTGTAGATTTGGTTTCGTTCACTTTTCCAACAGTGAATCTTTTGAGTACCTTTAATTTCTTTTGCATTTCCTAACCATTCCATTTTTTTTGTCAGTCGAAAAACTTTTAACTCATGCTTGCGGATAACAAGAATGTTAATGGACGGAGTATATTTTAATACGTGAGTGGCGAAATTTTCAGCGTTTCTAATAAAACGTTTAAAAATCTGTTAAAAAAAAATAAGGCGAAATCGCATATTCTCACCTACCCCAAAAGTTAGTATTTTTTATGTATAAAATCATATACAAATTTCAAAAAAAAAAAATATAGTTTTTGAGAAAATCGTGTTTGAAAAAAATCGCTTTTTTTCGGTTTTTCGTAAATAACTCAGTGAGATCAAATTGTATTACAAAAATCGAGATTGCATTTTAAACTAAACAAAATTCTGCACACTTTCGTTAAAAAAACGCCCAAAAAGGTTAAAAATTGATGGAGCTATAGTCATTTAAAAGTAGAGGTTCATTTTCAATTTTTGAATTTTCGTTTTTACATCCAACACTAGAATTGCTGTAGTAAAAAAAAAATTTTTTTGAGCGTTCCACGAGGTAAATTTTATCTTTATATACATAATAGAAGGTATTTTTATTACTTAGAAGAAAAAAAAAAGTTCGATCAGTGACGGCCTGCATGAATCTGAATGGAATCGTATTGTAGTTTTGTACGAAATTAAATTTTTATATTTTTATGAAAAAGAATAATTAAAGTTATAATGTGCATAAAAATTATTTAATTACAAATTATATCATGATGAATTAAGAATTTGTTCTGCTAAATTACATTAGAATCAATGAAAAAATATGATAAAAACTCACTCTTTTTGATCACGTGTTTCAATCACGAACCATGAAATAATCGAAAACAGTATTTGACGTTTGCTAGAACTAACAACTGCAAGGAGAAAGGAAATTATTGCTAAAAAAGGTTCTAAATCAGATATATCTAATTTATGTACTAAGGTACTTAAAAAAAGAGTGGTGATATAATTTCAAGTTAAAATGCCGGCCTACAGTGTCGCATTTTTATCCCAAGTGGCATATACGATTTTTTCTCATACCGGGCTAAAAACACGTACAACTTAGACTTATTAATAATTCATCATTAATGAAAAACCAGCGCGAAAAATCATCTGCTACTTTCGGTTGAACATATTTTTTCTTTATCTGCTACTCTCTCACTGATGATAATTCATTAAATAAACCTCATACTTCATAAATAACATCGATTTATCATTATAATACGCTCTTATTATACTCTTATTATAACACACTATGGATTATAATTCAAAAAAATAAAACAAATATAATTCTAAAAAATAAAAAATAAAATTACACATTTGATCGCATCATACATTTTAACTTTTTATAACAAAAAGTAATATTTACAAACTTTTCTATGATACATATGAGAGAGTCGATGTTTGTAACCGATGAATAGAACAGGATAGACTTATGTAATACATATAAAAGAAAGAGAGAGAGGGAGAGAGCAAATGTTGTAGCTGATGTTTTCAAAAGAATAGGCTACAATATACATGAAAGAAAGAAAGAGAGAGAGAGAGAGAGAGAGTTGACGCTTATAACCGTAAACAGAAAAGGATAAGCATATACTCCCCACTCTTAAAACGCACGAAAGAGACTCGAGAATAAGTCGGAGCGTGCCGGCCTGAAAGCATAAATTTTTACTGCTTGCGTTCGACCATTAATGACGTGTTTTTAGCCGGGGTATGAGAAAAAATTAATTTTATATTATTTTTATTAATATTTTTTTAAATAAAAATTTTTATTTAAAAATTTTTTTTCGATAAAAAATTTTTTTTCATAATAAATAATTATTAATTGTTATGTCTATAATTATGAATTCATATTTATAAACTGTCTAGATAGAAGTAAAATTTCCCCTGAAAAATAGACATTTAAAAAGAAAATTTACTTATTATTGCGAAACACCTATTACAAATGCGGAAAAAAAATATTCTATAATATCACTCTAAAATTTGTATTAAATATGATAATTGAAAGTACAATTATTTTACTATGTTGAATTCGTTGTCAAAATTTGATTATGTTTCACCTTAAGAAGATATAAAAATTAACTGTTATATTTAACTGTCTTTCCATTCTATTGCTAAACTTTCATAAAAGGAATGTATTAACTTGTAGTAAGTACCATGATGATTATTTATTTAAATTTTCAAATTATTCTAATTATTAGTTTTCAAGATATTGAGATTTCTGATTACAAATAGAAAAATATTAGTCAATAATATTGGAACCCAAACTCCTCAATAACTAATGAATAGATTTATTTCAAAATTTAACTGAATAATCTTCGTGATACATATTATATGTTAATGCATCTCTTCATTCAAAATTTTGAAATACAATGGAAATATAGTCAATATTTATCGGCGCTAGCGTACTGTTCATCAGACATCTCCTTAAATAATATATACTTCTGAAATTTACATAATATTTTATAAAAACTATTAAAATGATAATCAGATTGTAACGACTCATATCAATTCTATATAGAATTATTAAATTGAATATGAATGTTTTATAAATAATTGGACATTATTTAAGACATAGAATGATTTTCTGTAATAATAAATCTAAAGTACGTTAAAGGTATAAGTAGGACTTCATAGTTACCTACTGAGGCCGATAACGAAGATAAGTCAAAATGTATATATATAGAGATAGTAAAATGAATATAGAAATGGAATGTTCTATTTCTGTTAATGAAAAAGTATTATCAATATTTGATTATTAATAATAAAATATATTAGATGTAATTTTTTAAAATAATTGTTTATACATAAATAGAACATCCAATTTCTATAATATGTATAATTTAAAGTTTGAAGATAGGAATTAAAATATAAAAAATTAGCTTTTCTAGATGATAAATAATAAAATAGATTATTAAAAATAGTTTTTTGGAATGTAAAGGAAATAGAATGTTTCTTTTGCAAATATATTTATCTTAATTAAAAGTTTCTTTGGCAAATATATAAAATGAATTTTATCGAACATTCTATTTCCTAATGTATAATTTTTTAGTGAGAAATAGAACTTTATAGAAGGTTTATGAAATAATATAAAAGAGCGTGAATCCATCCAAGCTCTCTCATTCTCTCTTAGATGTTTCGATCATGTAACATCTAAGATATATTCTATCAGATTCTTGATGCGACTCTCTACGCGGCCAAATGTAGGGACTAGCTTACTAAAAGATTCTCATTTCATTTAATTGGTTATTTAAATAAATTATTGTATCTTTGTAATTTATTTAAAAAAGAATTGTTTACATTAAATAAATTTAATAATTTAAAATTAATAAAAATGATTCTAAATTCATTAAATTAAATCTATTTTACACTAATTTCAGATAATAAATGTAATAATGCATCTTATCTTTAAAGTGCACATTATCGCACGTTCAATGGTAAAGCATCCAGCGAATGTCGTCGATTATTGTACTTTCATAAGTTGCATTTATGATAAGGATATGATATCGCACTTCCAATAGTAAAGCATCTGGAGGAAGTCGTCGATTGTATATCCTGACATAATTATTAAAATACCAATCATCGCATCTCTGACAGTAAAGCATCTAGAGGAGATCGTCGATTTTGGTGTTTTAATCCTTCTTGCTGGATGGATTATGTGACTAATGCATGTCAAGAACTTATTAATGTAACTTTAATCTATATTTTGGTAATTTATTATTAAAATTACCTGGTGACCGTGCATCCAGCAAAACGTGCCCGTTACAATATATTTAATATCATTTTAAACTATGAATAAAAAATTTAAAAAATTATTAATAAGTGATAACTTATAAATAGTTATATTATCTTATTAAATAGATTTCGAACTTGAATAATTATCTTCATGTTAAAACTAAATTTGACTTTCTGACAGCCAGGATTTTTTCCACTAAAAAAGTGTAACTTTCTCGAAATTTTCCATATAAATGTTTCTTAAGTAATAGTATATGTGGGCCGATCATGGATTGACACCATATAGCGTCATCCCGGCTGTCAGGAGGTTAATGAGCATTCAATTCCACAAGTTATTTAAAATATTTACCATTATTCGTAGTTATTAAAAAGTTATTTATAAAAAGTATTACCATATCAAAATTTCAAAATTCTATTAATTTAATTTTTTATTCTTTACATTAGAGAATTAGTTTTGATGTTCAAATTTTCTTGTGATATGCAACATATATATATATATATATATATATATATACATTGTAACGGTAATTTACTACGCGTTACAAAAGAAATTAGATTTTTTTAATTCCAATTTACTTTTTGCTAAGACTAAGTAATTTTGTCAGAACACGGAGCTGCTAGAATTTATATCGAGTATGATAAACTAACAATAGATTCCGGCAAAGCTAGTTAGTATGTTAGATTGATGTGCGACGGAAGATTTTTCTATCAACTCGTCGCTGCGCGTCTCTCTTTCTCTCTTTCTCTTACCTGATCGAGAGACGCGTGGCCGGTAGCGCAGTTTTCCTTCGTGAGGCAGGTTCCAAAATACTTTATATTAAAATATACCATATGACGTAATTAAATAATTTATAACTGCTCACAAGGACCGCGGAGGCGTCGGAGTAAGCAACGGGAAATATATATTTTGTGTTAAATATAGTCAGGCAATATAAATTAATTGAAAGCACGATTTAATAGAAAAGAATTAATTTATTACAAAAAAATATAAATATAATCAAGATAAAATGTGAACTAAATGAGAATGAAATTGAATAATATATAAAAAGTAATGTACGCGTCTAATGAGAGAGTGAGCAAAGGGAGGGCACGTCGCGAACTAAATAGTACTCGCTTATGACGCTGATCGGTTATATCATCGATGATATAATATGCCCGAACAAGTATCTCTCGAGGAAGAGACACTTGGGTATCGCACAGTATAATTATACTTACAATAACGCGCTGGCCAGCTTACACTAATTACCTACGTGCACGTAGATGCCGCTCGCCCGTTATCGAAGCTTCTCCCCTGTACGCAGTGATGGATTTCGAGGATGCTTTATACATTTATGTATATCTATATATTAGGATATCCTTTAGCCAACTTCAGAGTATACCGTAGAATTAGAGTATAAGCAGAATATATTATTCTGTAGTATATACTCTGAAGTTGGCTGTTGGATATCATATAAGCATCTTCGAAATCCATCACTGCCTGTACGTAACCAATACGTAGATGCTCTGGACTAGGTCGGTAGAAGACGTCTCTTCCCGATCCTTGAATTTCGCTGAACTCGGCCAACGTGGTTGCCTGGACGTAGATCGGTGGAATCCTATACACGCCGATCAACGTATTTGCTGGCACTTAATGGCTGACCGCTAAGACGCACGAAAAGCGGTCAAGCAAAACTCAACAGAAAGAATTTCTGAGAGTTGCAATTAGCCAATATAATATAATACGCTAGTCGATATAAATTAACGACTTTTATTCAAGACAACGTTTCGCGTTATCAGTTGCGAACTTAGTCTACCGTATTATACGACCACGTGGCGAAATTTTTTAATAAGCACAGCGCGGCTTAGGTTTCGTGCTAACGCAACGGTAGCCGGAAACTCTCTGAAGCGCCTGGCGGCCGGCTTGCTTCTCGCTCGCGTGCCGGTCGTCAAGATACGCACTTCTTTACTCGTCTTAGACGAGATATATGACCGAGCGTTTATTCTATTTTAAGCGCGCAAGATTCAAACACGGTAGAATACCGTTACAACATGTATATATATATAAATGTATAATTGCCGAAAATAACCATTTTTTATTGTTATATAATTTTTACAAATTTTATTATTATTTATCCATCATATAACAATTAATTCATAGCATTTTTTATAATTTCTTTTATTTCTCAGCTTTTCAAGTAAAAAGCCAGTGAATTAAATTATTTAATATAAAAGCAATTCTTTCGTGATTATCTTTTAAAAAAGTTCATTTAAAATGAATTAAAATTCTTAAAAGAATTTTAATTTTCAATAATGGTTTTGACTGAGAAAGATAAATTGATTGTTGAAGAACAGAGATTGTATAGTGGCATTGCTTTCATGTTAACTGATATTCATTTATTAGAATTCAATAATATTTCAAACCGGTATACCTCATTTAACATGCAATTAACTTCACTCATTCAAAGACCACAATATATTAAATCAGTACCGATTGATGTAGAATTTATACAGTTATTATTTTCCGGAAATTTGGAAAAGGGTCAACGAACTTGTGTGTATTATAATAATAAGGTAATTCATACATATGACAGTTTAAATCATAAGAGGACGCTGGATCTCTCTATCCTTTTTTACTCAAAAAATTTAGGTTTTTGGAAAAACTAGTGATTATTGATAGAAAATAAGAGAAATTGTATAGTAAAAAGCGATATTTCTTCTGATCAGGACAAATTAATTTTGATACTTTCTACTCAAGAAAAGTTAGACATACTTGCAAAATCATAAGATAGGTTAGAAAATATGATCTTTAAGGGGAGACACAAGTAAAACACACACAAAATGAGGTTTTTTAGTTTTAAGTTTTGATCCATAGCACCTACAATGTTATCCATGCGTAATGTTGTTCAAAATCATCTAAAGAATCTATAAAAAAATTTTCAGCTAGAAATATTAAAAACTGTGGGACTAGTTCCATTTTAACGCTTCTTCACTTATCACTGAATCGAGCAGTCGTTAAAATGGAACTTGTCCCACAGTTTTTAATATTTCGAGCTGAAAATTTTTTTATAGATTCTTTAGATGATTTTGAACAACATTACGCATGAATAACATTGTTGGTGCTACAGATCAAAAGTTAAAACTAAAAAACCTCATTTTTTGTGTGTTTTACTTATGTCTCCCCTTAAGTATGTCCAACTTTTCATCAAAAAATAGAAACAAAATTAATTTGTCCTCATCAGAAAAAATATTGCTTTTTACCATAAGAATTGCATACAACTCTTAATTTCTATCAATAATTACTAGTTTTTCCAAAAACCTACATTTTTCAATTAAAAAAGGATAGAGAGATCCAACGTCCTCTTCAAACGAATCAGAATTGAGCATAGTATTCGAAACAGTACAATCACAAACAGATAATTATGATTGTGGTATTTTTGAAATTGTTTTTGCTATTGCAATACTTTGTAATTTAGGTCCATGTTGTTTAAAATTTCTCAAATGCGATTACGTTTATTAAGAATTTCTAAAACGCAACGAATAAGAATGTTTTCAGTTTTACAAAATTATAATAATGCAAATATTAATTACGATAATCTACCGGACATGATAAGGAGGAGTTTTTTTCATGAGCAACGTCTAAATGAATACCATTAAATTTAGATTTCACCGAGCTCGAACTATTAAAAAAAAAACTCACAAATACATTTATTGGCAGAACAAAAAAAGATCATGGAAATGTATCGTAAACAAAAAAATCCGAATCATGAAACAATTTTGATGGAAATTGACAATGACATTTCAGATACAAATTTTCAAAAACCAGATAATGATATGATGGAAATCGATGATATCCACTTGAATTATAACGATAGTAATATTAGCACAGTTAAGAATAAATTAAATGAAAAAAAAAGAATCAAAAGGAATAGATAAAAAAGAAGCTTTATTTGTAATAGGACTTGAGAACATGACGAAGCTGCACGCCTTCTAATAATATTTTCAATCCTAACTTACAAATAAACGATGCGTTTAATCGAGTTTTTTCGCTGCAAAGTAAAAATTTGTAAGATTAAACTCTAGTGCGGACAACTCAAGAAATCCACCAAAATATTATACATATAAAGTTATAATAAAAACTTTCGATGTATCGTATTTTATGGTTTGGTTTATCGAGTTTGATATCTAATTTCCAATCCGAGCTCATAAAAAAATAACAAGTCCAAATAATTTTTTATTTTTACAAAAATGATTGTATGAATATAGCTTTAGTGCGGACAAGTCATTATATTTGTTTAATTTCTGAATTTAAAAAGATATTGATAAAATAAAAAAAGCAGGACTCAATTGCTGCAGCTCCGACATCCCGTTAATAAGAAAATGGTAACAGAAAAATCACATAAATATAAAAAAATGTCAGAAAATGACATTATTATGGAAATGCAAGAAAAAGAAAAGTAATGATAAATTAGAACTAAGACGTGTTCAAGAAACTTTACGTAAGAAAAAAGCTTATATGAAAATGAAAGAAGGACAATCAAATAAATATAAACAGAAATTGAAAAATACTAAGATAACAATATGGAAATTCAAAGAAACAATGAGTACAGATAAATTGGAACAAATACGTGCGAATGAGGCTCTACGTAAGAAAAGGGCTTTCATAAAAATTAAAGAAAAACAACCAGAAAAATATTTTAAAAAAATAGAAAATACTAAGATAAAAAAATTAAAATTCAAGGAAAAAATGAGTATTGATAAATTAGAACAAATACGTGCAAATGAGGCTGTAAGAAAGAAGCTTATATAAAAATAAAAGAAAAAATTCTAAATAAATATAAAGAGAAATAAGAAAATACTAAGATGACAGAATTGAAATTCAAGGAAAAAATGAGTACTAATAAATTGGAACAAATACGTGCAAATGAGGCTTGACGTAAGAAAGAAGCTTATTTAAAAATTAAAGATAAAAAACCAAAATAATATAAAGAAAAATTAGAAAATACTAAGAAAACAAAATTGAACTTCAAGGAAAAAATGAGTATTGATCAATTTGTACAAATACATGCGAATGAAGCTTTACGTAAAAAAGAATATTATATGAAAATTAAAGAAAAACAACCCAATAAATATGAAGAAAAATTGAAAAATACCAAAAAGTATTAGTAAAATGGGACAAATACGTACAAATGAAGCTACACGTAAAAAAAAGCTTACATAAAAATGAAAGAAGAACAACCAAATAAATATTTAAAAAAATTGAAAATATTAAGACATAAAAAATATAATTAATTGAAAATAGAGATACTAATAAATTGAAAAAATTGCATGGAAAAGAATAATTACGCAAAAAAGAGACTTATAGAAAAGTTATTAGTGAGTAATATAATGAATATGAGAGAATGGTACAAATAAAAAATAAAAAATTGGAAGATGTCGATATTATTAAGAAAACACAAGTAAAAAATGATTGTTGTCCAATCGAAAGAATCACACACAAGGTGTAAACAAAAAAGAAATTGATGACAATAAACATGTCAATAATGATACTACTATAAATAAACCAATATATGAATAAAGCGAAAACATAAATATGATTCTTATCAATTAAAGATATTATTTATTGAGTGTAAGCGATTAAAAATGGGAGACAATAATAATAATTATAATAGCAATCATCATATTGTATTGAACAAAGTTATTGATAAAACAACAAAGGGCGAAGTAGAAAGAATATTAAAGGAAGTAAATGAAAAAATACAAACTAAAAAAATTAATTCATAACTGATTGGTTGTATAGCAAATATATATTTCGATGAAAATCTCATATCTGAAAATAACATTGGTTCCATGACAAATACATGTGTTTATTGCGATGCGAAACATTTTGCTTTCGAATATACCAAATGTAACGATTTCTCCAATTGTTGTCATAAAGGTGAAGTAGAATTGTTGAAAAATCCTCCTCACCCAGAACAATTAAAGTTTTTAGCAACTGAATTAACGGAAGAAATTATTGATTTTCGACGAAATGTTAGGTTATACCATGATGCTTCAGCATTCGCAAATTTTAGTGCCAATTTTGATACATTGCCGGGTAAAAAACCACAAGTTATTAGAATATATGAACAAATTTATCTTAATGTATATGCGTTACATCCTAATAAAGATGAAGCACGTAAAAATGAACAATTATATATTTTAGGTAATGAAATGGCAACGATTGATCGAAATAAGTTTAATACAAACTTAACATTATTAAAACATTTAGATATCTTGATAAGATACATTAACCCTTATGCTAAAGCCTATAAAATGATGCATAAAGTAGAAGAAGAAGAACTACAATGATGTGCAAAAATCTATTGTCCTCCAAGAACTGTTACTATGTCTATTGTCCGCAATAATAATTTGGATAAAAATAGATATAATCTACCTTTCTGTAATAAAATTGCAATAGTATATGTTAAAGAAGACGATCTTTCTCCTATTGAGCGTGATATTGTCATCTACTCTAAGTATTATAAACCAATTGGTATACCGACAATTAGCAAACGTACAGATCCTATGACATATCAGCTTATTCATCCTAATGATGGTTTTGGATAAATAACAAATATGAAAAGTAAATTTGGAATTTCAAATTTAAAATTTCATAATTATAGATTTAGTGTTAGAAATAAATTTAATCCATTCCTTAATTTGGGAAAATTATCTCAACAGTTCATTGTTGATGCGTTTGAAAAAGTTAAAACCTCCAGATTATATTTCATACGAAAAAACTAAAACGTATTAAAAAGTGATTGTTACAAAGGTGATATGGACTATTTACATAACAAAAAAAATTAGATTTTCCAAAAATTGGAAAAATGGTAATATTACCGTCAAACTTTACAGGAAGTCCATGATTTTTAAAACAAAATTACATTGACTCAATGACACTTGTAAATTATCGTGGTGAACCTGACCTTTTTGTAACTATGACCTGTAATTCACATTGAAAAGAAATAACTGAAAACTTGGAAATTTATAAAAATGCAATAGATATTATAACAAAAGTATTCTATCAAAAAGTAGAATTAAAAAATTTAGTAATAAAAAAGGGAATATTAAGAAAATGTATTGCATATAATTATGTAATTGAATTTCAAAAACGAGGATTATCGTATATGCATATGTTAGTAGCAGCATACTCTTAGATAAAAAAGATAAATTTGCTAGTCCCAAAAAAGTTAATAAAATAATAAGTGCAGAAATCTCAAATAGAGATATTTATCTAAAATTATATAGTATTATTAAACAATTTATGATACGCGGTCCCTGTGGTATGCAAAATTTTTCGTGTATGGATAAAAATGCAAAACAATGGACTGAAAATTTTCCAGAAAAATTTAATAATACAACAACATCTAAATCCAATGGATATCCACTATAGGAACGTAAAAATAATGGCATCAAAATAATTCTCAAAAATAAATTTGCAGAAAGAATTGCAGATAATGGATTTGTTGTTCTTTATAATCCTTACTTATTATTGAAATTTAATGCACACATAAACGTAGAAGTTTGTTACAATGTACACTGTATTAAATATTTATTCAAATACTGTCATAAAGGTCATGATTGTACATTATATTCTACATTAAAATACATCAAGTGAGTGTGGATTTTCAATCAGAAAATAACGACACTTTTCAAAATGACAATCGTGAAAATGTTGAATATGAATATGACAAAACCCAACAATACATTAATACATGATATTTATGTCCACCTCAAGCAATGCACAGATTATGAAAATATGCTTTACATGTTATTTCACATACTATATAACGTTTAAGCGTTTATGAAGAAAATCAACAAAACGTATTTTTTAAAGAAGGAAGAGAAGAAATGATCATGCAAAAAAGTGTGGGAGCAACATTAACAGCATATTTTGAATTGAATGGAGAAGATTTTGAAGCACGAAATCACTTGTATTCAAAAATACCAAATTTTTATACATTTGATGAAATACTGAAAAAGTGGAATAAAATAAAATAAAAAAAAGAAAACCAATACTTAGTAGAATGTACTTAGTAAGTTCGAAATATAGAAAAACGTTATATTATTAGGTTATTACTATTACATGTTATAGGAGCCATATCTTTTGAAGGTTTGCGTACTGTTGATGATGTGATGTACAATTCGTTTTATGAGGCAGCTAAGGCAAAACAATAATTAATAAAGATGAAGAATGGTACGGATGTTTGGAAGAAGCATCTTCAACAGGATTCCTTTATATTCTTTATGAACTATTTGCTTTTTTTATAATCCTATAAATGCACGAGATTTATATGAAAAATATAAAGATAACTTATAGCATCGTAAATAGGAAAAAAATATAGGTGAAAATCTTGCATTAAATGTTATAAAAAATAATTTACGAGTCAATAGATTTTCTTTAAATGATGTTAATTTACCTAACATTAGCACATTTATAGAAGAAGATAATAATCAAACAATTTTAAATCATAATAATAATATTCTTAATGAATTAGAAATTAAAATAAATTTTTTATATGATAAACAAAGGCAAATATTCAACTCTACTATGAAAAGTTTAAACAACCAAAGTAAAGAAAAATATATTTTTATAGATGGATTAGGTAGAAGTGGAAAAAGTTATTTACTTAACGTTTTATTAGTTTATTTTAAATATCATATTATAAATTATTTATGTGTAGCTTAGACAGTTATAGCAGCAAATTCATTGGTCCATGGAAAAACCGTGCATACAACATTTAAACTACCATTAAGAGGCCGCTGGAATAAATTATTTAATTAATAATGAAATTAATTTTGATACTCCGTTTTCAAAAAAAGTTTGATATACTTACAAAATCATGAGTGAGTCTAGAGAATTAATTTGTTCTTAGTAGAAAAAATATTGTTTTTTACTGTACAAGTTGCGGACAACTATTGATTTCTAGTAATAACTACTAGTTTTTCCAAAAACCTATATTTTTCGATTAGAAAAGGATAGAGAGATACAACGTCCTCTTAAATAGAACAGATTGTTCAACTTGTAATGTTAAGCCTAATTCTGCAAAAAGCAAACAAAGGGAACACAAATAATTATTTGAGATGAAACATCCATGACTTCAAAATTTGCTTTTGAAGCAGTTGATCGTCTTTTTCAAGATTTATGCGATGTGAACCAACCTTTTGGTGATAAAACTGTGATTGCGTCAGGAGATTTTAGGCAAACATTACCAATTGTACGACATGAAAGCCGTATGAACATTATTGAAAATTCCTTCAAATTTAGTTTATTGTGGCAGAATTTAGAACCCAAAATATATAGCCAAAGTAAATATAAGAATCAAAAAAATATTGGGCTAAAAAAATATAGAGACCAAGAAAATATAATGATAAAAAAAATATTAGGCCCAAAAAAATATGTTTTAAAAAATATTGGGCTCAAAAAATATAGAGCCAAGAATACAAAACAATCAAAAAAATATAAGATTCAAAGAAATATTGGGCCCAAAAAAATATAGAGCTCAAGAAAATATAAGAATAAAAAAAATTAAGAACTCAAGTAAAATAAGAATTAAAAAAATATTGAGATCAAAAAATTAAAAGGATCAGACAAATATTGGGCCCAAAAAATATAGAGACCAAGATAATATAATAATAAAAAAAATATTGCACCCAAAAAAATATGAGATTAAAAAAAATATAAACCCAAAAAAAAAGTTAAAAAACAATAAGGTCCAGAAAAATAAATGGCCCAAAAACATTAGAGACCCAAAAAAATGAGGCCCAAAGAATATAGGACTCGAAAAAAGTAGGTCCAAAAAAATATGAGGCCTGGAGAAATATAGGACCCAAAAAGATATGGAAGCCAAAAAATAAGAGGCTGAAAAAAATGAGGCCCAAAAACATGAGGTTCAAAGAATGAAGGACTCGAAAAAAAGTAAGTCTTAAAAAAATATAAAGCCTAGAGAAATATAGGACCAAAAAAGATATGGAAGCCAAGAAATAAGAGGCCGAAAAAAATGAGGCCCAAAGAAAATAAGACTCAAAAAAATGTAGAGCCTAAAAAATATAAGGCCCAGAAAAATATTGAGCTAAATAAAATATCGGACCCAAAAAAATTATAGAACCCATGAAAACATAGATTTCAAAAAAATATAGAGCCAGAGAATATATAAGAATCGAAAAAATATTGGGCCCGAAAAAGATAGAGCCCAAGAAAATATAGAGTCAAAAAAAATATGGAGCCCAAAAAAATATAGGACGTAAGAAAATATAAGACTCAAAAAAATATGACCCAAAAAAATATGACCCAAAAAGATGCTTATGACTAATGAGGACTAATTATATAGGGACCAATAAAAAATTGCTACTCTTATTACCAAAAGATTAGAGATATTTAACAATTGCGGAGAACCGGAGAAACAGAAAAAAAGTGGTTCCACTTTAATATAATATAGGATAGGATATTTAATGAATTTATAAATTTCTTGATTTAAATATTTTTTACTATTATCACATTGTAGCTCTTACTCTTTTATTAAATTAATTTTCAACTAAATTTATGTACTCTATAAAACATCCTGCTGTTTCAGCTTTACTTTTAATACAATAAACTCTACTGTATTTACTATAATCATCTATAAATGTTAAAAATATCTTTCTCCACTATAACCAGCTTTACTGTGTGGTCCATTTGAATCTGTATGAATTAATTCTAAAATCTCAGTAAATCTAGTTTTCTTATTTTCAAACGGTACATCAGCCATTTTACTTTGAATACAGTTTGCACATTTCATATTATTATTTTCTAATTTATCTGGTAAACCATTTAATAATTTTTCATTAACTAATTTATTAAAATATTGAAAATGTACATGTCCTAATGCTCTATGCTATTTTTCGTTGTCTGATAATTTTGCCATATTTGTATGAACATTTTCATTATATTTATAACATAAATTATATCTATAAAACTTTTCATTCAATACAAATTATTTATTTTTTCTGCTACAGCTACTAATTCTCTATTTTTAGTATAAATTTTTGCTGTTTGATTTCTCGATACAATTCTGTTATTTACAGTTATTTTAGAAAAACTTAACAAATTTCTACTCAATTCTTCCACATAATAAACATTATTACGATCAACTTTCTTTTCATAATAATAAGTTTTAAAATACGTTATAATATTACCAATTTTAGTAGCTTTCAAAATTTATTCATCTGTCAATTTTACATTAACCGGTTCTTTTATTACAATAAATTTTTTAAAATAACTATCATTGTTAACTATATGGTCAGTACAACCACTATCTAAAAGCCAGTTTATTTCATTTTCATTTTTACCTTCATAAATTTCTGTTTCTTTTACCTCATTATAGTTCACCATTGTTACCCATGTTTCTGCGTTACAGTTGTCGTTACGTTTTTTTTTTTTTTTATTAATGCGCATTGGCCTTTTGCTTTTCGCTTTGGCCATGACCAGGTGGAGTATATATGTTGGAGTATAGTTTGCCCAGTGGGACTTTTTATAATTTTGTATTTTGTCCATTGGGACTTTTGTATATATTTTTTTTTGTGTTTTTCGGGTTTATTCCTTCGGAAAAACTTCGAAAATTATTTTTTCTAATTTTTCCTAGGGAATCAAACCCCGGTCCACTGGGACGCAAGGTCAGTTGATTTTTGCAACTGCACTTTTTCATCCCTTAGCGACGGAGCTCGTAAGAGTGTTCTGTGTACAAAGCACATGAAACAGAGGTGCTCGCTTGAAAAACAGCCGAAAGCGGGATTCGATCTCGGTCCCCCAAGAATACGAATCCAACGCTCCTACCGACTGAGCCACAAACCGGCTCTCTGTCGTTACGTTGAATGGAAGATTCTTCTCTTGGCAAAATTATAACCTCATACACCTGCATCTCTGAATTTTGGATAAGAGATCGCAAAGTTAAGAAAAACGGCACCTCACAGTTAAAAATGTAACTACTGAAAAAATTATTCGAATCGACTATTAATTCTGTCTTCGACTGTTAGGTGGCGTTTTTCTTAATACGCGAACTCCTACGAAAATTTTAGTGACTCGGGTATATAAGGTTATAACATTTCCAGTTTGTTCGCTCAAGCTTTTTGGTCTGCAGAGAGCTGATGCTTATTTTGTTTCTATATTCCTAAAGAAAGATACCCTATTAAAAATAATAACGTAATAAAATAATACTTTTTTGGAACATTTTAGTAAGTACTTTTTTAAAAATTTTGATAAAAAAGACGTTTTGATTTAAAAGACGTCTTTAAAAGACGTCTTCTAAAGACGTCTTTAAAAGACATCATTATTTTCAATAGGACATATTTCTCTTTTGAATTTTAGACTTGACATATTCTACTGTCCTTCGCTTTTCTGGTATAACATCTATAAAGTCACCAATAAAGCTATATCTGGGTGGCAGCGCTTTTATTATATATCTCATCTTTTCTTGTTCATTTAAAGTTCCACCAGCTGCTTTAAACTTATTACAGGCTTGTTTAAAATCTACAAAAAAGTCCCAACTTTATCATAATTTTTCAATTTCACATCTTCCAATTAACTGTCTAGCATTTTTAACCTTTTGAATGTTGTTCTGCATTCTCTAATATACTGTAATTGTTTATCTGATGTCGAGATTATCAGTTCATTTTTTGTCTTCAAATCTGCCTTTTACCAAGCATCTTGATTATCTGCTGCAGTTAATTCTCTTGTTGCTCGCTTTTTACACTCTTTATACTCTAAAATATTCAATACTCTGAATTCCCAGCTTGAATGATTGCATCTATAAAAAATGGGAATATAAACGTCATTAATTTTCACTCGCTTAGCCATTTCTCTCTCATTTTCTAATTTAATATTTTTATCAATTTCTTTTACTGCACTTAACACTTTTTTCAATTCTTTGAGGAAAACTTTTCTTAAACGATTTCTTTCTTCTTTAATGAGCACTATATTTTCAGCTTTTGTCTGTTTCATTACACTTTCTTTAATTTTCTTATTAATTACTTTATTAAATTCACTTTTTAATTTTCTTAGTGAATTCACGTTTTTAATCTTTTTAATTTTGTCACTTTTTCAATTTTCTCGTACAGTCTATTTTTTCCAAAATTATTATTCACATCTTCTTCTTATTATTTATTATTTTTTATCTTTTATTCACTTGTTTTGTTTTTCTTTCCTTTTATCTTTCAAACACGTGCTCTGATTCAACCTCGAAATAATTTTCTTACAACCTTAATTTTCGCGACCACGTGGCTTCAATTTTTAATCCGTTTGCATCTAACAAATTTTCAGCTTAATTTTTTTCTGTTTTCTTTCTCTTGATTATTAATAATTGCCCGTATCGTAATATACTATTTCTTTAAATAATCAACCTGCAATTCTAGCTTTTATTGTTACTCTTACTTTTTACGAAAAAAATAATAATTCTGCATATCACTTGATAAAGCCTTAATTATTACTCGTCAAAAATGTATAGCTGTTAAGAGTATTTACTTTCAATGTACGAAAAAAATCGCTGTACGCATTTCAATTAAATGATTGGTATTCCTTTGATGGTAAAGAAAATTTCGTTTTTTACACAAGATATTATGGCTTTCTTTTCAAGCGAAAATTGACTTGGAAACTTAAAGCGTTATTTACATGGGAACGAGATATATTTGTGTTTTTTTTAGTATAGCTTGTTGGGCCTTGACACGATCAGCAGCATGTTGAAACTAACGTGGTAGATTTTCCATTCGTTTTTTTCACGCTTTTCTCGCTTTATTGGTTATTTTCTCTGCTGCTGCCAGCTTTTGTTGTCTCTTAGGCGAGCCAGGTACCTTAGGTTGCCTGCCATAGTTAAACATAGCGGGACTCATGACTGTAGAGCTTTGTGTTGCCGTATTCAATGCAAACACGATTTTTAGCAAATTTTCATCCCATGAACTGTGCTTTTTGTGGATGTAGGACACTACCATTGTCTTATTGTTCTATTTACCCACTCCACAAGCTTTGCCTCGAGATGATACAGCGGTGTAGTTCAATGATGCACTCCTGCGTTTATCAAAAAATTATCTACAAACCTGTTTTAAAATTCAGACCCATTGTCTGAAAGAAATACTTCCGGTAATCCAAATCGCGTCAGGATTCTTTCTCTGAACGCTTTTATTATAGTTTTGGCTTTTGCATGCCTAATTGGAATACATTCTATCTATCTTCTAAACAGATCTAAAAAGATGAGGATGTATTTGAATCCACTCTTTCTTCTAGTTTGTGGAAAGGTCATATATCCAGCCACGACTTGCCAAGGTTCTTCGATGGTTTTAAGTCCCATAAACTTTTTGTTTTACCTTGCATTGTGAGCATAAGACACACGATCTGACATATTTATGTCAGAATACATAGGTGGCTAGAAATAGTATCTGGTTGCTCTATCGTATGTTTTCTTACGTCCCAGATGTCCAGCTGCTAATACTCTTTCTTCACCGTCGACTATCTGTATTAATGCTGCACGTAATCCAGTCTCACTAGCATCCGTTTGGATCACATAGCTTGTGTCACGGTTTGGTTTTTGAAGCACAGAATCAGTAGCTATCATTGCTTTCAAGCTCGCAAAAGGTTGCTGCTGCTCCTCTTGCCAGTCATACCTCAGACCTTTCTTTGTCAGATGTGTGAAGGAATCTGCTACCGTAGCAGAATTTCTCATGAATTTACGGTACCACAAAGTTATTCCTAGTAATCTTCTGAGTTCAGATTTTTGGGCGCTGGGTGGTTGGTCACTGGCTCAATCTTTTCCGGGCCTGGTTTAACCCTATCTTTATTTACTAACAAGCCAAGGTATTTGACTTTTGGTTGACAAAACACATCTTCTCTTTATTTATTGTCAAACCAACATCATTCATGCGCTTTAATACAACTTATACGTATTTCTTATGATCTTTAAACATTTCTGTGACGATTATTTTACTGTCAAGATACGAGAAGGCATAAAGATCGAGATCTGGTCGGTTTATGGTATCAATTTATTGCTGATAGGATGCACCTGCGTAAGCTAGACCATAAGACATCCTTATAAATTGAAATAGACCCAGCCGTAGATACTCTTAATGTAGATAATCATTTTGATTCCTTTATCAGAGGTATCTGATGGTAAGCGCTATTTAGGTCGAACGCAGATATGTATTTAGCCTTCCTTAAGTGACTTAAGATATCCTGCACATACGGTAAAAAATATGCATCAGGCTTAGATTCTGCGTTGACCTTTCTATAATCTACGCAAAAGCAATAAGATCTATTGCTCTTGTGCATAATGTAACGTTCCTTCCTATTATTTAATTTATTTTATTTATTTTAATAATTATTTTAACGTTGTCTATTGATTATAAAGTCGTTACAAGCTAGCGCGCCATACCTAGCTTGTGCAGACTCTTTGTGTTCTTGTTGTTTTGTTAAAAGTCGATTATAGCTAGGACACCTTGCCTAGCTATAGCAGACTTATTTACGGAAAAAGTATTAGTCATTTTTGGGTTAGTTATGTGAAAAGCCCGTTATTGTTTATAACCAAATGCCTTAACATTTGGGGCTTAGCACAGGGTTAATAGGAAAGGAATGTTGCTTGCTTGGATAAGCTCTTTATTGTTATATGCTATACAAGTTAACGAATTTACAAGGTAACGCGTTAAACACGTGTAAAATATACCTTGTTTAAGACAATGCTATTGCCAAGCGCTCGCCGTTGTCTTAAGCAAGGTACAATCGCACAGTAGAACAGCCGATCCAAGACGACGAGAGTCACAAGCTCCTCGTACTGCTTGCATGAGCTCTCTTATGTCTCTCTCCCACTCTTCTAACTTAGTAGAAGAGAGGGAGAGCTGCTGTATACTTTCAGCGGTACTTACACATGCAAGTGCGTGTAGATACATAAGCGCGCTTGCATGTTCAACCACTTTGGTCTTTTCAGGTGTTTTCGCGCGCATCTTCTAGTATCGTACGGTTTCAGGGCCGTACATACTCGGGCGCTTACATTGCTCCTCAAATTAAAATAGATTTTAAATTTTAATTAGATTAATCAATGGAAAAAATCGATTTTGTTTTCTCTGACGCGACTTAAACGAAGATGCGCGCTCAAACACCCAGTTACGCACTTATTAACTATATTGGTGTTGAGGTTTGCCCCCCAAAATAGAATAAGATTTTTTCGTGTGTAAACTTTTCACACTAACTAAACTTTATTTTTATAATTGCGTAAGTAATTAATATATTTATTGTTTTTTCTTTGAAACTAAACCTTAAAATAAGTATCTACGCTGTACTTTAACCTCAATTTTTTATTTTATTTTAATTATATTATATTTTTTTTTCTTTTTTACTAATTTAATAATCAAAAATTATTATTCTATAATTCTTTTTAACTAATTATTACTTTTTTTCTATTTTAAACTAAGAACAAATACAATTATTACATTTTTAACTTAATAAGATTTTCATTTTTTTTTATCTTATACAAATTAATTTTTTACTTATTTGTTGTTTTTCTTCTTCATTCTTCTATCCAATCGTCTTAGTCTTCTTCTTTTTCATTTAGATGCCCCCTTTTGTAATTTTTTAAATTTATAATTTATCGTTCTAGAGGTGTCTTTTTAATAAAATTGTTTTATATTTATTTTTTAGTCTACTATGACCATAACTTTTTTTAATTTCATTTAATGTATCTTTTATTAATGTGTAAGGTATTACAGCTTCATTCCTTGTATTTTTTATTTCATTTAGTGCATTTCTTATTAATGCATAGGGTATTGTGGATTTATTCAATGTTGTTTTATCTTCATTTTTGCATAACTTAGATTTTTTATAATTGTTTGTTAAAAAACATTTTAATGCATTTCCGAATAACTTTTTGCCACCATACTTGTAGTTTTTCTCTATTCTTTCATTTGAAGAATAAAGAGGTGCTTTTTTAATAGTTTTTGTTTCATGTTTATACGTTGATAATTGAGCAGATACATTGCTAGGTACTTTTTTATTTTTAGAAATTAAATCTATTGGTTCAATTTCTTGTTTTAGTGATATTATTTCACCTTTATGAATCTCATCATTGGTGAGTTCATAATTATTTTCCTCATGAAATAAATTTTCTTTATTTTCATTCGAGGTGAATGCACATGAGTATGAGTCATTATCGCTCTCATGTGATTCAATGGTTTTTACCTGAGTGTACTCATTTGATTTGAATTTTTGCCCAGGATTTTTTAGATTAGCATATTCGCCATCTATGTATAAAAGTATCTTTTCATGTACTCTCCTCAAAATCATGTTTAACATTTCCAGAAAACCATGTTTTGTGTTGTACTCTTTAAAAACATTTGGAATTTCAAAGTGTACGTTTATTCGTTTTGCGTTTGTATGTATATTTAACATGTTTTGTTTTTTGATTGTTTTAATTTTTTGATTTATTGCTTTAACGCATTTAACTTTTATAAGTTTTATTTGGCATTTTTTAAGCTTTTTTAAGTTAGCAAAATAAGATTTTTTTTTAATTTATAATTTTTTTTATTTCTGGGGTTTTTTTATGAGTTGCAACCTCACCCCTTTTATTGTTTAAATCAGGTGCAACTTTTTTCAGTTTTCCTGAGGTGCATCTATTTCATCATAACTTTTTTTAGCAGTTTTATTATCCAAAGGAGCTTTCAGTTTTTTATGAAATAAAGTCCTTTGTTTATTATTATTTTCGTCCATTATTTTTGTTGCATTTATGCTTGGATTATATGATTTTTTATATTCTTGTTTATGATTATTATTTCCATTATTATTTTGATTTTGATAAAGTATTTGATTATGTTCTGAACTCTCATTTTAATTAAAAAGTTTTTGTTGATTATTATTGTTTTCATGATATTCATTTCTATTTAGTGCTCTTTTTTCTTGCATCTTATCATCATTATCGAAATCTCATAAGGTTTTAAATAATGTATTTTTGTCTTTTTTTCTGCGAAAATTGCATCACTTGCCTAACATTTCTGCTAAAATGTTTGCTGATTTTATCAGCTGATTCTTCCTTAGTGTATTGAAGATTTAACTCTTTAGCAAACCCATATACTTGGGTAGTGTAAGCCATACGGCTCAATTTTTCGTTTTCATAGAATTTTCCAAATTCAACTTTTCTTCTAGTTGTTCTTTGGACATCTCCATTCCAATATCTATCAAGGAATAAATTTTTAAATCTTTGATATGTGGTCACATCATCTTGATAGACGTACCACCACTCATTCGCATCTTTTTGCAGTACATTATGCAATAATTCGAGGGCTGTGTCGTTTAATTTTTTCTAAAATTTTTTGACTATTTTCAAGTGTATGTATGTGTGCGTATATTTGTTACAATTAACTTTGTACATTTTTGGATATTGACTTTAACCTTTTCTGTACTTCAAGTGTACGCACGCATAAATATTCGTATTTCCTTCTAGCCTATGTCTTGTATTCTATGTGTTTTTCTTTATTATTTTTTTAAATTTTTTCTTTGTCTTTTGTTTTTTTTCCTTCTCATTTAGCCATATTATTATATCTTCTTCACTTTTTTCTATATCATCCCTACATGTTTTCACCCCTTCTTGTTCTTTCTTCCATTCTTCTAACTTCCATCCAGCATAAAAAATTTCAATTGTTCCATATCCTCTTCTCGATTCGAAATCACTTATAAATCTTTTTTCTTCCTCTTCCTTATTTTTTATTTTTCTTTTGTTATTTTTTTTTAAATTTTTTTTCTAGTTTTTGGGGGCCGGAATATTAGTAGTTTTGTCTACCTTAAAGTTATTTGTGTGATAATAGTATCCAGGCTTCGAAAAGTCCATAGGATAAGTTTGCTGAAATCTTGATGTACTTGGGTAAATTACCCTACCCAAGTTACCACTTCTCATTGTAGGATCTTCGTCCCAATTACAATTTATAACTTTATTTTTAATTTTTTCTTCATTTACATATGTGGACACATGCTTCTGATTAAAATAGCGCATTGTTTGCGCACTACTATTTCGTAGGCGTGTGGCCATTTTCCCTTTTCTTTTTTTTTTTTTTAACTTTTTATGAGAGGTGTGGAGAAACAATTTTTAAATTAGACGATGCGACTAACTTGACGATGCGACTAACAATGAGCTGTGTCGTTGAATTTTTTCTTCCTGCTCTTGAGCAGTTTCATCTATTTTTTGTGATAGATTCTCATGAAACATTTCGATGGCTTTATCGTCATCTATTCTTTGTTTTAAGTTTTTTAATTCTTTGTTTAAGACTTCGTTCTTATTTGCCAATTCAGCATTTTCTTTTTAATATTTATTAAGTAAATTCTTTATGACTATATTATCATTTAATAAACCTTTTATTTTATTCGATAACTCATTTATCTGTTCTTTCATATTTTCTGTTTCTGCATGAGTAGTTTTTTCTACGTTTAATTTAATCGACTTTTCTGAGTCGCTCGATGAATTTATTTTTTCATCTATTTCTTCTTGTTTTGCAAAGAGAAATTTTAATTCTTGCGTTACTGCTTTCATCCATTCATTTTGTTTAGCAGTAACGTCTTCTTCCATAGATTGATCGAAGTTTTCTAATTCTTGCATTAAGATAATGGATCTTCTTTTATTCGCCATTTTTAATTTTGTTTTTTACGCAATTATAATTTAAATTAATATTTCCGAAATTGAAATTTAAAATATTTCTAGTTTAGTTAATTATTTTTTTAAATTAATTGCTGTAAGATTTAATTTTTTATTTTAAATAAATATAAAATACAAAGAACGAAATATTCAAATTTTAATTTCGTTTACAATTTTCTGTTTTATTTTATTAATTTTGATTTTTAATGTATTTATTAATATTTATTTCATATTAATTTTTATTTATCATTATTTTTAATCATCATTTTTAAAATCGCATATATTATTTTATTATAATATTTGTTTCTCATTATTTGAGAATTTGCGCCTAAGAATTTCTTTTGTCTTTTATTTAGCCATCGACCTTTTGACTTTATTATATGTATTCTCCTATAATATTCGCGTTTGGACTTGAGATTTGCGCGGTTATATCAAAAGACTTTAAGAAAAATTTAATATGTATATTGTAACACTTAATCTTCTTGTTTTACCGCATGACCTTCAAGTCTTTTTGTCATTATCATTGACGAATATTTTATTTAAGAATTTAATATCAAGTAAAATTTTTGGTCGATGTTTTATTTGCTCTTATTCAGAACAAAGGAAATTTCTTTTACAAAATTGTTTTAATTTTAATATAGATTTGGTATTTTATATACCTTTTTTTTCTTGCTTTTTTCTTACAGGTTTTATACATATTTTTTTGGTTAGTTTTTCATATTTTATATCTTTCTTTTGCATTTTTTCTAAATTATTTTATTTATTTTTTAACATTATATATTTTTATTTAAAATTTGAAAATTTATTTTCTGAAAATGAATTTTTTCTTATATTTTACCGAGTTTTTGTACGTTGAGTGCCAATGTAACGTTCCTTCCTATTATTTAATTTATTTTATTTATTTTAATAATTATTTTAACGTTGTCTATTGATTATAGAGTCGTTACAACTTGTTTTTAAGCAAAATAAGTTACAGAGTATAAATTGGTAAGTATTTAAGTACTCAAAATTTATTTTATCTAAACATTCCTTTTTGAACAATTGGTTTTCCTTGGCAACTGATAAGTTTTCCTTTTGGTTTTGATTCGTGTACTATTATTACTTAATTTTAAAAAATAGCGTATTCTAAGCTTTCGAAACGAGAACGAATAAGTTTTTCACTGCAGCTTTGTACGAACAGTTACTTAGGAATCAACTAATACCACGAGTTAGAAAGATAGCAGGTGATGATTATTATTAACTTATTTTTGAGGCATTTGAGCATATTTGGATGCTCACTTCCCTCGTAGATAGATTGGAAGAAGAGGTGAAATCCAGTAGCCAACTAGATAACTCCATTTGATTATTTTCTCTAGGGTCATCTTAAGAGTAAAGTTTATGCAACTAAACCAAACAACTTAGAGAAGCTGTGCAACCGAATTATGCAGAAGGCTACTAGAATTGATAGAGTAATGATTCGTGATGCTGTTACTCATTTTCACAATTGTCTAGCTTTTTGTCAAGAGTTAAAAGCGTTCAAGAATCTAGTAACTTTTTCAGTGA
This sequence comes from Anastatus disparis, assembly GCA_017163975.1. Classification (NCBI taxonomy): domain Eukaryota; kingdom Metazoa; phylum Arthropoda; class Insecta; order Hymenoptera; family Eupelmidae; genus Anastatus; species Anastatus disparis. The sequence continues at coordinate 134,472 of JAFFSR010000045.1, read as the reverse complement.
TTTTCTTTAATTGCCTGTAATTAGAGAAGAATTGAGCATTAGGTTCTCAAATTTTGGATTTCTCCATATTTTGGTGCCCAATAACTTATCCCAAAGTTTAAGAAATATTCATGATCCGGAGGTCTGGCCCTCTCTCAGTACGTTCTGGTGTCATTTTTTTTACCATTATCAACATCAAATTTTTTTATTTTAAAAATGGCTTTGAAAGTAGAACAATACCAATAAAATCAGTTTCAAAAAGATTTCCTTCTTTCAGCAGTCAAAAATAATTTCTATGCAAATTTTAGAGCAATGCGATCGAGCAGTTGAATACACACACAGAAACTAATTTTTTTAAATAAATCGAACCAATTTTCCAGAGTTGTCATAAGTTAAGAGGAGAAGATGCTACGACCCTTCAAAGGTACGTAACATGGCGAAATTCCATCTTCAGTTCAAAGTGATGTAGGCTGGCTCCTAACTGATAAAATTAAATTTAGTAAATTACATCTTAAAGCTCTTTCTATGAGCTAAAAATTAACGTCTATCAAATTAAAATATGTTGAAAAGTCGAATCTTGACAAAATTATAAGAAAAATGAAAAAAAGCCGATTTTTTACCTGTAAAAGGCAATTTCTTGACAAGTTTTGCACTTACAGGGCCGAAATGTTGCACAGGTTTCTAGCTTTAACAATGCTAAAACATATCTTGAAACCAGCAAAATCGGTGGTCCTCCTGCGCACACTTTCTTAAAAAAGTATTATTTTTACCCGTAACCATCAATTGAGCAATTTTCGCAAAAATACTGATTTTGAAATTTTTGAAGCTTGTAGGAACACCTTGATATACTTGACCAAACTATTTTTCTGGTATTGTATATAATGTAAGCTAACTTTTAACGTTTGGTGCATCAAAAAATGTTCTCCTAGAACGGAGAAACAGATACTTGAAAATCGCAAAGAACGCGATTTTTGTTGAATTCACTAGTTTTAATATCTCATATGTAAGCCCATTTTCACCAAAACTGAACTCGTCAAAAATAAATTTTTTTATTTTTCAGAGAAAATAAACTTATTTTGCAGAATTGTCAAAGGTTGAGAGGGGAAGACGCTATGACCAATCAAACGTACGTGAAATAACGGAATTTCATTTTTCGTTCAAAGTGATGTAGACTTGCTCCTAATTAATACAATTGAATTCAGCAAGTTAATTTTTAAAGTTCTTATCATAGGATGAAAAATGCAGTCTGACCAATTAGAAAATGTTAAAAACTCGAATCTTGGCAGAATTTTGAGAAAGAGTGAAGAAAGCCCGAAAAGGCCGATTTTTTTACCTTTAACAGACCATTTCTTGGCAAGTTTTACTTTTTGAGGGTTGAAATTTGACACAGATTCCCGACTTTGATAATACTAAAACAAATCTCAAAACCAGCAAAATCGGTGACCTTCGAGCGCACTATTTTTTAAAAAAGTACTTTTTTTACCCATATGTATATTTATATTTTAAGACAATATGTTTCAAATATTATTCAACAAGATACTTGCCTTACTCCCTTAATTTATAATTATATTACCAACACCAACTCTTCATTTTAATTAATTTATTCTCAAGTAATAATTTAAAACAACAACACCTCTTTATCTTAATAGCTCCGATTTGTCACGAGTTTGCGAAAAAAATCAATATTCACTATCTTTAATGGAGTACAAATCCAATTGCTGATCTGTTGACAGAGCAATTAGAGATCGGGCCACCAGGTCAGCAATCGCTCCAAGCTCAAATCGAAATTGACCAGGTTGGATCACTAAATAATACAATTGCTGAAATTTCTTGCACAAAATAATAAGCTATTGAGAGAACCTCAGCAATTGTGTCAACAATAGTATAAAAAAAACAATTAAATATTACCAAAAATTAGTAACAATCCAATATATTATGTATTACTAAATAAATAAATTATTAACCCAATTATATCCAGTCTGGGCCATAAAACTTGCGAACAAATCAATGTACTTACAAAACAAACGTTTTAAGATAAAACCCTTCTAACTCTCTACTCCTATATATATATATATATATATATATATATATATATATATATATATATATATATATATATATATATATATATATATATATAAGAGTGGGGGTATTGAAAGAGATGTAATATATTTGCATTACCCCAACTACCTACCTACTCTAAAAAAAATCAAATCACAGAAAAAAATTTTATAATAATAAGTATAAAAAAATACTTTATATTCAAAAAGGATTAAATTAAGTTTAATTGTTAAAATAAATTTAATAAAAAGAATGAAATAAATCCAACAAAAATTAATGAAAAGCTAGATAATAAATTTCACTCAAAACAACAAAAAAAAAGAACTTTGTGAAGAGGTTTAAAATAAAAATAAATAACCAAAAACTATTCCCTACTCAGCCTATTACAGAGAGCACTTATAATTTAATAGAGAGAAGTTGGAACAATTTTATTACAAAAGAGTTAGTGTGGCTACCAAAAATCTCAGAACTGACTTGCACACACTGTACAAATCCGCTCGTTGTGGAGCTATGCTCAACACCGACCTACTTTTCCGTCGTTTTTTATCTAAAACGTAACAAACAAAAACTTTCCTGTCCCATGTGGAAATCTCTTCCAGAATCGAGCAAAACGAAAATAAGATTTTCTATTTAACCGCAAAAAAAACTTTTTTGACACTCCGTGCGAGAAGCTCGATTTCACGCACGCTGTACAAAGTGACACGTGCGAAAATGGAGCTTCTCACACGTCGTGTCAAAAAATAGTGTTGATACTCGTGCGAGAAAGTGATTTCTTACTCATGTGACCTTTTCACCCTCGCTTCGCTCGGGCGCAAACTGCCACACGAGTAAAAAATCACTTTATCGCACTAGTACCGAAATATACTATAATTGTCTGGTATAGTACCGTTACGTGGGTGCCATTGTAACAAGTAATAAATCAGATTAAATAAAAAAACTCTAAAATAAACAAACCAAAGTTAATTAAATAAACTCTACTTGTGACTCTTTGTTACAAGTATCCTACCTGTTATAATGTGATCAGTTGATCACTTCCACCAGCCACTCAGTTCTCGCATCTCAATTATAATACAAATATAAAATACCAGATCAACTGTGCAATTGTTTTTGTTAATACAAAAGCGTGCAAATTGCTAGTTGCAATTAGAGACAAATCTTAAGATATATTTTATAAGAAATGAGGTTCACGTGGTAATTCTTAGCCACACCAAATAGAATGTAAAGACTTTATTCAAAAGACAGGCAATGGTTAACATTGAATAAATAAAAGGTCAATAACACAAAAGTAACGAATAAGTATAAGATATCGCTCAGGCTGAGCTTATAGAAGTTAATTAATAATTAAACTAATTAATTTATACAGGTGTCGCGAATTACAATACAGAACATTAATGCGTACGGTGCATCAGTGATTGTAATCACCACAATTATAATAACGGCGTACGCGCGAAATCAATCAACAAAGAAAGTTCTTGTCCGTTATCTCTTTCTAACCCCTTTGTGTTATAGTAACGACTGTTGTGCTCGTGGCTCAGCTGAAATTAGAGAATATTGTATTAAATTCTGTGTGCAGCAATCCGCCTACAAACACAAGAATATAATACCACTCAGATACACACTTGCACAATACGTATAACACTCGTAATACTAAATCAAGCTAATCATCTTTCGATAAAAAAAACTGAAAAACTAGAGAGCGCGGCAAAAGGCAAACAAACTCGATGATGGCAGTACGAATAATACCTAGATGAAAAACAGTGAGCTATCTTCCTCTCTCGTTCTATCTCTTACCACCTGCGCGCGACTCATTTGCGTATACCTAATGTATGAGCTAGCGTGAGGCACGCACCCACACTAAAAGACTTAGAGAGTAGCATTCACTCCCTATCGGCGTAATTCGAACTCTCAGTAGGGAAGTAGAGGGGTAGGAGTCAGAGTAACGCTGCCTTGGAGAGTAGGAGATACTCCCCAACTTTTAAAGTATGATTTACTTTAAATCAAAGATGTGAGCTCAATCATTTTAGCTTAGAAAAGTTTACATGACGTAACACTACAAGCATAATCTTCATTTAAGACTATTCATTAAATTATGCTACACAAAATTTTGCGTGATTAAAAAATCCTAACCTCAAATTTCAGGGGCTTATATTAAGAATAACAATCTATAAACAATCAATATATTGCTTGTTTGTAGGTTACTTTTTACAATTATTTCTCAATATAGTTTTGTAAATATATTAGATACAAATTTTGCTCGCAATCTTATATTTTGCATAATTTTCTAACCTAAAATACTTTTGTTTATATCGCGAATCGCAAGTAAATCATACCTTAAAAGTTGGGGAGTATCTCCTACTCTCCAAGGTAGCATTACTGTAACTCCTACTCCCCTACTCCTCTACTAAGAGTTGTATTTACGCCGATAGGAAATGAATGCAACTCTTCAAGTCTTTCAGTGCATGATTAGAATGTCCAGTGCGCGCTGCCCCCATCAATCAGCTGGTATATACGATGAGACGTGTACGACTTCGTTGCTACTCGCTACAAGTTTTCAAATAAAGTATTAACATCGTATTAATACAGTTTCAATACATTATTAATATAGTATTATTACAGTATTATTATAGTATCAATACAGTATTGATACAGAATTAGTACAGTAGCAATACTGTATCAAACCTATGCTAAAAAAGCAATATTACATCAAGTATTCACCTTTAAATTATATTAAATATAAAAAATTTTAATATTCAAGATTCAAAATAGTGGATAGGACAAAGCGCTCTATAATTTATTAATAACGATTATTAAAACTATTTATTTAAATATAAAATACCTGCATATCGGCACATATTCTACCTTATCGGCATAGAATTGCGCCAGTAATGCAAGGTCCGCCAGTATTGCAGTGTGTTAGTATTGCAGAGGGGAGAGTGCGCCAGCATTGCAGTGTGCGAAAGCCGGCCTAGCATTTCTGGCACAGTGTGCCAAAACTGTCCGAGTTCATCTACTATCAGATATCAAGCTCGACAAAACTAACCTCAAAATACTACATATTGAAAGTTTGTATATAAGTTTTATGTATAGTGTTTTGGTGGATTCCTTGAGTCGTTCCATTGAATTTTAATCTCAAAAATTTCTTTTTGTATCAATTGTTAAAATAAATTTATTCTTTTGAAGTATGTTCATCCTACTAAGATCTTAGTTAGATCGAGTGATCTGATAAAAAGTTTGAAACACAAAATTAACAAAGAGTACATGTATTTTCTACTTTCTCAGGTTTTGTGGAAGATAGTTTTAAGTACCTATGTTTATATTAGATCTGCAACCAAGCATTAAATTGCCTATGTAGGATTACATTGTTTTTAAGTAGTAAATGAATGAATAAATATACATTCCCGCTTACACGAAGTTGTCCACCCTAATAAGTCGAGATACAATAAAAAAAATTTTACTGTTTCGTTGGAAAGCGTATAAAATAATTTTTTTTAAATGGGTTTAAAAGGTTTTTTAGAGCTCATTCAAATGATGATGGTTTGATTCAAGAATATCTATTTTTAGCTGTATTTATAGAGCTAAGAAAAAAAAATTTCTCTAAAAACAATTTGCTTTTTTTCAGCTTGCTATATCCCGTAAGCAATTACACCGTATTAAAAGATGTCAAAGAAAAAAGTTCGATTTTAATTCCTTGACTGGTAAGGCTTTCATAACTTTTCGTGCCAAAACTGTTAGTCACATATACTATGTTTTGGTGTACAAAAATATTGATTTTGGAGGTTTTTAGGCATGCTGATTCCATTTCCATCATTATTTTTACAATAAAAAATAAGTGCATGTCTGATACACATCCAGTTTTGGCACGACTTTTTTTGTGCATTTATGTTACATAGCCATTGAAGGGGTTAAGTAGAGAATATGCATATGAAATCTTATAGCTCGCGATGAATATTTTTTTCTTACATTTAGAATATTTGTAGATTTTATTAAAATGTAAAATTATAACAGGGTAAAAAAGTGAAAGAAAAAAATTACCAACGCAAACCGTAAACGAACATTTTTTGACATTTTTTAATACAGTGTAATGCTTACGAAATATAGCTAATTTTTTCAGAAAAATCGTTATAACTTTTTAATGATTTTTCATAGCATAAAAAACGAAACAGCGTTTGAAAGAAGACTAAAAAACCTTTAATTTAAGAGGCATAACGTTAACGTAGAATAATTTCGCTAGAATTGGCCATGGATAATCATGTCCAAAAAATTTTATAAATTTTTTCTTTCTTTTAGTTCTATAAATATATTTGAAAATAGATATTCTGAAATTAAACCATCAGCTTTTGAAAGAACTTTGAAAAACCTTCCAAAACTACCTTTTCAAAATTTTTTATACGCTTTACAACGGAACAGTAAAACTTTTTATATTTTACCTCCACTGATTAGGATGGGAAATTTCGAGTGAGCAAGAGTGTATAAATAAACTCACAATTTACTAATAATTAATCGAATATTCAATCGTTGTGTTGAATTTTTGAGCGTCCAAAAATTGACTATAGGGAATTTTTTGAAAAATGATGATTAAAGGTTTTTGTTTTAGAATTTCAATGGCCTGCTAAAAAAATTTTGTTCCTGACATCAAAGTTATCTTTTTCGAGTGACGTGAATTTCTTCACAATATTCTACACAATTGGTTTGAAATAAAGTATACTTTATTAATAAATAACCATCCACATTATTGTATGGGCAAAATTTTTAAATATTAGATATGGTAGAAACTATTTTTTACGCTTAATTAAATAACGTGCTCAATTTCTCAGATAACAGGCAACTTTTTTATCGTTATTTGAATGAATTCTTTAATGTTTAAATTGTTGTAAAATAATGCCACCTACATTTTCTATTGAAAGGGAACTGATACTGCTTTAGGTACTCGAAAATATTCAAAGTTGTATTTTTCTAAATCAAAACATATACATAATTTGAATAGATAAAAGAATTTAATAGAAAATGATTTTCCAACTTCAAATTTAGTTAATTTTGGAGTTAAACGAATAAAAAAAAATTTGATATTGTAATAATAATTTATGCAGTTTTATAAGATAATAAATGTTTCGTATACGCACCCTCTCTTCTATGGCAATTTTCCTACTCTTCCACAAAAATTCACATACAGCGATAACACAAGCGACTCCCATACCTCCCATTAAAACAACAAAAACACCTCCAACATTAGCTAATCCTAATTCACTGGCGGCCGAACTGCTTTTTGATGTATCATCCTGCGAAAAAATTAGTAATAATAATAATAAGTATGCGATAAGGTAATAGTTTATTGTTTAATTCTTCGTTTTCTGAACTTTAATTATTACTCTTGCCAGAATCATCTGTTCCAGACATAGTTCAGATCAAACATTTCGCTTTAAAATATATTTAAACTTTGTCGATAATAGCATGCTATACTGCCTATTTATTCTAATAAATGTATATTGAGCAATGACCTTATGACTGTGCAGCTAGGAGCGGCGATAGCGCAGGGATTAAGGCTCTTGGCTCGCGCTCTAGTGAATCGGAGTTCTATTCCCCGGAAAAATTTCGAAAAACAATTTTTTAAATATTTCTGTAGGGAATAGAACCCTGAAACCACAAAAATCAATTAAAAAGTCTCACTGCACAAAATAACAAATTAATAAAAATACTAGATAATGGCCTATGAACAGAGTTCGAAAGGCCAATAAAAAAGACAGGAAGAAGACTGCAGCTTTGCGATGTACATAAAATAATAAAGAAAATAAATGTTTTGCTAAATGTCTAAATTTACTTGACAAAGTGTGCAATATTCTTTTGTGCATTCTTGAGAGTATCATTTTGATGGATCTTTATTCCATAAAATTTAAAGTTTAAGATCGAATGGAATTTAAAATATTTACTGATTATTAACCGGCCTTTGATCATTGAAAATAGTGAGTGGGCTCCTAATCAACGTAAAAAAATGCTAGACCAGGGGAGCTTACTGTTAAAATCTGCTGTCACAAACAAGAACTTGGTTAGCTCAATTTTTGATAAATTTCAATTTTTGGTGGCAATTTATTCAGTGACAAAAGCAAAATTTTATAGTGATCGTAAGACCCGTATATATTAGTCAGTTTTTTTCCATTGAATTTTATTTAACGACAAAACAGTCGGATATACACTGTCGATCAATCACTTTTGCGATACCTAAGTGAAAACGCTGCCGAGTGCTTTGGCGCAATACTTTCTCATATAGCTCATTGAGTTAGAGTAATTTTATTTAATTTTTTAAAATGTGATTTCAATGTAAAAAACATAATTTCGATTCAAGAAAAATTAGTAAGTGTGAGAGAGCGATTAAGAAATAGGAAAAGAAAGTCAGGGATAGATAAAAATAGGGTAAAAATGAGGATCAATTTAAAATAGGACAGAGAGGAAGTGAAAAAGTAAGATAAAAGTTAGTAAAAGTGTTGAATAAAACAACAAAAAAAGTGATCAAAGAACTACACTTAGAAAATTATTTTTCAAAAGCTTGTTTCATGAAGACAGCAGCAAATAAGTTGTATGCGAATTTTAGAGTAAATCTATCGAGTGGTTTACGTAAAATAAAAAAAAAAATGCAAAATGAAAATTTTTTTCAAAATTTTAAGCCTATTTTCTGGAGACAATAGCGAATAACTTGCATACCAATTTTAGAGCAATTTAATCGAGTATTTTACGTAAAATAACAAAAAAATCAAAAATGAATTTTTTTAAAAATTTTCAAAGTGCTCTAAAATTAAAACTGCGATAAGAAAATCAATTTTTGAAAATTTCCCTTTTTTTGTCAATCGCAAATCATTTCCTGCAAATTTTAGAACAAATCTATCGAGTACTTTACGTAGAATAAAAAAAAAAGAAAAATCGAAATTTTTTTTAACATCTTTAAAATTTTCTAAAATCGTGACTACTCTGAGAAAATTATTTTTTGAAAGCTTGTTTTCTTCAGACAATAGCGAATTGATTGTATAAAAATTTTAGAGAAAATTTATCGTATAACTTACGTAAAATAGAAGATAAATGAAAAATGAAAATTTTAGAGAAAATTTTTAAAATGCTTTAAAATTACAACTGCACTGAGAAAATTAGTTTTTTAAAGCTTGTTTTCTTCAGACTGTAGCAAATAACTTCCTTACAAATTTTAGAGCAAATCTATCGAATAGTTTTCGTAAAATAGAAAAAAAATGAAAAATAAATATTTTTTAAAAAAATTTTAAAATGTTCTAAAATTAAAAGTGCACTAAGAAAATCAGATTTTGAAAGTTATTCTTCTTTTGACAGTCGAAAATAATTACATGCAAATTTTTAAGCAAATTCTTCGCGTAGTTTACGTAAAATACAGAAAAAATTTAAAATCGAAATTTTTTAAAAATGTTTGAAATGGCTCTAAAATGTAAACTATATTAAGAAAACCAATTTTTAATAGCTTTCCGCCTCTTTTGCTTATGACGGCAAAAATATAGCATTACGAAAATTAAATGGACGTAATCGATCTCGATCAGTATATCCTACAGATTCTTCTGAAGATTTTACTACAGAATTTTCTATTGCTTCTCCTCTAGATTTTTTTAAAATTATGTTAATTTGATTTTCTTTCGCTAGGTGGTATTTCTCCAAGTTTTGTGATCACTCATACAAAGAGTATAGCCGAATAAGCATGTAAAAATGGCCTTAACTCGGAAATCCCTGGAACTTTGCTTATTTTTTTGTCTTGTCGAATAACTAAAATTCTAAAAGTTTCAGATCCCTATGGTCAAAATTGGCTTCATAACCTCAAAAAACGTGTTTTTCGGTTATTTTCGCTATAATTAGGTGAATTCTTAATGGATCTTCAAAATTCAAAATCAAGGTAAAAGAAGACGATAAAACGCATATATTTAGTGACTATATAAAACCTTACGAGTCTCAAACATAACCTAAAAATAAATTTTAAAATTTCAAAATGGCCTGTACATTAACGGTATAAATGCATACTTATTTTTGAATTTTAGAAACTTTACTTTTCATAAAATCTATTATTCATAAGTAGTATAGGTACCACTATGGAGCGTCACAACAAACCCCCACTCCCCACCCTCCCCGGAGGTGAATGACCTCTGATTGGTATCAGGAGTTGAGTGAGTCATTATGACGTCACGTGGATATATATACATATAATTTAATCTAGAGATGACAAACTTTTTCAATAATATTTATAAAAAATTTATTAATAAAATTTTATTAAACTATTCAAATTAATCAAGAAAAAATTAGAATTAATTTAATTGAACAATAAAATATTTTGCAAATTTAAAAAAAAAACGACTTTATTAGGATGAGGTGCAATATTGGTCAAGAAAGAAGAAGATGGTGAGTATACTTTATATTTTTTCGTTTATTGTTTTATAAAATATATAGTGGATACAATTATAGTATATGTATAGTGAACAAAACTTATTTTATAAGTATAGTGTAAAATATTATTTTATAAATATAGTGAATATACGCTTATAATTATTTTACAACTACAAGATAATTTAACGCAGCTACAATTGAATCAACATGAAGCGCTGTGATTTCGTGAAATACACGAATAATTTCGGTTTTAAAAATACAATTTTCAGGTTCTTTTATTTTATTTTCCACACTTGTAATTAACGACGCAATTATATCATCATCACACTCTAGTACAGCTCGTTTCACAAAGCCCGCACAATATTCATCTATTTGAGATCCATATCGAACACCGCACAATTTTTCTACAAGATCAACAATCTCTCCTGCACACACACTAACACCTTTAACAAGCGTGGTTAAATATTTAATCCTATCATCTACGCAGGATGCAATGCCTTGTAAATACTCGAAAGTCACCTTTTTCATAACAATGCTTTGTCGATACCTTTTGACCAGACCAGAAGTAGGGGTGAAATTTTCTTCAATCTCAATGGCTCTATCAGTATGGCTTCTAGTATACCTCAGAATCCAACCAGTTCCGTACACTTTTTGCTCCATCAAATCATCAGCATTACCATCAAAATATTTTTCAGTATCACCAAACGTAAGCTTAAACTTGTTCCACGTAGCTGTAGTGAAAGCTATTCCTTGAAAATCGTGTGAGAGTAAACGTACCATTGGATAAAATTCGCCATCTCGTAGTTTATTATATTCAAGACCAACTAAAATTTTTTTCGTAAATGACTTGTTTAAACCGTAGAAAGAATTAAAGATGGGTTGTGTAAAGTTCTTCTTCTGATGCGCCATTTTTTTCCTTTTTTCCTAATAGCTTTCTACGATACGAACGTCGACTGAATGACTGTCATCTTGATGAATATAATCTCGTTATATAAAGGCTTAACACAAGAGACAGTGGAGGGGATAAGGTGATGACTAAGAAAATACACTCTCGCTACTTCTTTGTAACGAACGTGCTTTTACGGCAAGAAAGTAACAATGATCCCGAGAAAAGCTATCGTCAGCATTATTAATGAACACGTGTCTTGCAGCTGCAGTATTATTTTCTACCGAATCAGCAAAAAAAATTGTTATTGAATTCCTCGAACTCTGACCTCATTATTTCTTTGGTGAGCGTTACTTTACGAGAAGAAAGTAACAATCATTCCTAGAAAAGTTATCATCAACATGTCTGATCGACACGTGGCTTGCAGCTGCAGTATTGTTTTCTAAGAAACCAACAATAGAATTATTAAATTCCACGAACACTGATCTCACTATATTCTTGGTAACGAACATGACTTTGTGACAAGAAAGTATCAGGTTACAATAACGACAGCTTACCACAACACTTTTGAAAACATCTTATCATACAACAACCATTTCCAGAAAAGTTGTCGTCAGCATGTTTGAACGGTACATAATTTCTGGCTACAGCATCGTTTTTTACTAAATCGATAGAAAAATTTTTAAGAAATTTCTCGAAACCCAATCCAGATGTCATGTAATCCAAGAACATAATACAAAATTGGCCGCACACATCAGATGTTTAACTCTGTAATTGCACCGTATTCCAACGGAATCTATTACAATTACGACGTAGACGGTTAATATAATCTGGTATCAAAGGTGGCATTCCATAACTATCAAAATACCAAGCTGTACCACTACGGTTAACATACATACACACCCAATGCGTTCCAGGTTTTGTATGGCCATCAGTGTTCACTACAATTGCTGTCGGTTTCGTCCACACCTTCGGAATTTGATCTCCTGGGTACACTCCTACAGAGTGGGACGGTATAACCTTCAAAATTTCCATTATCTCCAGACTGTTCATCGCAAAGAAGTGTCGGTGGTTGAAACACAAATTCAGAATCACGCTCCAAATCTCGTAAAGATAACCATTTTTTTAAACGGTACGCATTGTTTAAAGCGCACGTATATTTTAGATGAGGTGTCTTTACAGCGTGATTGAGACAATACTAATTCAACCAGGGTAGCTGATTAAATGACGGGCAATCTTTATTTGATTCTAAATTTATAATTCCTCGCGCTGTAATACCGTATAAAATTGACCACTTTTGTTTACCTCTCACGTAAATTTTTCTAACTTTCCGAGTAAGATCGCGCAACGTTTGGTAGAGAGCTTTCTCCGTGACATCACCGTCAAAATAGTCAAGACCATGATGATGTTCTGCAAGCCAATTATTTTCTCTTCTTATGCCTCTGCTAAAAGCGTTTATACGATTTTTCGATGCGATAATCCAATGACCGCTAAAATTATCGTTCAAAGCTACGATGGCGACTTCTTTTGGAACAACTCTGTTATTGCTATCTTTTAAGCACTGAATATCCACGACTACATCCATGATTTAACTTTTTGTCTGACCAACGATTAAAGCTATACTAAGGAGTAACGGTAATGTCTTTTCATCCGATAAAATTTGTAAGCGCCATCTATTGATAGCTTTACCCATTAAAATCTAAAATTGTTTGTCGTGATGCGTCAATCTCTAAAATGTTATCGTATTCTGCATAAATTATACAATTGACGGTGTCTGTCAGAGGTTCGCTAAATCTGACATCGAGTCTAACACTTCCATGTTTTATTAAATTCCAATGAGTACATTCATTTGCCGATAAATCGGGTGATATATCAAACGCAAACAGACAGAAACCGTTTGGATACGACTCACGAGTAATTTTATTTCCCTCATTGAGAAAATGGACACCTGTACCGCTGAATAAAGTATGATATGCATCAACGTATAACTTTTTTACTTTGAAATCAGGTTGTAATGGTTTTGAAGGTATTTGAACACCATCAACAAACAAACATAGAAAATTGATGTTAAAATGATCAAAATTGAACGGATTGAGCATTCGGTCTCCGTTAAACGCCTTGTTTTGAACAAACCCTATGATTATTCTTTTAGGGAACTGTCCTAAAATAATATTATCCAGAGTTTCACCATGTATACCGCTATGCATTGTTACAGCTTTGACTTCAACTCTTGTGAGAGGGTATTTAGCTGTAGCTTTAGAAAGTGCTTTTGTGTGTGCTAATAGCACACCTGGGTTAATTTTTACCCGTCTAACTAAAAGATTAGCTTCTTCTATATGTACGGCAAAGTATCTTGATCAAATTATCCATGAGGCAAAATCCATCTCGAGAGCGCACTAAACGAACTCTTACTTCAACGCCGTTTAGTAATAACTTTTCTTGATTAAACACATCGGCATGTAAATGCCCGACAAGATCTACAGTTTTTTTTGCGCCCAAATATTCACGCCGCTTAACAAGTCCTTGGTTGTCACTACCCACATCGTCCATTTCCCCAGCTGTATCGTCACACCACAAAACGGTTGATAAATGAGAATTTTGAGCAGCAGGGCCATAGTTGAGCAGTGTCTCGATGTATGCTCTGTACGCGTAAGCATTATTTGGAGCTGTCACAGGTTTCTGGTTAAATAGTACATCTAATTGGCTGAATAGTGAGTGCATAAAATTATTCACCGGTGCCACTTTATTGAGTAGTTCTGCAGTCACATTTCCAGGATACTCATCGACAGTGGTGTATAAGCTAACGCGCAAGCTAAGCATAGTATGTGATAAATCTAAATAATCTTCACCATTTCCAGATATTACAAATTCTATAGGTGCGTCATCAGTCAACGAGGAGATAGGCTTATACTGGACCCAATGAGAGCTCTCGATAGTAGTCTGTGTTGGAGGAATGTCGAATAGGAGCAATTCCGATTTCATGCACTCACAGGACTGTGTGTAAAAACGCCATTTTTAATCGAAAATATCTCTTGTCGTTCGTACTTTTTTACTTTTTCGAGAATTTTTCTTTTTTTTTCTGGTTCTATTTATTTTCTTCTTCACTACTTTATTCCTTTTATTTTTTGTGCTACGCCGTTTAATCTTTCTTCGAGTGCTCTTAACACTGACACGGCCGTCATCCAACTGCAAAGCAGACAGATAACGCTGTTTCTTATATCCAGATCCTTCCATCAATTTATCCAGTTTCTCTTCAGCCTTTCTTTTAAGATTTGTGCCAGACTCTTTTATACGATTTCGTAGAGATTCTTTAATTGGAGTATTCTGTGTTGCAACGTCAGATAAAACGTTCACACCGGTATGCAATGCCTCCTTTCCCACAGCTTTAGCACCACGGGTGAGTAGCGGTAGTACACGACGAAACAACCCAGCTAGAAAACTTCCTACACCACCATGCCCTCTTTGATAGGGGGCTCCAACGTAAAAACGTCCGATACCCCTACCATTTTTACCACCACCACCGATCTGCATGTCAAAGTATGCCTCGTAATAATTCATCTTTTTTCTTATTGATCAATACGATGAAAGTGCAACGTCACTGTCAAGGTGCCAAAATCAAATGGTATTGGCTGACCTTGTTGATCCCTTATATCTATTTCAATAGTTTGAAAAGAGTTAAACAATAGCGGTATGTACATAGATGGTGAAAAGTTTTTTATTTTTACACCACCACATTTGTAATCCTCAGTATTTAAGGAAACCGCTCTTAATAATTTACCTTGCACATCTCCGATTACATAAGGTTCACAGATGTCACTGTACACCATTAGAGTTGTTGGTAACCCATTAGAAAGATTAGCAGGGTAATTAGCTAAAGTGGGTTCTTCTTTATCGACCTTGATAGCTTCATTTTTTCCAGTTTCAAACCCGAGAATTTTTCTCAAACTCCTTGACAATTCTAAAACGTGATCAATTGGCGTACATTCCTCTGTTAAACAAACGCGTCTGATTGATACGTATCTACCACGCTCTATCTGGAAATGTAGATGGTCTTTTACACAGCTCAGATTGTTCACCTCCTCCACGAGACTTTCTAAATGTTTGTAAACACCTGGACGTATAAAATTAATGGATGAAACGACCGGTGCAATTTTATTAGTCACCAGCGACGATGGTGGTATATTTTTTACACAGACAAATCTTTCGTCCTCGTTTGGTGGAACATGTTGAAATGTCATAGGAATTTAGATCTCCGAAAGTGCAACACTCCAATATCCTTGCAGTCGTATTTGTTGTGGTAGATGAGTGACGAATCGTGTTGTAGTATTGTCAGGGAAATAATGCATACTACTATTACTAGGTAGTATAATGTAAAATTGATCCTTCATGATGTTTTTTCGATTTGGCTAGCTGCAACCCAGGAATTAAATTTATCGGGGTAACCTTTCCATTTAACAAAATATTTTTTATTCCGGCCCCTTCCAGTACTTTTTAAAATTTTTTCAACTTCGAAACTTGCGTTATTTAAATCCTTTTTCACTCTACTCAACTCGTGCTCGTAGAAACACCCTTCAATATCCTCATCAGCTAAATCTTTTAGAAAGTATACCGGTGGCGGGCGCGCTACTGAAATACGTGTAATTTTAAACAGTTCCAATGTCCATCCACCCTCGTATCCTTTCGCAAACACGTTTCTTGCTCGACTGACTCGTACTAGGTCACCGATGGTGTATTTAGGTTTTCGGTACTTGGAGCAACCATATCGAGATTCTAAATTTTTTCGAGCTTTGTGGGCGTTGTAAATCGTAACAGATGCTGGCTCCATCTTGATGGATGAGTGTTTGCTATGATTGTAAGACTCTAATATTTTTTCTAGAATATCAACGTATCGACGAGTGTTTTTATGCGTAAAATATCGCCACATCCGTTCCTTTATAGTTCTTATAAACCTTTCGGCTACAGCTGCTTTAATATCAGGACTTCGCACTATTCTAAATGAAATTTCATTTTTCTTCAACACTTCTTGCAGTTCCTTTCCTAGAAATTCTTTCCCCTTGTCCGTTTGAAAAATCACAGGTTTTCGATTAGCACTGTTTTTCAAAATGTTTTCAAATGCTTTGGCAACACTTTTTGAAGTTTTATCCATGAGTGGTAAAGCCCATGCGTATTAACTCAAAACGTCGATGACAACCAGGATATAAGTGTAATTATCGTTATAAGTTTTGACCGCTCTCATATCCATCAAATCTGCCTCCCAGACGTCATCACGATTTCGAACATTGTAATGGCGTCTAGGGAACTTGTGTCGTACAGGTCTGTGCAGATTGTAAACATTCTGACTCTCGAGCCAGTCGATTACTTTTCGAGCTGGGTATTTCTTTCGTACAGAGGTTATGATTTTATTAGCCCCCGCATATGCTTCTGGTCTTGGTGGACCAAAATAAAGCTTATTTAATTGTTTCTGCATTATTCTTGTTTTTTTCCTTTTGCTTGCTTCTTCGTCGGAATCATACACGTTTTTGTCTTCTTTATTTTCTTATCCCTGCATTTTATAGCCTTCTTAATACGCGAAAAAAATTTTTCAAAAGTAACTTTACTAACCATACAACAAGCAGTCATCATTGCAACTGTACGTTCATCGGGTGGGGTTTCACTACCAAGCATCCGAGAAAAAGCTTTCTCTGCTAGTATTTGGTCAGCTCGACGACGATCTGTCGACTTCTTATTGGCATAGGCTATGTCATGTTCACGACACGCTTTATCAAGCGGGTTAATTCCAACATCATCACGTTTAAGACAATCAGCCAGTTTTGTTCCGGGTCCGCAAAATTTGTATCCTGGTACGTGCATCTCGAAAGGCATTAAATCAATTATAGAATCTAGAACAGACTTTTCCCCTTAATCGTCTTTCTCTAATTTCAGAATTTCGTGCCCAGACGACTCCATGTTTCCCCTGATTTCGGTGATCTGGCGACTTTCTTTCTTCTCTTTCTCTTTCTACACCCTTGTTCTTCCTCGCTGAGTTTGTTACTACCACCGGATTTTCATTTGCTACTACCAGACTCTGGAGAAGCGAAAGGAGAAGCCTCATCGATTATCTGTAACACACGATCGTTCCCAATAAAAAGCCGAGGCGTCACGACACGTCGAAGTGCCAGAGCAAACTGACGAGCACCTGCCGGATTCACGTGTTGTCTTTTCCTCATAGCGTCGTTAACCAAGTCGATAATATTTGCGCCACGGATAGGAATGCCATCTATACATGTTGCACCATTACCATCCCAAGTGACTATACCTGTGCCATGTAAATGTTGTAAAAGACCCGCTGCATTGGACCGGTATTTTAAAGGTACACTTTCCACAATTCGTGCATCTACACAATCTTCTAATTCTTTGACGACTCGTTTTGACTCTACCTCAGCATCATCATTATTATCATCATTGATAATATCAGCATCTTGCATATCATCGTTTTTCTTTGTAGTTTCTGTCTTCTTGTTACTAATATCTTTAAAATGTAGATAACGTTGTAATGCTTGAGAATATCGTTGCCATTTATCCCGCTCACTCATATCGTCCGTAGAATTCAAGATATCGCTCATCTCTGCATCCAGCCTGCTAACAGCAGTTCCTGGTGTTTGCACCGACTTTAACCCAGCGTTGGTGAAAAGTTTTTGTTGTAAGCGTTCCACACTCTCTTGTGGTAACAAAATCATTTTTTTGGTGTGTTCCATTTTTTTTAATTTTTTTTATTTCGATATAAGACTTGACAACACTGTACCAATGAGCGGTGCCAACAATATTGGCAAGAATCCGCCGTGCTGTACGATAATTTTCTTTTTCGTAGCTAGATTCTTTTGAGGACTTGCCAATCGTCTAAGAATGCCTGCGTGTTTACGTAATCGAGTTCTGTGCGTTCTGTTGAGAGAAATGTTACCGCGCAACACGTTGAGAGCACACTCACAAATGTATCTGACCAATTTGGGATCGGCCTTACGGAGCACGGCAGCGCGTTGTTCCCTGTTAAAATGGTAAAGCGCTCTTAAAATATCTGTATGCTTTTGCCCGATAGGACCTCTAGTTTTCCGCTCCATCACAAAGATACGACTGGAAGGTGATTACTCGAATCAACGCCTTTAAACTGCTTTCGAGGTACGTAAACGTACTGATATTCGTCATCGGGGAAGATGCAAGCACGAAAATGACAATTATCTGGAGTATTTTGTTTTAAATCTAGAAAAAGGTATCCAAATGGCCGTGAGGTGGCGTCCCAGTACGCCTCTTGTAAGAATCGTGGATCTTCAGGACAGAGCTGGCGCGAAAGATGTTGTATTTGTGTACGATCGCGTAAATTTCTAAACACGATCATGTATTGCGCGTTGAGCGAAATGTCTCGTTGGCCTTTTCCTTAATGAAATATATTCTGTGTAATAAATATGACGCTTAGGTTATTGTGATGACTTCCCTTTGTGAATAAGTTGACAATGGCGTTACTTGAGGATGATTCACGCATCAGATCATTCAATATTAATAACTTTGGGCGTGAGTCACCAGCGTAGTCCGTACTTTGAGAAAGCCCCTCGCAAAATTCTATATGTCTCCCAAGCTCTTTGTAACCTGCCTGCCATTCAGCATAGTAAACGATCGCGTGATCAAAACGTGTGTCACTCATACGATCGATGTATTTTAGAAATGTTTTTACAAACACTGTTTTGCCACAACCGGTAGGTCCGCAAAGCATAGATGTCCACGGGTGTTTCCATCTAATATCCATGACTTGCTGCTATAACAACTACTATTCTTCTCTGAAACTGTTAGCACACTAAACGTTCCAACAAAAAACACTGATAGTTATAGTTTATGACTTTGTAAAATCCATGTACTTTTTCACCAACACAGCTTCAATAATTTTACCAATTCTCTTGATCTTCCATCTAAACTGTACCCGATCTCGTGCCGCTTGTTCCCACTCGCCACATCGTGCAGCACGACTGCCGTAATTCCACACGTGTAATATACGAATACTTGGTGAGTTGGGATCAAATCTCACACTTTTTTTCTCCATATTACCAGAGCTGTCTGCTGACAAAGCTAAAGTTTTTCTGGAGTTCGACAATCTTGTGATCGCGGAGGGGCCCCGCGCGGTCGCTCGCGTATCCGCGAGAGCGTTGAAGAAGAGCTCGTCCTCCCACTGTCATAATATTAACGCACGCCGCTTGCGAGCGCTACAGAACAGCTAGCTTTTTAGTGCATGCGCGATTGGCTCCCACAACCGTGAGCGCATTAGAGATGAGCTCGTCCCCCCCACCACTGCAATATTACCTCTCTCCCCCTACCACTCACAGTCTCATGAGCGTTTAGGATTGGAAATTGTTTTGCGCATGCGTTCTTATCATTGTATACCTGCTCAGACGATGTAGAGATCAGTCGTTAACTGTGTCTGTATCCGTACGGGTAGCTTTTTTTCAACCCGACAAATCTTCTTTTACCATATACGGTTTTACAAGTTTTCGTCTCTGTAAGTGATAATACTTCGTGAAAATCTGTCTTTTTTATTGCCGATGGAGATATAATAATTTCGTCCGTGTTACCCGATATTAACTCGCGTATACTTTCATAATTAATTTTTTGACTATTTGAATGATTTAGTCTTATACCTTTAATTTTACATACTGTTTGTTCAGAACCATCTAGAAGTTTACACTTGTACGCGTAAAATTTCGGCCCACCAGAGGCAAAAGATGATATGTATGTACCAACACCTTTCTCCGCTAATTCATCAGTAAGTTCACCAAGCAGTGTACCGATCGGCAAATCGTGTTCGTCGTTCTTACTGACATAAAAAACGGAGTCTGTGTCGTAGTACAGTGCACGCGATCCTAATTTGTTCAAATAATCAAAAAGTTTAAGCCGGGCTTGTGCTGTTGTGAAAGCTGCAATTACAACACTTGTCGTGCGTGACTGCAAGAGAGCTTCATCCTGATACTGCCAGTTCACGTACAATACCTGATCGTTGACTGGGATGATACTGTTTACAACCACTTCAGCATTGGTAAGTAGTTCTGTCAATCTTGCTGGCTCTGTAACAACCTCTGTTTTAGCCATATTCTCTCGTTGCGCGAGCTTCCCCCATAACGAGTTTAAACATGGTTTAGCAACCGATCTCAAACCCGCATTAAAATTTATATCAGTTTTACTTAGACGAATACCCTCTTCACGTTCAAAGTTCTCTATATATCGGTCCTTATGATCTTCGGTAATACACTCTGACGGGTAACCAGAAGCCTCGGTTTTTTGTTCAAAGAATTCATCGATGTACTCGGTAAAAATACCACCTGTTCGCGTGACAGGATTATATTGTACCATCTCATATTGCCATATTTCGTAAACGTTTTGAATCACGTATCCTATTTGTACAGCTTTTTTAAGCTCTTCCGACACCCATGTTCCGTGTAATACCCAATCTATCGTATTATCGTGCATACAATCCATTTGAATCATTTGTTCACAGCACGTACGGCAAAGAGGAAAAATTAATTTTTCATGCATTTTAACTGGTAAAACAGGGTTATACAAATTTCTGGGCGGGAGTACATCACACATGATGAGACCTTCAACGTTACTGATGTCGTTGTTAACCTCTATGAGAGTTTGAGTTTCATTACCCACATATAACGTTGGATGACCCACAGGATATTTACCTCGTTTACAAATGTATGGATATAATGAACATACATCAACGTATTTAATTTTTTCATCACCCTCACACTTGTATAATTTTATCGTGTTACCAGTTCTACCACCGAAAAATGCATCACGAGGGTCCAGCGGTTTACGATAAACAATATCGATATTCGCATCTATATATTCTCTCAATTCCTGGTTACGTGAAATTTCTTGCTCAAATTCGCAACCCCATATTTCAATGAGTGTATAATTGCCTGTTTTAATTTTTAAGGATATAGCACATGTTCTTTCATATCTGTCGTCAAGCGATTCGCCTGATGATAATGTTTCATTTCTATTTATTCTGTAACATCGTGGACATCCATGCCAGTAGCACCCGTAAAATTGAAGAACTGTACCATTATGATCCTCATCTGTCCGTGGTAGAGCGTATCCATCAACAAGAATACCTTCAATAAGTCTCCTCTAGCGTCCATGCCCTGCATGCTCGATTCGACACTGTAGAACCTTTTGTTCCATCCAATAAAGCTATTGTATAGCTTTAATGGATTGATTATCAGCCATTCTGTACCCTCTCACAGGCATAACATCTATTTGATTTTTTTTTTTTAACTTTTTCCTGTAAACACGCATACACGATGAAGCTATGGTTGTGCACTCTTCGAATGGGTCTACATTAAACTTCATGAAATTTTTTCGAAATTCTAAACAGGCCTCTCTCAGTATTTTAACATCTTGTTTACAATATTTTACGATTTCTTCTTGGAAATTAAATATGTATCCTGTATCTGTCTGTCGAGTATACCATTCTATAAATTTTTCTCTTTCTTTACTGTTCATACCATCGACACTGTACATATCTAGGCTCGGTAAAGGACCGATATATAATTGGTTTTCTTCTGTGTTAAACAAATGTGGAAAAGTTCCTTTTTCTATATCTGACAACCCATAAGCTTTCGGTAAATCACATAGTGGCATATGAAAATAATTTAGACTATCGATAAATTTAACGCTTGAAATTCGCATCAGAATTATTTTGGAACCGTTTAAAATCACCGTTGGTTTCCCCCGTGAACAATGGTTTTCTACGATATACTTGAATACAAATTGACAATCAAACCCTTGCGAATTGTGTGCTATACAAATAACTTTTTTAAACTTTTCACGTCGTGATAGAGCTAATCCAACAAATTGTTTTACTGGATCTTTTTGAAATACAAATTCACGAATACTATACTCTTCACACATATTTGATATATTAGTATCCTCTAGACAAAAACTACAAACTTGTTGTACAACACACAGGTTAGGTACATGTATTTTTTTATTTTCATCACCTAACACAGAAAGAGTTTGTTGTGTTTCAAAATCATAAAATAAATATAATATTTTAGATCTTTCCTTACCTTGCTCTATAGGCTGAATATAGCAAAAGTGGTTGGTCGGTAGTTGTTTGTTACAAATGTCACAAAATACAACTCCGCATTCATGTTTTTCACCGCAGTTTTTTACACGGATAGTTTTGCAACAAATTTGACGAATTTTCACCGCTTTACAAACACTTACGTTTCTTTTAAACGATCCTGTTTTCAAATGGTTCTCGAAACATGTATTACCAAAAAACTCTCTAAAGCAATTTAAGCACTTTTTTATATCCGCACTGTTGTCACAAACTGGTGATTGCATGCACTTAAAACATCTATTAGAACATCTATGATCCATAGCGAACTTGTAACTTTTATTACATGGTATGCAATAGCCTCTACTACCGGCTGCACCAGTCAAGTTTAGAATAGGTTGATAATGTCCTTGGTTTTCATAATACATTATACGTAGTGTATAAGATACGTTTTGGTATGCATCAATTACAACTTTTGTACCATTATAAAGAGGTATATACCCACGCCCAAAATTCCGGAAAGAGTAAACCACAATAGCTGTGCTTTTTGTGGCAAGAAAAATTTGAAACTGATGAATTTCTTGTAAACCACACCCTGTTGATGGTATAGTAACCTGTGCTTGATCAATGAGATCAAGAGCTGCTCTTTTTTGCTCCCTACTATTGTGCTGTCTAATACTATTCCAGCAATCGTGTAGTGTACCAGAGCGAATTTGTCCTCTTACAGCATAGGCGAGTGCCGTAACTAATGATCTCGGAAAGCAAAGATTATCGTCGTTGCGTATAGTTAAAATTATTTTTTGTACACGTGATCATCACTTAATCGAACACGTCCGTTTCCCCTCATGTCCGGCACTATAACACACTTGATCACAAAGTTTTCATCTATGTCAAAGTCTTGAGAACTCTGTGCGACACTAAATATCATTTCCCACAAATCTTGAGTAGTGAAATTTCTAATAGATCTGAAAGATAGCCATAATGGTCCATGAACAAAATGATCAGATAGTATCGTTACACCTATAAAATCGGAAGGACTACGCCCATTCACTAATTGATTACGCAGATCATCTAAAGATCCATTTAACCACTCAAAAATGTTTGCTCCTGCTGGTGGTGATGATATTCTTCCCGAAATCTCTACACCTTCTGCATTAAACCTTTGGTAAAATCGGGAAGTTTGGTTTTAAATTAAGAATATTGGTCTTTCTTGTGGTTCCTCCACTTCTCGCTCCATACCTTCACCGCTCTGTAACAGATCAACTATATTTTTCTTTTAATCTTAATATATATCTATATGTATTACTAAAAACATAGAAGTAATAATATATATCGATTATACTTACGCTCCATTTCAACATCATTGGAAGACGATAAAGAGTTATCAGTAGATGATGATGACGCTGAAGATGAAGATGAAGATGATGACGATGATGATGATGATGATAACCTTCTGGATGACACTCTTCTTGATGATGATGATGGAATGACGGGGTTATCATCATCTTCTTCTTCCACAACATTTGCACTTGTAGGTTCTAGAAATACGAAAAAAATAAATTATAAAAAGTTAAAAAATATTCTTCGGTAAAAAAACTTCTAGCTTTTAAAAATCTCTCTCACTAACCAAACACGTATTCACAACCAGCGATAACCTCGTCACCTTCAATATCGTCTGCCATCCGCCGTAGTGCTAAAATGATTAATATATTAATTATGTGTAGATATAGATTAAAGCATTTAAATTAATTAATTACCATTTTGTCGCAGCACCTCGTTCGAATCTGGATCTAAAAGATTTCTTTGTCGTATGACACTGTCCACCATATCAAGTATAAATCTATTGGAAAATAATCCTCGTCGTTGTAAATAATTTATTGTTCGTACGGTGCAATGTAATAGAATAAAACGTAATCTACTTAATAACGCTTCTGTCGGTAAATTTCTTAAATTACCACGCTGTATATTTTGACAAATTGTGCGTATCATCGGTTCGTGTGCAATAGCGAAACGTAGCACACAATTGAGCACACTAAAAGCGTGAAATCTAGATACGTTTTCCATGATTATCTATCAAGCCTTCAAGTACAACTATGGAGCAAGCACTGTTTCGAGCGCATTTTATAGATGTCAGAATAAAAGAAATGAGGAGCAGCTGTGGCGCAAATAAAGAGACAATACAATTTTATATACCAAGAAACAATGAGATACCAATAGTGAACATTCTAAAAATTGCAAGCACACGTGTGATGATGATATCTGATGAACACGTGTCATAACAAGAAAAAATAAAATAGCAATAGTAAGTATTCTGAAAATTGCAAGCACACGTGTGATGATGATATGCGGCGAACACAAGTTATACTAAGAAACTATAAAATACCAATAGTAAGCATTCTAAAAAATATAGGCACACGTGTGATGATGAACACGTGTTATACCAAGAAACAATAAATAGCAATAGTAAGCATTCTGAAAATTGCAAGCACACGTGCGATGATGATATGTGATGAACACGTGTTATACTAAGAAACAATGAAAGAGTAATAGTAAGCATTCTGAGAATTGCAAGCACACGTGTTATACCAAGAAACTATAAAATATCAATAGTAAGAATTCTGAAAATTGCAAGCTACACATGGTACTTTCTTTTAAATCATTTTCTAATTAAGCAGTATTAAAATAAAAAATAAAATCTTTAAGAATAAATGATGCGGGTAATATAACAAACCTGTAATTACAATTTTAATGATGCAATTGCATTTCTTATATTAAAATTAGTATAAATTCTAGAAATCAGCTTTCTAGGATCAATAGATCAAGAATCGATACATGATCAATTATTTATCGATCTAATAAAGATATCAAGGTGGTTTTTGGTACATATGTTATTTGAATAGCAAAAAATCGAATGACATCATAAAATTTTTTAATTTTCCAAAATTCGTGAATTTTAAAATTTGTAATTTGTGTATAAATCATCAGATAAGATAAGGATGTTCGTATGCTTTTAGTACAGTGTATGATGACTAATACCATAATTACAATTTTTAAAATCGATCAATTTTTAATATAAATGATTTCTTATGATGCCATTTGATTTATTATGTTCAGATTAGTATATGTTCAAAAAATCAGCTTTCTAGGATCAATAGATCAAGAATCGATACATGATCGATTATCTATTGATCTAATAAAGATATCAAGATGATTTTTGGTACATATGTTATTTGAATAGCAAAAAATCGAATGGCATCGTGAAATTTTTTATTTTTCCAAAATTCGTGAATTTTAAAATTTGTAATTTGTGTATGAATCATCAGATAAGATAAGGATGTTCGTATGTTTTTAGTACAGTGTATGATGACTAATACCGTAATTACAATTTTTAAAATCGATCAATTTTTAATACAAATGATTTCTTATGATGCCATTTGATTTATTATGTTCAGATTAGTATATGTTCAAAAAATCAGCTTTCTAGGATCAATAGATCAAGAATCGATACATGATCGATTATCTATTGATCTAATAAAAATATCAAGGTGATTTTTAGTACATATGTTATTTGAACAGCAAAAAATCGAATGGCATCGTAAAATTTTTCATTTTTCCAAAATTCGTGAATTTTAAAATTTGTAATTTGTGTATGATTCATCAGATAAGATAAGGATGTTCGTGTGCTTTCAGTAGCATGTATGATGACTTATACCGTAATTACAATTTTTAAAATCGATCAATTTTTAATATAATTGATTTCTTATGATGCTACTTGATTTCTTATGTTCAGATTATTATATGTTCAAAAAAATCAGCTTTCTAGGATCAATAGATCAAGAATCGATACATGATCGATTATCTATTGATCTAATAAAAATATCAAGGTGATTTATGGTACATATGTTATTTGAATAGGAAAAAAATCGAATGGCATCGTAAAATTTTTTATTTTTCTAAAATTCGTGAATTTTAAAATTTGTAATTTGTGTATGATTCATCAGATAAGATAAGGATGTTCGTGTGCTTTCAGTAGCACGTATGATGACTTATACCGTAATTACAATTTTTAAAATCAATCAATTTTTAATATAATTGATTTCTTAGGATGCCATTTGATTTCTTATGTTCAGATTATTATATGTTCAAAAAAATCAGCTTTCTAGGATCAATAGATCAAGAATCGATACATGATCGATTATCCATTGATCTAATAAAAATATCAAGGTGATTTTTGATGCATATTCCTATCCTTGAAGATGATACCAAAATGCAGACTTATCTTTCATCCACATGCGGATTTTAACTCTGCAATTTTTACGAGAATTTTAAATGTATTTTTTTTTAAATTTCCCATAGACTAACCACAGCTGCATTGTAACAATATTGGTTTAAAAGTGCTGATGTAGATGTTTTATAGAATCATGACGGCCTATTGCAGCTGTGTATTTTTGTTTTGATTTTTAGCAGAAAACTACACGTGTGAAAGAAACTTTCTTTCACACGTCAAATTTTGATGTTATTAGATCATCGGTATATGATTAAGATAGGAGGATGACACTAAGATCAAGACAATGATTTTAGTGTTCAAGATGTTGCCGGACGATAAAGAGCCTCGCGAGGGTGATGGAGAGGACCCTAATCCTCTCCCCGCGCTAGAGCCGGCAACTGTACCGCCGGAACCGATCGGATACGGGCATCTTGTGATGATCCGACGGATGCGGATGTACCCGCAATTCCGCAATTTTGACTTCTCCGGTTTCGGCGATAATACGCTGGTGGTCCTCCTATTATGGGAGGACCACTGGCGTTTTTATTCCTATGAACACCCGGTGGTGTTGGACGATTTTTGTCGGCGGCAAAGCCGTGAGCCAAGCTCACTAGAGTGGCGTCCACGACCATTTATTAACGTCGCGCTAAACACCGCCGTTACCTCGGACCCGGTGTATCAAGAAATATTCTTGACAGCAACACACTGGGCGAGGATGTTTTGTTGTCGGTATGAAGTGGCCGTGCGACTTCGCCGTCGACGGTTTGAATATTAAATTTGTGTGTATTTGTGTAAAGTGAAAAACTGTGAAACTCAAAAAAAAACAGTGGTTAAAAAATAAAAAAGTGTTTTAAAAAAGTGAAAAACTGTGAAAGTGTGTTTTAAAAACCTAATATAGTGCAAAAACTCATGGAAGTGCAAAAAAACTGTTGATGCTGATAAAAAAATGGTAAGTACCTTTTTTTTTAATTTATAAATTTTTAAAATATGTGTGTGTGTGTGTGTGTGTGTGTGTGTGTGTGCGCGTGTGTGTTTTAAAATCAGGGTACCACTATGGAGTGTCATAACAAACTCCTCCGACCCTTCCGCACATGACATCATAATAATATATATATATATATATATATATATATATATATATATATATATATATATATATATATATATATATATATATATATATATATGTATATTACGGTGTCATAGTGGGTCATCCCGCTCCTGATGTCGCTCGGAGGTCATTCACCTCTGCGGAGGGTCAGGAGTGGGGGTTTGTTGTGACGCTCCATAGTGGTACCTATACTACTTTCATATATTTTACAGATTCTTGTAGGAATGGTGGAAAGTACCTGAAATATCAAAGAACTGAAAATTTTATGGATTTATAGCATTTTAGAGGCTCTATTGCATTCTGATCATGAAAATAACGCCAAATACACTTTCAGCGACCAAAAAATCTCCTAAATATCGATATTCAGTTAGATTTATATCATATGCATTTATAAAATACGAAAATAAGCTTAAAAAAATCGTTTTCCGACCAAAAAGACATTTTGCGAAAAATTTATTAATAATTATAAATCTTTCATTAAAAATTTTTGAAATATCTATTTAATCTTTGTAAAAGAAAAAAAATTTTTTTGCGAGTTATGAAATTTTATATACATATTTTTCACTTAAAAACGAACATTTTTTTTCGACATTTTTTAATACGGTGTAATGCTTACGAGATATAGCAAGTTGTAAAAAAGTTAATTTTTTCAGAAAAATTGTTATAACTTCTGAACGGTTTTTTATAGCATAAAAAACCAAACAGCGTTTGAAAGAGGGCTAAAAAACCTTTAATTTGAGAGGTATGATGTTTATGTGGGATAATTTTGCTAGAATTGGCCCAGTGTTAAACATGGCCAAAAAATTTTTGAAATTTTTTTTTCTTTTAGCTTTATAAATATAGTTTAAATATAGATATTCTTAAATCAAACCATCAGCATTTAAAAGAGCTCTAAAAAATCTTTCAAACCCATCTTTTCAAAATTTTTTTATACGCTTTCCAACGGAACTGAAATTTTTTATATTTCACCTCGACTGATCATGGTTTGCAACTTCGTGTAAGCGGGAGTGTATATATACAGGGTGTCAAAAAAGTAACGGAACTGTCCTGTATTTTTTTAGGCAAGAGATTTTTGGCAAAGATCAAGGTTATTCCTTTAGTAACTTTCAACGAGGAATCCGATGGTGAACTTTATTGTGATGTTGAGGATGACCTCCAAGGTCATTTCAAGGTCAACTTTTTTTTTTTCAAATGCGAACCCCCTATTTTGATACTGGCAATCGGAAGAGTGGGAAATTTTACGTTCAAGTATGTACTCAGGTCACATGATCTGAACGACCTTGAACCTGATTTGGAGGACATCTGAAACTCATAACTGTCTGACCTCTGGAAAGGTCTGTATCGTACTGGACAAGGCCATTCCTTCAGTAACTTTCAACGAGGAATCCGATGGTAAACTTTATTTTGACCTTGAGGATGACCTTCAAGGTCATTTCAAGGTCAACTTTTTTTTTTAAACGCGAACCCTTTATTTTGATACCGGCAATCGAAAGAACGAAAAATTTTACGTTTAAATATGTACTCAGGTCACATGAACACTGGACGACCTTGAACCTCACTTAAAGGTAATCTGAACATAATGGCCGTCTGATCTTAAGGAAGATCAAAGGTATGGTTTTACTTTTGGCACTACCCAGGAGCAACGGTGTGAACGTAGTAAATTCTGCTTCCTTTGAGGTGCTGGTTTAGCGTGAGTTCCCTTGCCTCTAAAGATGAGGTGCTGGATCAGCGTGAGTCTCCTTGCCTCTCACGATGGGATGCTGGTTTAGCGTAAGTCCCCTTGCCTCTTACGATGGGGTGCTGGTTTAGCGTGAGTCCCCTTGCCTCTCACATTTTGCTAATATTTATTTTATTTGTTTAAACTGCAAGCCTTGAACTTCTTGGCAAGCTGCTATGCATTCATTAAAAGCAGTAACAGCTCTGCAGATCATTTCTGTATCTATTAAAACAGCTTCTTGTAAAATCCTGTTTCGCAGTTTGTCTAAAGTTTGTGGTTGAGGTGCGTATACTTTACTTTTTAAATAACCCCAAACAAAGTAATCAAGGGGCATTAGATCGGGTGATCTAGCAGGCCACTCAATTGCACTTCTCCTTCCAATCCATCTAGCAGTAAATTGATTATTTAAGTATGCTTGAACATTCCTACAAAAGTAAGACGTAGCTCCATCCTGTTGAAATCATATTTCATCAAAATTATCACCTGCTACTTCTGTTATTCCTGGTATAATTTGATTTCTGAGAAGCTCTTCATATCCATCGGTGGTGAGGTTGCCTTCGATAAAAAAAAGGACCTATCGATGTATCATTCAAGATACCAGCCCAAACATTAACCTTTCGCGGGTATTGTGTATGACTTTCCAACATCCAAAAAGGATTTGCATCGGACCAATATCTACAATTATGTCTGTTTACTTCACCATTTAACTGGAAAGCAGCTTCATCAGAAAAAACTGTGTTATACAAAATATTTGGATTTGCGTCGATTCTAGTCATCATTGTTTGACAAAATTCAACTTGGCGGTCTCGATCATCATCACTAACAAGGAGAGTACATTGCATTTGGGTCTTGGATTTTCTTCTAGCTTTAGGATATTTTTTCTTACATAAAATTATGAAAAAAGCCGCGTCCATTCAGTCCAACGCTCGATTTTTTCCGAGTTATGAGCAATGTTGTCTGTTTTGTTAAAAAATTTACATCTGCTTTATAATTTTACAGTTTTCGAACTACTTATTCTATAAGGTTTTTACTGATTGCATATTAAAATTGAGATTAAAACCTTTCGTTAAAAAAAAACCGTGTTCAAAAAGTTCAAGTTGTTAAAAACTTATGAGGGAATAAAAATAGCACAGATATTTAGCTGAAAATATGCATAGAAAATAAATGCAACATTTTAGTCAGAAATTCATTTCAATTTTCATCCCTTCGTACGATAAGTGATAACGCTCTTTGCTCCGTGGTGACGACAGTAAGATTGAAGCAATGGCGAGTTCTTTCTGTCGACCAAGCTCGTTGCTCTTGCGGTACGTTGCGCGCGCCGCAAGAGAGAGACAGACGATCCTTAACGGACCCCAACTTAGCTACTCAAGTCAAGCGGCTTGCTAGTCCTATCTGCGCCTATTGTACAAGTCTTATAAACTCGCGCGTGTGTGCCAACGAACTCGTGTATGGTGTTACGAGTTTGACTCGCGTGGTCTGCTTTCCTTCTTGCCGACAGTCGTAGGCTACTTTCTGTCGTCTTTATGCATATTACTATATATCTAGGTAACATGGTCAAATTGCCATGTTACATTCCCGACCCCGCCACACAGAAGTATACGGTGGAACCGGATACTTTCGTCAAACGCAAGAAAAAACTAGAAAAAACCAAGAAAAGATTGGAAATATAAAAATAGTAGGGCTTAGATTAAGATAACCGGTGTTATCTGCAGCGGTGTACAGTGTATATAGGCAAATCTTCTTCTGCTGTGTCTGCTGATTTGAATTTCGCTAAATTAAGTGTAAGTGTTTCGCGCTGTATATGAGGGTGCTTAATGTAAAATGACGCGACTGGCTTGTCCATTTATTATTCACAAAAGTTATATTTCTTAAATCTAGTTATTTGAATATTTATTTAGTTAAAACACTCAGATCCCACTCTTACATGTTGATACATTCACACTTCGAAGAAAAATTCTAATTTATTTACTATTCGTACATGATTGATTTGAATGAGCTTTATAATGAATGTGAATAAATGAAGGTTATTTTAGCAAGTTTAAAAAATACAAAAAAAAAATGTTAGTAGAAGCAAACAATGATTTGGGTAGCTGAAATGGTTATGGGTTTGGGTTAGTAAGGTTTTATAATTAACTCCAAAAAAAATTATTTTTCTTCTATTTATTGTTTGGATATGATCTAGTGTGATTCATGGCGTCTACATCTAATACATGTGCGCTTGGTAACGCCTGGTTTGCCTGACGTATGACAGAAGGTGCGTTTGGGTGCTCTACATACTGTCTAATTATGGTTGTCACCTTTGCAATTCCAACACTTTGGCCTTGCAGCTCCAAGTGCTGGATCTGGTTTTTCGTCCTCCGCGACAGGTCGCGTAGGCGATACTTCGCGAGCTGGAAGGGCAGGGGTCGGGATAATAGCTGGAGGGGATATTTTTAAGGACATTAAGGAAGGGATCTTAGGAAGGGTAGTTTGGGATGTACTGGGTATTGGGCAGGGTGAAAGTGTAGCTAAGAGAGGTGGTGGTGTATGTGGTGGAGGAGTGTGTTGGTGAACGGACTGACTAGGTTGGATTGGATCGTGTTTTTGTGATGGAAGCTGAAAGGGGTTAATGGCTGCAATGGAGGGTAGGATGGATTAAAGGCACAGGACAGCTTGAGAAGGGGAGAGGGTAGGGGTTGGAGCAGGGATTTGAGGTAGAGGTGGTGAGTGTAGTAGGAATGGGTTGGAGGAGGGTGAGATGGTGATGGGAGCTGATAGGGGTTGTGGTTGTAGTGGAGCTGGAAGTGATGGTGGCGGAGCTGGAAGGGTGGCAGAGGTTGACGGCGCATCTATCTTATTCTCGGCATCGCATAAGTGGTGGGTGCCTCTCATGCAGGCCCTAGTGCGTTGGCATTGCGGATTTTAATGGCCTTCCACGTTTGCGCGCGTTTCCTCGTGTGGTGGCTGAAACGTCAAGTCGTTGTACGGCCCTCTGCCGGGTCCTACGCGTACTGCCCGCCTCATTTGGTGCAGATTGTTCGGCCTTGCTCGTTGCATTTCCTGAAATAGAAGGTGATGGGTTATGGTGCTGTTGTTGTCGAGGCGGTATATATCTTCTAAGATCATTGACAAAAACTTTAGTCTGTCGCTTGGTGTCGACGTCTTCAACGAGATATACCACCGGTGAGAATATTTTAATAACTTTGGCCGGGCCAATGAATTTTGGCGCTAACTTTGCAGCGAATTTGTGTATAGCTGATGATAAGGCATGATTTCTACGACTTACAAGATCTCACGGTTCAAACGTTACATGCTGTCGATTTTAATTATAATATTTAGCTTGACGAGCCGTTGCTTTGTCTGCATATTTCTTAACAAGATCATGTATCGCAGGTAATCTTTTTGCTCGGTCTGCCCATTCTTCTATATTACCTTGCTGAATTGGTGTAGGATTTTCAATGGATTTGCGGAATCGGATTGTAGGAATAGGATTGCGACCCATATTTAGGAACGTCGAAGTGAATTTTGTTGACGAATGTAGCATAGTATTTAACGCAAAGCTAAATTCTCCTAGGTGTCTGTCCCAATCACGATGGTCTTGCTCTATAAAACTATTAATCATAGGTTTAAGGTTAAGGTTGATTCGTTCTACTGGATTTGATTGCGCATGATAGGGAGGAGTAGTAGAATGTTTAATGCCATACATTTCTAAACGCTCATCTACAACCTGATTTTTAAATTCTAGCCCGTTATCAGTGATTAGACATTGTGGACAGCCCCATCTATTAATGACAAGTTCTTCTAATGCTTGAATCACGTTTTTACTGTCTGCTTTACGAAGGGGTTTTAACTCTACATATCGAGTAAAGAGATCTTCAAACACTATAATATATTTATAACCGGCTCTCGAAGGTGGCTTTGGGTCATTTATATCAGCTGAGACTACCGTCCATGGGCCTTGAATATATCTTTCTCCCATTAGACCGGCTGGAGCCTGTTGAGACTGTTTATGAGCTTGGCACTCTTGGCACGCTCTTATATACTGACAAGTGTCGTGGTAATATCCCGGCCAGTAATAATAAGTAGCTAAATGAGCGAAGGTTTTCTCCATTCCCATATGGCCTGCTTGAGGGGTGTTATGGGCTTCAAAAAGGGCTTTTTCACGATCAGCAAAAGGGAGAACTAATTTCCAGGCATCTAAGTCGGAGATAATAGGGTCTATATTATCATTTGGGTGATGGCAATAAAGTAGTTCATTTTCTACTCTGAAATCGGGGTATTGCTGCACCATTTCTTTTCTTCTTTTGTACCAGATATCATCGGTATCCAGGGCTGCTAAAGGGGCTAAATCAATAAGGTTTTCTTGAGCTCATGAAAGAGCATCGGGGACTTTAAGCTGGCTTCCTCGCCGATGTGTCAGTTTAATATCAAATTGTTGTAGTCGGGTGTGTCACCTAGCTAATCTACCCGTTGCATCTTTTAGATTTTTCAGCCATAGAAGGCTATGGTGGTCAGTGATTACATTTAATGGGGCCCCTTGATGATATGCCCTGAGTCGTTCTGCTGCCCAAATAACTGCTAAGCACTCTTTTTCGGATACGGTATAGTTACGTTCGGCACGATTTAGGGTTCTATTTATATAGTAAATGGGGTGTTCTTCTCCATCGATATCTTGAATTAATACACCTACAATGGCGAAGTTACTGGGATCCGTTTGTAGAATAAAAGGATAATCAAAATTGGGACGTGCTAGAACGGGTGCTTCAGTGAGGGCTTGCTTAAGTTGCTGAAATGCTAATTCATGCTCTTCCTGCCAATGCCATCGCGTTGTTTTCCTGGTTAAACAAGTTAATGGTATTTTTATTTTAGCTAAATTGGGAATAAAACGTGCATACCAACCAACCATTCCTAAAAATCTTCGTAATTGTTTAAGATTGGTTGGCGCAGGATATTCTAAAATAGGTCGAATTTTCTCTTCATCGGTTCTTAGACCTTTTTCATTTACAACATATCCAAGATATATTACTTCTGAGCAACAGAACTCTGATTTGTCTCTATTGATTTGCAGATTTGCCGTTTTTAGGGCTTTTAATACTTTGCTTAACCATTGTAAGTGCTTGCTAAAAGTGGTGGTTGCTATAATGACGTCATCTAAATAGGAGAATACGTAAGGTTCCCAGCTCGGTTTGATTAAATTATCCATGACTTTTTGGAAGGACCCGGGAACGTTGGTCAGGCCGTACGGCATACGATTAAATTGAAATAGGCCTCTGCCTGGGACTGCAAACGCAGTAATCTCCTTGCTATCAGGATCCATTGGTATTTGGTGGTAAGCTTGACTTAAATCTAATTTGGAAATATATTGAACACATCTTAATTTATCAAGAATATCATCCATATTTTTAATAGGTTAGGCGAACATCTTAGTGACATCATTCACTTGCCTATAATCAATGCAAAACCTATATTTCCCATTCGGTTTAGGAGCTAAAACGGGGCAGCTACTCCACAGACCTGTTGAAGGTTCTATGATACTTTCTTTTAACATTCGGTCGACTTCTTCTTGGGCAACCTTCAGCATTTGTGGTTAGTATCTCCTAGTTTTCTGGCGAATAGGGTCATGTCCTTGAACGTCAATCTTGTGTGTAGCTAAATTAGTAACTCCTAGGATCTCGGGCGTGGGTGGTATTAAATTATTTAGCACAAGGTTTATTTCGTTTTTCTCTGCTTTAGTGGCTCGTATTCAACCTCCAAGGGTAGTTATCGCAGCATAGCTGAAAGGGTCGTTGTTATAAGGGTAAAAGTAATGAGGAATCTTTTTAGGGGTACACCAGGTATCGTGCTCATAGTCGATGCTAATTTTCATTAAACGCATAAAATCGATACCTAAGATGCATTTGTAAAGTATATTTTCTGCAACTCTAAAGGGTATGGTCTGCGTATCGTCGTCTATCGTTACTGTGACCTGCAACAGCCTATCTATATTGACTGAAGTACCATCAGCAACACTCACAAAGGTAGACTGAGGCGTACTTTTATTTTTCCATTCTGATGCTACGTTCATGCCCAAATACGAATGCACAGAACCACTATCCAACAAGCCCTTTATTTTATGTCCATTGAGGTTTAAAACTAAAATTGCCGTGGTTCGCCTGTAATATTAAGGTTTTGTTGTACCAATGATACAGGTTTGGGTGATGCTACATTGCTCGTTGCTAAAGGTGAATATTTTATGTTGCTAGAAGGTGTAAATGGGCATGATTGATTAGAACCCGGGTTATTTGTCCCAGTTTGTGCTATTTTGCTATCTATGTTCTCACTAGAACGTATTGCTCGTTTGCTCTGCTCAATTTTTATTTGTTCGCTCTTTAAATTCGTTGATTTTTCAACCCAGTAATGGCTATCTGCCATATTGCTCTCTTTTAACTTATGACCCGCTTTTAATTTATTCATAAGAAAAGGCGAATAATAAACGTTAAAGTCAAGCAAGAAAATTTTTCAACTACAATGAACTATATACGCCGACAGTATTTTCCAGTCGGTATAGTCACCGCGTGGCTGTGGGTATGAGAGAGCGCACAATAGATGGTAAGAGTTCGAAGCACGTGTATTAAAATACTACCAAGCTCGCTTGCTAAAGTTGGCGTCGCTTAAAGGAATATATGCTGGATGGTTAGGATGCTGTAAGGATAGGTATTGCAAGGTAAAATAAAATAGACTAGCACAGACAAAATAAATGATATATATATGGGACGTTTCATGTCAACTCACCTAACAAAAAAATAGAATTCGTCAAAAATCTGTGAAAATGTTCTATTTGATATCCAAAATAGACAAAAAAAATTTTAGAGGTCCAGGTCAAAGGGGTCAGGATTTAAACGTGATGGAATTTTTCGAATTTTCCAAATTTTTTGCTAAATAAATATTTTAATGAATTTTTTCCTCAAAAACTATCAATTTTTCGTTGAAACTTAATGGAATACTTTTTCTTGGAAATTAGATGTAGAATCGACCTGAATTTTTGCAAATTATAATATACTGATTTTTATTCTTACTTGATCGATTTAAACATACTATTTAGTATATCTAAAAATCGAGCAGGTTAAATTGGCTTTCTAAAGTCTTATTTTTTTATGAGGAAAAAATATACGAAGCCTCCAGTTGGGCAGCCTTCTCAAATTTACTTAATTGTGCAAAAATGTCTAAATAAATCGTTATTTTGAATCAATGATGAGATTCGTGATTTTTTTTCTGAAAAAGTATTGATTTTTGGAACAAATGTATGAAGATGTTTTTTATTGGAAATCATGTGTAGAATATGAACATATTTTTACAAATTGTAATTTAAGACATTAAGGACAATATATACTAAAAATTTAACAAAAAATAAATTTTAAAATTTCAAAATTTCATTTATAATTTGTGATGTTTAGCAAATAATGGTTTACAAAAATTTACATACATTTTACATACGATTTCCAATAAAAAACATTTTTATACATTTGTCTCAAAAATCAATACTTTTTCAGAAAAAAATCACGAATCTCATCATTGATCCAAAATAACGATTTATTCAGACTTTTTTGCACAATTAAGTAACTTTGAGAAGGCTGCCCAATTGGAGGCTTCGTATATTTTTTCCTTATAAAAAATCCAAAAAAATAAGACTTTAAAAAGCCAATTTAACCTGCTCGATTTTTAGATATACTAAATAGTATGTTTAAATCGATCAAGTAAGCATAAAAATCAGTATATTATAATTCGCAAAAATTCAGGTAAATTCTACATCTAATTTCCAAGAAAAAGTATTCTATTAAATTTTAACGAAAAATTGATAGTTTTTGAGGAAAAAATTCATTAAAATATTTATTTAGCAAAAAATTTGGAAAATTCAAAAAATTCCATCACGTTTAAATCCTGACCCCTTTGAAGCTATAATATATATATATATATGAAGCTAATATATATATGAAGCTATTAATCTTAAGCAAAAGCAACACGACAAAAAAAAAAATTTTATATTTCTAATACAACAAAAAAAAAATTCTCTTAATGCACTCTAAAAGCTATTATAAATTTTATTTTGAAGCACGAAAAAAAAAGTTTGTCTCAATTGTCAAAGCACAAAAAAAAATTATTTTGCGTTGAATTTTCAAGCATAAGCAAAAAAAAATTTTAAAGGCTAAAGGCAAACTTGCTGCAAGATAAACAAAAATTTTCTCTTTATACTTTACCAAGCGACAGCATCAAGGAAAGGCAAGAGAAGAGAAAAGAAAATGGCTGCCAGAGCGTCCTCTTTCAGCTTCGTCGTGTTTGCGTCGTTCTTAATGGTGACCACGTGGCGAACCGGAAACGCATGAATATTCGCACAGGCAAACGTCTCTCACTTTCAGCACAGTTTTAGTTTTTTTTTTTTTTAAACACAGTTTTTTTTCTCTATTTAATGCTAAGCACAAATTGTTTTTCTCTTAATTTTTAATCACCGTTTTTCTAGTATAACAATATTAACAATTGTTAAGCACACAAAAAAATTCGATTAATTTTTCGCACAAAAAAAAGTTTCTTGTTTAATTTTATCACCTTTTTTCGCACAGTTTTTTTTTCGTTTTACTTTTTAAGCACCAATTTTTGCCATTAATTTTACGCACAATTTTTTTCTTTTAATTTTCACGCACAAAAAAAAATTCTTCTAATCCCGTGATTTTAAACAAAAATTTTTCATCGAAATTTTTGTCGGCCCCACGTTGGTTGCGTCAGTTGTGACAACCTTAGGGATTAGGAGGTTGCACTAGGTATATAGATAGTCAAGAATACGTGGATTTCCAATTAAAATAATGGTCACAGTAAAATACTTTATTATAACAAATACACGATTATAGGACGCTCGCTTAAGATGGACGCCAGCCACATATAACGCACGCGACCCCGTTTTGTTAATAGTATAGAAACTATCAGCAAGAGTAAAGCAGATAGTTTCCAACGATCACGCACGCAAAAAGGGCACGAGCACACAGAAAAAAAATGAGTTTAGTAGCACGAAGGGAAATTAGCACTAGAACGCGCACGAGGTCGCCCGGCACACACGTCGCACAAATAAAGCAAAGAAATCATGCTATTTTGCTAAGCACGTTGGCACTCGCAAAATCAAGCCTCAACACTTGATTTAAAATAAAAATAAATATAAAGTTAATCCATTTCACTCACACTAAAAATTATTATCTTATTGCGCACAAGAAAAAAAAATACGGTATCGTACAGTAGGTCGAAACGCTCTTTGCTCTACGGTGACGACAGAAAGATTAAAGCAATGGCGAGTTCTTTCTGTCGACCAAGCTCGTTGCTCTTACGGTACGCTGCGCGCGCCGCAAGAGAGAGACAAACGATCCTTAACGGACCCCAACTTAGCTACTCAAGTCGAGCGGCTTGCTCGCCCTATCTGTGCATATTGTAAAAGCCTTATAAACTCGCGTGTGTGTGCCAACGAACTCGCGTGTGTGTGCCAACGAACTCGCGTGTGTGTGCCAACGAACTCGTGTATGGTGTTACGAGTTTGACTCGCGTGGTCTGCTTTCCTTCTTGCCGACAGTCGTAGGCTTCTTTCTGTCGTCTTTATACTTATTACTATATATCTAAGTAACATGGTCAAATTGCCATGTTACAATGAAATTAATTTTTACGTGAAACATGCTTAAAAAAATTTTGTGTCCATTTCTAATAAAAATATCTTCACAAAGGTATTTTTAGGCGCGACCGCTATACGGAAGTGCCTTATATTTTCGACATCGCAAAAAATGTAACCCTTTAAAATATGTTATTTTATGATGAATAACTTATTTTTATAGCAAAATAAGGCTATTACGAGGCTTCCTTAAAATGTATGTATGGATGTATGTGTGTGAGAAATCAAGTTTATGAATTTTCTCGACGAATTTTTATCCAACCTGAATAATTCAAACAGGGAATTATTTAAAATAATAACATAAGTTAACATTCCTATTTTGGGAAAAATAGTTGAAAGCGTTTCTAAATAGGCGCCTTTTAAATGGTCAAAAAAATGGATTTTTGGTAATAATTTGAAAAATACGATTTTTTTAGAAAATGTATATGAAATAAAAGTTATAGAATATAAAAAAATAAATGATTTTTATAATATACATTTTTCTTTAAAGTTAATATTTTTCAAATTGTTCATGAAAAATGTTAAAATTAAAGGCTTTTTAATGATGATTTGATAAATATTATTTAAAAAAATATATATATATATGAAACTAAAAAGATGGATCTTATTTTTTTCTATAAATTTTACATAATATACTTTTTTTCAAGTTCTCAAAAAATCATTTTTTCAACTTCTAAAGGGATAACTGTTTTACAACCACTCGAACGATTTTTTTTTTTCTGCCAAAATTAATTTATATTATTGTTTTGAATCATCATCAGTCGGAATGATTCAGATTTAATAAGAACTTTACACAAAACTATACTTTTAAGCTACTGAACTATAAAATAATTTTTTTTACTTGTAACTTTTGATAGATTATCCTATTCAAAACTTTAAAAAGTATACATGAAAATATGTCTTTTTCACATAACATAAATTTCTTCGGAATCAATCAACTTAATTCACAAGAACAATTTAAATAATTATAAATTTGTTTTTTTTAAATAAATACAATAAATTCAAATCTCCTGTTGAAAGTTGCGGTAAAAAATACAATAAAAAAAGAAATAAGATTAAAATTTGATGCTTTTGCGTTTGTAAATGTTTCGTTTTAAAATTCTTTGAATATTAAATAGCGAGTGCCAAGCGCGAGCGTTTACGGTCGTGCCTTATATGCAAGAAGCGAAGCTTTTTGCATGCCTTGCATCACTTCACGATGCAAGGCCCGAGGTCATTTCAGAGCTGAGCGGAGCGAAGCTCTGAAAAGACCGAAGTGCGAGTCACAGCGGCCCAAAGGGCCGCTGTGGCGAGCTAGTATATATATGAAATACAAAATTTAAATTAAAAAAACCATAAGATTAAAATACACATTTTTAGTTAATTTTAAATTTAAATATTTCAGAATAATAAAATAACTATTTGCAATTACTTAACAATCCTTTTGACATCTAATATAAAATATTAATGAGATACAAATATTAAAAAGTGTATGTATTACAAGTAAGGTTTGCATATAAATATTACAATATTTAGAAAATTCTTGATATTAATAGAATATTAATTTAAAAAATTTAATATTTTTTCTTTGATGACAGGTAACTTTTCAAATATAGTTAAAGTTATACTGTAAATGTCAATCAAATAACATTTCCATCAAAATAAATTTCAACGCTATAATTATTAAAATAAACATTTTTATTTAACTACGATCTATTGTAATAATTATTTTATTAATATAAATATTAAAAAAATAATAATTTTATATGATGAGCAGTTATATAAATGTTATATATTTATAACTGTAACTAAATTTATTAAATAAAAATTTTACTCACTTATCATTCAGAGAATAAAGTATTTAAATTAGTTTTCATGAAAATATATTATTTAAAAAGTTACTTGTTAACAATTTTTTATAAATGACATTTATTTAACCTTAATTACATTTTCATTTGTACACGTGATAGTATTTAAATGAATTGTCATTTATATAAAAATTGTTAACAATTAAATATATTAAAATTACATATTAATATATTAAAATTATATCTACCTTAATTACATTTTCATTTGTACACGTGTTTGTATTTAAATGAATTGTCATTTATATAAAAATTGTTAGCAATTAAATATATTAAAATTTATTTTATTAAAGCAATAATATTTTTAATAAGAGAAATTCAATAAGAGAATATCATTACATGATATAAAAATATTTTTTTTAATATCGTTTGAACATAAATTTTATGTAATACAATTTTGAAAAATTATTTATTTGATATTAAATTTTTTTTAATAGTCAATTATAAAATTAGGAAAATATATGAAATACTAATAAATTTTTCTGATCATGTCTATAATTATGAATTTATATTTGTGAACTGTCTAGATGGAAGGGAAATTTCCCCTAAAAAAGTAAACATTTCAAAAGAAAATTTACTTATTATTTGCGAAACACTTATTAAAGATGCGGAAAAAAATAATATTCTGTAATATCACTCTAAAATTTGTATTAAATATGATCATTGAAAGTACAATTATTTCATTATGTTGAATTTGTTGTCAATGTTTGATTATATTTCACTATAAAAAGATATAAAAATTAACCGTCATATGTAACTGTCTTTCCATTCTATTCCATAAAAGGAATGTATTAACTTGTAGTACGTACCATGATGATTATTTTTTTTTTTTTTTTTTTAATTATATCCACGGGCATTACTGCCCTTTTTAACACATAGAAATCCATTTTTAAAACAACACAATTTGACGTATTATTTAACGTGGTGTCAGCCCACGGCAGAGACAGCGAAAAAGCGACCAGACGGGGAATCGATCCCGCGCCAACGGGAATACGAGTCACGCGCCCTAGCCACTACTCCACTGAACTCTACACTTTATTTATTTAAATTTTCAAATTTTTCTAATCATTAGTTTTCAAGATATTTAGATTTTTGATGCCAAATAGAAAAATATTAGTAAATAATATTGGAACCCAAACTCCTCCATAACTAATGAATAGATTTATTTAAAAATTTAACTAAATAATCTTCGTGATACATCCTATATGTTAATGCATCTCTTTATTTAAAATTTTGAAATACAATGGAAATATAGTCAATATTTATGGGCGCAAGTGTGCTGTCCATTTGACACCTCCTAAAATAATTTATACTTATAAAATTTACATAATATTTTATAAAAACTATTAAAATGATAATCATATATTTAATATTATTTCAAACTATGAATAAAAAGTTTAAAAAATTATCATTAAGTGATAACTTATAAATAATTATATTATTTTATTAAATACATTTCCAACTTGAATAATTATCTTCATGTTAAAACTAAATTTAATTAGCATTCATTTCCACAAGTTATTGAAAAAAATTTACCAATATTCAAAGTTATTAAAAAGTTAATTATTAAAAGTATTCCCATATCAAAATTTAAAAATTCTATTAATTTAATTTTTTATTCTTTACATTAGAGAATTTGTTTTGATGTTGAAATTTTTTTGTGATGTGCAACATGTATATATATATAATTATAGTAAAATATTTCATCACCTTGTATAAAAATTATTTTTTAAAAGTAGAATAATACTGTGAATAAACAAATGATTATATGAAAATATTGAAAACTATAAATAACAATAAAAAAGCGTTGGCCTGGAGATAAATAATGATTGTTCATCATTTATACATTTTTGAAATGTAGATACTGCAAATATCCGTAAATAACTGTAAATAAATTATAGAATACAATTATTAGAAACAATCTAAATAATTTTCATTTTAGTTCTCTTTATAACAAACTTTTTTTAATGATTTATTATATATATATATATATATGCGACATTTTACACCAACTGGAAGAAAAGAAAAATAAAAATACCTGAAACTCTAAGAATATATTCTTTTTGTTACCCAAAATATGTAAAAAAAATTTCAAGGATTTAGATTTGAAGGATCAAGAGCTATAGCTCCTTGAAATTTGGAAAATCATCAA
Organism: Anastatus disparis; assembly: GCA_017163975.1. Taxonomy (NCBI): domain Eukaryota; kingdom Metazoa; phylum Arthropoda; class Insecta; order Hymenoptera; family Eupelmidae; genus Anastatus; species Anastatus disparis. The sequence goes on along the minus strand of JAFFSR010000045.1, from coordinate 91,332 downwards.
AATTTTTGGAAAAGACCCAACTTAATCATTTTTTTTCCTGAAAAACCTAATATTTTAGAGAGAAATTCATAATACTTCTGGTTGTAAATAAAGAGCAGAGTTCGCATGATTCTTTACAGTCCTAAATTTTAAAGTTTTCTATTGGTTCTTATATGTATTACATGGTAATTGAAATTACTCATTGTTCGCCACTTCAGAAATTTCTTTTCGCGGGCTTATTTTTTTCTATTTTACATGAACTTTAAAATGAATTTTTGATCATGTAAGTCAGAGCCATCAATAAGGAGTTAAGACAGTTTTAAATATATATTATCATGTATCATTTATTTTCAATATAAAAATTAATCATACATTAAAATATACATTTATATTCAATATGAAAAATAAATCATACATGAATATATATATTTAAAACTTGTATAACTCTCTATTAGTGGCTCTTTCTTAAGCAATCAAAAATTTATTTCGAAGTTAATAAAAAATAAAAGAAAATAAGCCCTCAAAAAGCAGTTTCTGAAGTAGCAAACAATGAGTAATTTTAATTACCATGTAATGCATGTACGAATCAATAGGGAACTTAAAAATTTAGGTCTGTAAAATTTTATGCTAACTTTTCTTTTCATTTGCAACAAGATGTATTCTTATAAATTTCTCTTCAAAACATCAGGATTTTCAGAAAAAAACCATAAAGTTGGTACTTTTCCAAAAATTTTAAAAAATTTCCAAATTTCAAGGATCTATGGCTCTTGATCCTTCAAATTTAAATTCTTGAAATTTTTTTTACACAGTTTGGGCAACTAACAGAATATATTCTCAGAGTTTCAGCGATTTTTATTTTTTTGCTCTTCCAGTTGGTGTAAAATGTCCCATATATATATTAAAATTTTTTGTCATAAGCAACGTCTTAATCAAATACCATTGAATTTAGATTTCGCCAAACTTGCACTATTAAAAAAAAACTCACAAACGCATTTATTGGCAGAACAAAAAAAGATCATGGGAATGTATCGTAAACAAAAGAATTCGAATCATGAAACAATTTTGATGGAAATTGACAATGACATTTCAGATACAAATTTTTTAAAACCAGATAATGATATAATGGGAATCGATGATATCCACTTAAATTATAACGATAGTAAAACTAGGACAGTTGAAATTAAATTAAATGTAGGAAAAAAAGAATCAAAAGAAATAGATGAAAAAGAAGCTTTATTTGTAATAGGACTTAAGAGCATGACAAAGCTGCCCGCCTTCTAATAATATTTCCAATCCTAGCTTATAAATAAACGATGCGTTTAATCGAGTTTTTTTACTACAAAGTTAAAATTTGTAAGATTAAACTCTAGTAAGCACAACTCAAGAAATCCACCAAAATATTATACATATAAAGTTATAATAAAAACTTTCAATGCATCGTATTTTATGGTTAGGTTTATCGAGTTGGATATCTAATTTCCAATCCAAGCTCATAAAAAAATAACAAGTCCAAATGATTTTTTATTTTAGCAAGAATTATTTTATTAATATAGCTTTAGTGCGGACAAGTCATTATATTTGTTTAATTTATAAATTTAAGAAAATATTAATGTAATAAAAAAAGCAAAACTCAATTGCTGCAGCTCCGACATCCTGTTAATAGGAAAATATTAACAGAACAATCACATAAATATAAAAAAATTTCAGAAAAAGACATTATTATGGAAATGCAAGAAAAAAAAAGTAATGATAAATTAGAACTTAGACGAGTTCAAGAAACTTTACGTAAGAAAAAAGCTTATATGAAAATGAAAAAAGGACAACCAAATGAATACAAACAAAAATTCGAAAATTCTAAGATAACAAAATGGCAATTCAAGGAAACAATAAGTACTGATAAATTTGAACAAATACGTGCGAATGAGACTTTACGCAAGAAAGAAGCTTATATAAAAAAAAAAGAAAAAACCAAAAAAATATGCAGAAAAATTAGATGATACTAAGATAACAAAATTGAAATTTAAGGAAACAATGAGTACGGATAAATTGGAACAAATACGTGCGAATAAGGCTTGACGTAAGAAAGAAGCTCATATGAAAATCAAAGAAAAAATTCTGAATAAATATGAAATAAAATTAGAAAATACTAAGATAACAAAATTGGAATTCAAAGAAAAAATGAATATTGATTAATTGGTACAAATACGTGTGAATGAAGCTCCACGTAAAAAAGAAGATTATATAAAAATTGAAAAAAACAACCCAATAAATATAAAGAAAAATTAAAAATACTAAAAAAACAAAAATGAAATCAAAGATAAATAAGGATACTGATAAAATGGAACAAATACGTACAAATGAAGCTACACGTAAGAAAAAAGCTTACATAAAAATGAGAGAAGAACAACCAAATGAATATAAAAAAAATTGAAAATATTAGGATATAAAAAATAAAATCATTCGAAAATAGAGATACTAATAAATTGAAAAGTTGCATGAAAAAGAAAAATTACGCAAAAAAGAGACTTATAAAAAAGTGATTAGTGAACAATATAATGAATATAAGAGAATGGTACAAATTAAAAATCAAAAATTGGAAAATGCCGATATTATTCAGAAAATACAAGTAAAAAATAATTGTTATTAATCAAAATAATTAAGCACAAGGTGTAAACAAATAGAAATTGATGACAATAAACATGTTAATAATTATACTACAATAAATAAACCAGTAGATGAAAAAAAGCGAAAACATAAATATGATTCTTATCAATCAAAGACATTATTTGTTAAGTGTAAACAATTAAAAATTAAAGACAACAATTATAATAAAAATTACTATAATAATAATTATAAAAACAATCATAATATTGTATTGAACAAAGTTACTGATAAAACAATAAAGGGCAAAGTAGAAAAAAATATTAAAGAAATCAAACAAAAAAATATTCACTAAAAAAATTAACTTGAAACTGATTGGTTGCACAGCAAATATACATTTTGATGAAAATCTCATATCTGAAAATTACATTAGTCTCATGACAAATACATGTGTTTATCGTGATGCGGAAGATTTTGCTTTCGAATATACTAAAAGTAACAATTTCCCCAATTGTTGTCATGAAGGTCGCGTAGAATTGTTAAAAAATCCTCCTTACCCAGAACAATTGAAGTGTTTAACAACTGAATAAACGGAAGAAATTATTGATTTTCGACGAAATGTTAGGTTGTACAATGATGCTTTAGCATTCGAAAATTTTAGTGTTTATTTTGATACCTTGCTGGGTAAAGGACCACAAGTTATTAGAATATGTGTAAAAATTTTCCATAATGTTAATGCGTTACATTCTAATAAAGATGAAGCACATAAATATGGACAATTATATATTTTAGATAATGAAATGGCAGCGATTAAACGGAATGAGTTTAATATAAATTTAACATTATTAAAACATTTAGATATTTTGATAATAGACATTAACCCTTATGCTAAAGCCTATTAAATGATGCATAAAGTAGAAGAAGAAGAACTACAATGACGTGCAAAAATTTATCGTCCTCCAAGAACTGTTACTCTGTCTATTGTCCGCAATAATATTTTGAATAAAAATAGATATAATCTATCTACCTGTAATGAAGTTGCAATAGTATATGTTAGAGAAGACGATCAGCCTCCAATGAACGTGATATTGTCATTTACTCTAAGTATGATAAACCAATTAGTATACCGACAATTAGCAAACATACAGATTCTATGACATATCCGCTTATTCATCCAAATGGTGGTTTTGGATGGATGCCAAACATGAAAAGTAAATTTGGAAAATGTAATATTTCGAATTTTAAATTTTATAATTATAGACTTAGTGTTAGACATGAATTCAATCCATTCCTTAATTTGGGAAAATTATCTAGACAGTTCATTGTTGATGCGTTTAAAAAAGTTGAAACCTCCACATTATATTTCATACGAAAAAACCAAAACTTATTAAGATGTGATTGTTTTAAAGGTGTTATGGACTATCTACATAACAAAAAAAATTAGATTATTTAAAAATTGGAAAAATTGTAGTATTACCGTTAAACTTTACAGGAAGTCCACGATTTTTTAAACAAAATTACATTGACTCAATGACACTTGTAAATTATCATGGTAAATCTGACCTTTTTGTAACCATAACCTGTAACCCACATTGGAAAGAAATAACTAAAAACTTGGAAATTTCTGAAAATGCAATAGATAGGCCAGATATAATAACAATAGTATTTTATTAAAAAGTAGAAGGATTAAAAAATGTAGTAATAAAAAAGGGAATATTAGAAAAATGAATTGCATATAGCTATGTAATTGAATTTAAAAACGAGGATTACCGCATATGCGTATGTTGTTACTCTTAGATAAAAATGATAAATTTGATATTTCCGAAAAAGTTGATGAAATAATAAGTCCAGAAATTTCAAATAGAGATATTTATCTAAAATTATAAAGTATTGTTAAACAATTTATGATACGTGGTCCCTGTCGTATGCAAAATATAAATTGTCCATGTATGGATAAAAATAAATTTCCCAAAAAATTTAATAATACAACAACATTTAAATCAAATTGATATCCACTATACAAACGCAAAAATGATAACGTCAAAATTATTTTCAAAACTAAATTTACAAAAAGAATTGCAGATAATGGATTTGTTGTTCCTTACAATCCTTACTTATAATTGAAATTTAATGCACACATAAACGTAGAAGTTTGTTTCACTGTACAATGCATCAAATATTTATTTAAATACTGTTATGAAGGTCATGATTGTGCATATATTAAAATACATCAAGTAAATTCGGATTTTCAATTAGAAAATAAAGACACTTTTCAAAATGACAATCGTGGAAATGTTGAATATGAATATGGCGAAATCCAACTATACATTAATACACGATATTTATATCCACCTGAAGCAATGCACAGATTATTAGAATATCCTTTACATATCATTCCACATACTATAAAACGTCTAAGCGTTCATTAAGAAAATCAATAAAACGTATTTTTTAAAGAAGGAAGAGAAGAAATGATCATGCAAAAAAATGTAGAAACAACATTAATAGCATATTTTGAATTGAATAGAGAAGATTTTAAAGCACGAAATTACTTGTATTCAGAAATACCAAATTTTTATACATTCGATGAAAAACTAAAAAAATGGAATGAAAGAAAAAAAAAGAAAACCAATATTTACTAGGAGAGTGTCACACCTCCGGATCACGGATTTTGCTCAAACTTCGGGATAAGTTTTCAGATGATAAAATATGGAAAAAGCTAAAGTCATAGTCATAAATACTCAATATTTCCCTAGTTACAGGCAATTAAAGAAAATCACTAAAAGAGTTACTAGATTTTTAAACGCATATAGTTCTTTAGCATCGATAGCTACAAGCTTGAAACTTTTTTTAAATTAAAGCTGAGCTCAAATCCTTTCGAAACAGTAGTTACAGCATATCAAAATATTATTTTTCCCCAAAGTTAGAGCGTAATAAGGATTGGACCTAATTTCAGCTTTTATTATTAATTAATGTTTTCAAAAGAAAAATCAGGTCCAATGTTCATCATGCTCTAGCTTTGGGAAAACATAATATTTTGACATGCTATAACTACTAATTTGGAAGGATTTAAGCTCAGCTTTTATTTAAAAACAGTTTTAAGCTTGTAGCTATCAATGCTAAAGAACTATATGCGTTTAAAAATCTAGTAACTTTTTTAGTGATTTTCTTTAATTGCCTGTAACTAGGGAAATATTGAGTATTTGTGACTATATCTTTGGCTTTTTCCATATTTTATCATCTAAAAAATTATCCCGAAGTTTGAGCAAAATCCGTGATCTGGAGGTGTGACACTCTCCTAGTTAGTAGAATGTACTTAGTAAGTCCGAAAGATAGGGAACGTTATTTTATTAGGTTATTACTATTACATGTGAAAGGAGCCACGTCTTTTGAAGCTTTGTGTACTGTTGATGATGTGATGTACAATTCGTTTTATGAGGCAGCTTAGGCAAAACAATTGATCAATAAAGATGAAAAATGGGATAGATGTTTGGAAGAAGCATCTTCAACAGAATTCCCTTATGCTCTTTGTGAATTATTTGCTTTTATTTGCGTTTTTCATAATCCTATGAATGCACGAGATTTATATGAAAAATATAAAGATAAATTTTACCATCCTAAATACAAAAAAAAATATAGGTGAAGATCATGCATTGAATATTATTAAAAATAATTTACAAGTTAATCTATTTTCATTGAACGATTTTAATTTACCTAACATAAGCACATTTATAGAAGAAGATAATAATCAAGCAATTTTAAATCATAATGATAATATTCTTAATGAATTAGAAATGAAAATAAATTCTTTAAATGATAAACAAAGGCAAATATTCAACTCTACTATGAAAAGTTTAAACAACCAAAGTAAAGAAAAATATATTTTTGTAGATGGAACAGCTGAAAGTGGAAAAAGTTATTTACTTAACGTTTTAATAGCTTATTTTAAATATCATACCATACATTATTTATGTGGAGCTTGGACAGGTATAGCAGCGAATTTATTAGTCGATGGAAAAACCGCGCATACAACATTTAAACTACCGTTAAATATAACAGATTGTACAACTTGTAATGTTAAGTCTAATTCTGCAGGAGGCAAACAATTGAAGAAAACACAAATAATTATTTCGAATGAAATATCCATGACTTCAAAATTTGCTTTTGAGGCAGTTGATCGTCTTTTTCAAGATTTATGCGATGTAAACCAACCCTTTGGTGGTAAAACTGTAATTGTATCAGGAGATTTCAGGCAAACATTACCAATCGTACGACATGGTAGCCGTATGAACATTATTAAAAATTCAGTTAAATTTAGTTCATCATGGCAAAATTTTAAACAAATGAATTTAAATAAAAATCTGCGAGTTTCGGATAGTGATAATAATTTTAAACTATGATTATCAGATATCGAAGTAGGAAAATGCCGCAATGTTTTTGAAGATGATAATGAACTAAGTGCTATACCAGATAATTTTATCATTAAAGAAAATCTTGTCGAAGAAATATTCGGAAAAACAATAAAAATAAACAATACGAATGTAACGGAAAGAGTTATTTTGGCTCCTAAAAATAATGATGATACTGAAATCAATAACAATGTTTTGAATTTAATGGAAATCGAATATTTAAGTATTGATACAGCTGAATATGATAACAAAGAGAATTTAGATATTATGTTACCTACAGAATTTTTAAATAAGTAAACTCCTAATGGACTTCCACCACATAAATTACATTTAAAAGTAGGAGCTATAATAATACTTCTAAGAAATTTAAATGTCAATAAGGGACTTTGTAATCGAACAAGGTTAATAGTGAAAAAATTGCCTAAATATTCCATTCAAGCGGAATTAGCAACTGGTCAAAACAAAGGTGAATTAGTTTTCATTCTAAGAATGAGTTTATCTCCATCTACGAAAGAAATTCCATTCAATATGCAACAAAAACAGTTTCCTATTAGATTAGGATTTGCAATGACTATTGATAAATCACAAGGACCATCTTATAAAAAAGTTGGTGTTTATTTGCCGTCACCAGTTTTCAGTCATGGGCAATTATATGTTGCTCTTTTAAGGACGAATTTTAAAAATAATTTAAAATTATTACAAGGTGACCACGCTATTGTCAACGGAGAAAATAAAAATGATCAGAACACAATATATACGAAAAATATTGTTTATAAAGAAATATTATAAAAAATATGTCAAGAGATGTTGTATATGTTGTTGTGTAATAGTTGAACTCGAAATATAATAAAAAGTATAATATTCACTAAAATATTTGTATATGATATCAATTGACGGTTTGAAAATAGTTTGATATGATGTTGAATCAGCTATATAATAGGACGCGCTGTTAAATCGGCTGCATATGGGGATGCGCTGTTGAACCGGCTGCATCTTGGAATGCGCTGTTGAATTGGCTGCATATTGGGGTTTACTGTTTATTCGGCTGCATATTGACTGCATACTTATAAAGCTAAATAAAATATAGGACCTGGAAAATTATTCGGCCCAAAAAATATTAGGCCCAAAAAAAATAAGGCCTGAGAAAATATAATGCCCAAAAAAATATAGGGCGCAAGAAAATATAAGGCCCAAAAAATGTAAGGTCCAAAAAATATAAAGACGAAAAAATTATTGGGCCCAAAAAAATAAGGCTCAAGAAAATATAAGGCCCAAAATAATATGAAGCCCAAAAAATATAAAGACCAAAAAAATATTGGTTCCAAAAAATTATTGGGCCCAAAAAAATATAAGGCACAAGAAAATATAAGGCCAAAAAAAATATAAAGCCCAAAAAATATAGAGACCAAAAAAATATTAGGCCCAAAAAAATATTGAGACCAAAAAAATGTAAGGTGCAAAAAAATATAAGGCCCAAAAAAATATAAAGCCCAAAAAAATGTAGAACCAAAAAAAATATAAGACCCAAAAAAATAATGCTCAAAAAAATAGAGAGTCCAAGGAAATATAAGGATGAAAAAAAAGAAGGGCCCAAAAAAACGGGCATTGAATAAAAATATAGGGCCCAAAATAATATAAGACCCAAAAAAATATGGCCCAAAAAAGAAGTTTATCACTAATAAGTACTAATTATATAGAGCCCAATAAAAAATTGCTACTTTTATTACCAAAAGATTAGACATATTTAAAAAATGCGGAGGACCGGAGAACCGGAGAACTGAAGAACCGGAGAAAGGGAAAAAAAGTGGTTTCACTTTAATATAATATAAGATAAGATGCTTCCTATATATATATATATCCAGAAATTCAATTATTATGACTTTTTATTTTAAAGCAATTAGGTATTTTGATTATTTAATTTTTAATACTTTGTTATCTTCACAAATTTAATAAAAGAAAACTTTATAAATCAAAGAAAAGTTATACAAGAAAATCAGTTTCAAAGAATTTTGCTATAATTCAACAAAGAATAACTATAAATTATTAATTTCTAACAAAATTAGAATTTACACCAACAAAAAAATAAGAATTTTAATCACTCTAGAATTTTAACAATGAATCGATATTAAATTAATAATTTTATAAATTAAATGGGGTCAGAGCCTAGTTAGTGGCGCTAGTATCGGGCTTCTTCTAAAAGTCGTTTTGAGACTCGATAGTTATATTTTCAATATATAGATTTCGCAAGGCTTTTCACCACTATACAACTAATAATTTTATTATTTAATCGAAATGGATACTATATGATCGAAGTGACTTTCGAAAATGATTAATTTTGTCACGGTATTCTACCGTGTTCGAATTTTGCGCGCTTAGGTAAAGTCAAATGACGCGCGCTCAGTCAGATACCTCGTATAAGTTACGTCAAGAAGCACGTAACTCGATGAGCAGCGCGCGCGCGAGGAGCAAGAAAGCCACGAGGCAAGACAGAACATTTCCGGCTGCTCATTAGCGCACACGTTGGCTTATACATATTGCTGCCTTGTGGGGGAGACATTGTTTTAGCGGCCTACAAGCATGCATCATCGCCATAGCTTCCGGCTCTTATTTAAGTCTTAACTTAATAAACGCGTTGGTGTAGTGCCGCATATAGTTTTGGAGAAAAGGATTAAGGAAGATCGTTGCTAGAAGATCGTCATCACCTCCTGGTTGTACGTGCTGGTCTTGGCTGTTCTCTACGAGCCTCAGCGGCCAGGTCGCGGCGTACCATTTCTTTCGTTGGCCAACGGCGATATATCTCAGCGTATGTATTTTGGTTATCATAGAAGCTTCTACGCGTATTCGTAAGTTTGTCATATTTTATCTACTTGGCTAAGATTCCTTCCCTCGAGGAAATCTTAGCGTAGAGAGTGCGCGCGTTCATTGTAATATCTTAGGATAATTTAGTTCGCGTCGCGTCCCCCTTTAGAATTATCATTAGTAACTCTTATTCTTGTTTTTTTTATCTAAATTCATTTTATTGTATTACTTTATTCACATAGTTAATAAATCTGTATTAAGCTTAAAGACCTGTATCAATTTGCTTACCCCGACGCCTCCGCGGTCCTTATTTTAATATCATATAATATCATATAATATATATATATATATATATATATATATATTTGTGTAGAATAAGGAAAGCTGTGCTACCGGCATCGCGTCTCTCGTTAAGGTAAGAGAGAGAGAAAGAGAGAGACGCGCAGCGACGAGTATATAGGATAAAGCCTTGTCGCAAGTCAATATACGTTTGACTGACTAGCACATTGAATTTGCTGCGCAATATAGATATATGATTATTTTCTAACGAGTTGGCGGCAACTCTACTTTTAATAAGATTTATAGACTTAGCTAAATTTGATATTAATTTAATAGCTATATTTCTTTTTTGTAACGGGCAAAATAACCGTTACAATTTTATAAATTCAATAAAACACAAAATTAAATAAAAGAAAACTTTAAAAGAAATTTCACCAGAATCAACCACTAATTGTTATTTTAAATTATAGATAGTTAAAATTTCACTTCGATAAGATATAATTAAAGAGAAGAAGATAACTTTTATTTAGAGAAACATCACTTTAATTATTAAATAAGAATAAATAAAGGTAAATAGTTAAGTCACCAAATTTATTTTTTACCTTACACGTTATTAGGGTAGGTAGATAAAAGAAATTTCACTAATTAACTTTCACTGTTTCACTTTACTCACAAAAAAAAATTATATATTCAGATTTTACAATTTTTCACCAAATGAATTTACTTAACACGCAACATAAAGAAAGATTTATAGGTTAAATATCCACGTGGCTATTCTTATAGCCTGCCGTGGACTTCCGCTAATTTTCTTTGTCTTTTACAATAACAGTATTCGCTATTTTTCTTTGCGAGAGAGAGAGGTTATACGCACTAATTTCTTCAATTGGATTTTCACTGACACAAAAAAAAATTATTTTATTTAATCAGATTATACCTTAATTTCTCCGCGGCGATTTGCATCAGCCATTTCGAATTCAATATGCCGCAATTAAGGTGAAGTCGTCCTACACAATACTAATCTACTCTCCAAAATGGCCGTTGGCTGCTGACAAATGACCCTCGGGGAAAGATGGCCAAGAGTAAGGTGTAGATGACACACGCGTAAGAAAAGAAATTAAATTCTCGCGAACGAAGTTTAAAATCAATAGCAACAACAAAAGAAGAATATCTATTTTATCAATAATCTTTTTTTTTAAACTTAACAAAGATAATAATTCAACAATTTAAATAACAAAATAAACTTTAACAAATTTTTAGAAAAATCGGAAAAGAACACCCGTATATCACGATAACTGGAACGACAATGAGGAACGAAGAAGAAGGAAGAGAACTCTGAGCATCAGTTGCTTCTTCGTTTCTATTGCTCTCTTTGTTACTCGTGTTACACCCTATCTATTATCTTTTTCTATCTCGCGACTCTCTAAACAAATAAAGTTCTTTTTATTATTTTATTCTGGTGTAATTTGCTACTCGCTTGTCAAATTAACTTTCCATTTCAACTACTAGTGTAGTATTTTTACATTTTACTTGTTACGCCCTCTACGCGCGTGATTTAATTGAATATTAATGATATGTTAGATGTTAATAATTATTTAAATTTTTATTTCTTATAAACATTAAATTTTCAATTAATTACTTTATTAAGTTGTCCAAATAATTTTTATATCATCAATATTTAACTAATTTACGCTATTAGAAATCTTTATTATAAATAAAAAAAATATTCTTTAAAGTACAGTAGTGCTACTTGTAAAATTAAAAGAAAACGATGAAAGAAGACATTTATTCAATGTTATGTTCGAATCTTATTAGTACGCGAGCGCCCTCTACATATATATACGCTTACGCTATGCTAAGCATTATTAATTTTCCCTTTTTATAATATAATTCAGTTTTTCATCTAACTAATCTCTTTTTACCATACGCGTCTATCCTACTTTATCGACTTCGCTTATTACATCATTCTGTTTCTATCTATCTCTCTCGCTTTCTATCTCTTAACTAAACTCTACGAGCGCCTCAATAGCATGTTCGCGTGGGCATGTGTTCATTATTTCTACGCCGTTAAAAACCGCTCTGCTGCCTCCTAGACGTGGTATAACCGTCTTCTGCTAGCAGGTATCGGTCGTTCTACTTGCTGATTGTGTGTGCATAGTGAGTGTGCGTGTGCATAGTTGTTTCTTCGTCAGTGCCGTCTGCCAGTGGTCCAACATACATGGCTACTTAGCAATAGGCAATGTGATCAGCTGTGTACATCCAGGGTTCAGCGTTGAAAACAAGAATGCGACAGAATTATTTCTCTGTTGGTTTCTTATGGTGGGCTTAGCTGCTGTCACGAGTATGGTGATTATGATTTTATGAATTCACACGCTCGGAAAATTACGTATGTTTTTTATTTTACAGGTTTTTTAATGAAAAATCATTTTATATAGATCAAACAAAAAAAAATTGTTGTGGCGTGAAAATACTACATCACAATACTAAAAGTAACGATTTCTCCAATTGTTGTCATAAAGGTAAAGTAGAATTGTTAGGAACAACTCCTTACCCAGAACAATCAAAGTTTTTAGCAACTGAATTAACGGAAGAAATTATTGATTTTCAACGAAATGTTAGGTTGAACAATGATGCTTCAGCATTCGCAAATTTTTGGGCCAATTTTGATACATTATCGGGTATAAGACCACAAGTTATTAGAATATGTACACTATAATGCATATGCGTTACATCCCAATAAAGATAGAGCACGTAAATATAGACAATTATATATTTTAGATGATGAAATAGCAACAATTAAACGGGATAAGTTTAATATGAATTTAACATTATTAAAACATTTAGATATCTTGATAAGAGACAGTAGCCCTTATGCTAAAGCCTATAAAATGATGCATAAAGTGGGAAAAGAAAAACTACAATAGTGTGCAAAAATTTATTGTCCTCCAAGAACTGTTACTATGTCTATTGTCCGCAATAATAAATCAGATTAAAATAGATATAATCTACCTACCTCGCAAGAGTATATGTTGGAGAAGACGATCTTCCTCCTATTAAACATGATATTCTCATTTACTCTAAGTATGATAAACCAATTAGTATACCGACAATTAGCAAACATACAGATTCTATGACATATCCGCTTATTCATCCAAATGGTGGTTTTGGATGGATGCCAAATATGAAAAGTAAATTTGGAAAATGTAATATTTCAAATTTAAAATTTTATAATTATAGATTGAGTGTTAGAAATGAATTTAAACCATTCCTTAATTTGGGAAAATTATCCCAACAGTTCATTGTTGATACGTTTGAAAAAGTTGAAATCTCCAGAATATATTTCATACGAAAAAACCAAAACGTATTAAGAAGTGATTGTTACAAAGGTGTGATGGACTATTTACATAACAAAAAAAAATTAGATTCTCCAAAAATTGGAAGAATAGTAATATTACCGTCAAACTTTACATGAAGTCAAAGATTATTAAAACAAAATCACATTGACTCAATGACACTTGTAAATTATTGTGGTAAACCTGAACTTTTTGTAGCTATGACCTGTAACCCACAATGGAAAGAAATAACTAAAAACTTTGAAATTTATGAAAATGAAATAGATAGACCAGATATTATAACAAAAGTATTTTATCAAAAAGTAGAAAAATTCAAAAATTTAGTAATAAAAAAGGGAATATTAGGAAAATGTATTGCATATAGTTATGTAATTGAATTTCAAAAACGACAAAAACGAGGATTACCGCATTTTCATATGTTAGTAACGACTTGCTCTTGTATAAAAAAAATAAATTTTATATTCCCGGGAAAGTTGATAAAATAATAAATGCAGAAATCTCAAATAGAGATATTTATCCAAAATTATATAGTATTGTTAAACAATTTATAATACGCGGTCCCTGTGGTATGCAAAATATAAATATTCTGTGTATGGATAAAAATACGAAATAATGTATTGAAAATTTTCCAAGAAAATTTAATAACACAACAACATTTAAATCCAATGGATATCCACTATACAAACGTAAAAATGATCGCATCGAAATAATTCTCAAAAATAAATTTACAGAAAGAATTGCACATGATGGATTTGTTGTTCCTTATAATCCTTACTTAATATTGAAATTTAAAGCACACATGAACGTAGAAGTTTGTTCCACTGTACAATGCATTAAATATTTATTCAAATACTGTTATGAAGGTCATGATTGTGCATGTATTAAAAAACATCAAGTAAATTTGGATTTTCAATTAGAAAATGAAGACACTTTTCAAAATGATAATCGTGGAAATTTTGAATATGAATATGACGAATTCCAACAGAACATTGATACACAATATTAATGTCCACCTGAAGGAATGCACAGGTTATGAGAATATCCTTTACATGTTATTTCACATACTATAAAACGTCTAAACGTTCATAAAGAAAATCAACAAAACGTATTTTTTATAGAAGGAAAAGAAGAAATGATCATGCAAAAAAATGTGGGAACAACATTAACAGCATATTTTGAATTAAATTAAGAAGATTTCAAAGCACGAAATTACTTGTATTCAGAAATACCAAATTTTTATACATTTGATGAAAAACTGGGAAGTGGAATAGAAGAAAAAAAAGAAAACCAATACTCAGTAGAATGTACTTGGTAAGTCCGAAATTTAGAGAACGTTATTTCATTAGGTCATTACTATTACATGTTAAAGGAGTCAAATCTTTTGAAGCTTTGCGGACTGTTGATGATGTGATGTACAATTCGTTTTATGAGGCAGCTAAGGCAAAACAATTAATCAATAAAGATGAAGAATGGGATAGATGTTTGAAAGAAGCATCTTTAACAGAATTTCTTCACATTCTTTATGAATTATCTGTTTTTATTTGCGTTTTTCATAATTCTATAAATACACGAGATTTATATGAAAAATATAAAGATAAGTTATAACATCCTTAATACGAAAAAAAATAAGTGAAAATCTTGCATCAAATGTTATTGAAAATAATTTATAAGTCAATGAATTTTCTTTAAACGATTTTAATTTATCTAACATAAGCACATTCATAGGAGAAGATAATAATTAAACAATTGAGAATCATAATAATAATATTCTTAATGAATTAGAAATGAAAATAAATTCTTTAAATAATAAATAAAGGCAAATATTCAACCCTACTATAAAAAGGTTAAACAACAGGTGGAAGTGGAAAAAGTCATTTACTTAACGTTTGAATAGCTTATTCTAAATATCATACTACACATTATTTATGTGTAGCTTGGACAGCTATAGCAGTGAATTCATTAGTTGATGGAAAAATTGTGCATACAACATTTAAACTACCGTTAAGAGGACGCTAGACCTTTCTATCCTTCTCTAATTGAAAAATGTAGGTTTTTGGAAAAACTTACGTTTATTGATAAAGATTAAATGTTATCCGCGACTTGTACAGTTAAAGTCAATATTTTTTCTGATGAGGACAAACTTATTTTGACGCTTTGTTTTAAAAAAAAGTTTGACATACTTACAAAATCATAAGTTAAGCTACAGAATTAATTTGTTCTCATTAGAAAAAATATTGTTTTTAACTGCACAAGTTGCGGACAGTTATTGATATCTAGTAATAACTACTAGTTTTTCCAAAAACCTACATTTTTCGATTAGAAAAGGATAGAGAGATACAACTTCCTCTCAAATACAACAGATTGTACTACTTGTAACGTTAAGCCTAATTCTGCAGAAAGCAAACAAAGGGAACACAATTAATTATTTATGATGCAATATCCATGAATTCGAAATTTGCTTTTGAAGCAGTTGATCGTCTTATTCAAGATTTGTGCGACGTGAATCAACCCTCCGGTGGTAAAACTGTAATTGTATCAGCAGATCTTAGGCAAACATTACCGATTGTACGACATGGAAGCCGTATAACATTATTGAAAATTTAGTTAAATTTAGTTTATCATGGCAGAGTTCGGAGCCCAAAATATAGAGCCAAAGTAAATATAAGAATCAAAACAATATTAAAATCGAAAAAATTATTGAACCCAAGAAAATACAATTAAAAAAAAATATTGGGCCCAAAAATAAATAGGGTCCAAGAAAATATAAGGCCCAAATAATATAGAGCCCAAAAAAATATAGACCAGAAAAATATCAGGCCCAAAAAAGTATAGGGCGCAAGAAAATATAAGGCCCAAAAAAATATAGAGACCAAAAAAATATGGAGCCCATAAAATATAGGGTGCAAGAAAATATGGCCCAAAAAGATGCTTATGACTAATAAGGACTAATTATATAGGGCCCAATAAAAAATTGCTACTCTTATTAATAAAAGATTAGACGCATTTAACAAATGCGGAGAACCGGAGAACTGGAGAACCGGAGAAACGGAAGAAAAAGTGGTTTCACTTTAATATAATATAGGATTCAATATTTGATGATTGTGTAATGTTAGATGCGTTATTTATTTATATCAATTAATTATTATAATTCTTTTAAGATAAAAAAATTTTGAGCGAAATTTTTTTTCTATAATGAATAATTATTGACAATAATTAATAATTATTTAAAAAATTCATATTTTTTTTTACTTTATGTTTTCTTGGGTTCTATATTTTTAGGCCCAATATTTTTTTGATTTTTATATATTATTGGGCTCTCTATTTTTTTAGAACCAATATTTTTTTGGGCCCAATATCATTTCGAAATTAATATTTTCTTGAGTTTTATAATTTTTTTGGGTACTATATTTTATTTAGCTCTATTTTCCTGGGCCTCATATATTTTAGACCCTACATTTTTTTGAGTCCTATTTTCTTTGGGCTTTATAATTTTTTGGGCCTTATATTTTCTTGGGCTCTATATTTTTTTGGGCCCAATATGTTTTTAGTCTCTATATATTTTGAGATTTGTATTTTTTGGGCCTTATATTTTTTTATGCCCTATATTTTTTTTGACTTTATATTTTCTTGGGCTCTATATTTTTTGGGCCCAATATTTTTTCGATTCTTATATATTATTGGGCTCTATATTTTTTTAAGACCAATTTTTTTTAGACCCGACATTTTTTCGAAATTAATATTTTCTTGGGTTTCATAAATTTTTTGGGTACTATATTTTATTTAGCTCTATTTTTCTGGGCCTTATATTTTTCAGGCGCTACATTTTTCTGAGTCTTATTTTCTTTGGGCCTTACATTTTCTTGGGCTCCATATTTTTTTGGGCACAACATTTTTTTGGTCCTAATATTTATTCAATTCTTATATTTTCCTGTGCTCTATATTTTTTGGCCCAATGTTTTTTTGAAATTTATATTTTCTTTGGTTCTATGATTTTTTTGGGTCTTATATTTCATTTAGCTCTCTACTTTTCGGGCCCTACTTTTGTTTAAGTGCTATTTTTTTGTGCCTTATATTGTCTTGGGTTCTAGTTTTTTGGGGCCAAATATTTTTTCGATTCTTATATGTTCTCTGCTATTGGAAGGAATTGGGGACTTAAACCCTCAACCATCCTGTGGATGTTTAGGACAATTCTCATTCCTAGACTAACTTAAGCAGCAGTGGTATGGTGGAAACGCACCAGCCAAACAACAACTGCGAAGCTCCTGGATAGGCTAAGGGGACTTGTCCTGAGAGCCATGACAGGGGCAATGAGGACTACTCCCATAGAAGCCCTGGGAATCTTGATGGGAGTGGCACCCTTACAACTGTATGTACAAGAGGCTACTACAAGGTCTGCATGCAGACTGATTGCTCTCAACATGTGGACAGGGAGAGGTGAACACACTAACCCTCCTTGCCTTAAACAAGATGTACTATTAAAGATGAGGTCAGATCTGATGGTGACGAAATATCACTTCGACAATAAATTCGAGGTGATTTTCCCAACCAAAGAAGACTGGCTGTCAGGAAAAGGTAATGATAGAATACCGAACTCAGGCGACATCTGGTACACGGATGGATCAAAATCCGCAACGGGTACTGGAGCAGGCATCTATCGAAGGAGGCTTGGGAAGGGGACTATGGTCCCACTAGGCAAGCAGGCTTCAATTTTCCAGGCAGAACTGGTGGCTATACTGATTTCTGCTCAGATGGCACTAGATGCGAACAACCAAGACATAGTGAACATCTGTTCGGATAGCAAAGGGGCACTTATGGCCTTAAAAAGCTACAAAACTAAGTCTAGTCTAGTGGAGAAATGCATCAACTCACTAAATACTTTAGGAGAAAGATGCAGGAAACTCAAACTTTACTGGGTTCCCAGTCACGTGGGAATCAAAGGCAACAGGGTAGCAGACGACCTAGCAAAACTGTCTGCAAAAACACCACTAATTGGCCCTGAGCCTGCTTTGGGAATTCAGATGAGCCAAATTAAAGAAAAAATGTGTCAATGGCGAGAGACACAACATAGAACAACCTGGAGGGATACACCAGGTTGCAAGCAAGCTAAAGCTCTGCTTGGTGATGACCCTAATCATGCGTGGCTGGCACGGGGTCTGAATTTAAGCAGAGAAGATATAAACATAGTCGCACAAATAGCGACAGGGCATGGTAAATTAAATTACCACATGTACAATATGAAAGTAGCTGGTTCTCCTGCATGCAGATGGTGCGGGGCCGCCTTGGAGACGGTTCAGCACATCCTCTGTGAGTGTGAGGAACTAGCGACAACTAGAATGAAACACATAGGAATGGAGTGCCCTGACATTAACAAAATCAGGACACTTCCTCTAAATAATGTGATTTCCTTATATAAAGAGATCACGATACATTGGTTCCATCCATAAGGTTGTGGTGAAGGGTTGCTGGTGGGACTAAACTATGGGGCTGCAAAGGGCATTTGGCCTAGGCAGCATTGGTGGTTCTATTCCCATAGAACTGCCGACCCGATATCCTTAATAATACATGTTCTCTGGCTCTATATTTTTTTGGGCTTAACGGGATGTCGGAGCTGCTGGACACGATTTTTGCTTTTATTATTTCATTGATATCTCTTTAAATTCGTAATTTAAACAATCGTAATGACTTGTCCGCACTAAAGCTATGTTAATACAATAATTCTTGCTAAAATAAAAAATCATTTGGACTTGTTATTTTTTTATAAGCTTGGAATGGAAATGAGATATCAAGCTCGATAAACCTAACCTCAAAATACTATATTTCGAAAAATTGTTTAGAACTTTTTATCTATGGTATTTTGGTAAATTCTGTAAGTTGTCCGCACTCAAGTTTAGTATTACAAATTTTCTGACTGTAATGAAAGAACTCGATCTAACGCACCGTTTACTCGTGAACTTGGAATTAAAATATTAATGAATTATTTTAGAAGGTAGCGAGCTCTGTCATGCCCTTAATATTTTTTTGAAATTTATATTTTCATGGGTTCTATAATTTTTTTGGGTCCCATATTTTATTTAGCTCTATTTTTATGGGCCTTACATTTTTCAGGCCCTACATTTTTCTGAGTCCTATTTTCTTTGGGCCTCATATTTCTTTTGGGCCTTACAATTTCTTGGACTTTATATGTTTTAGGCCGAATATTTTTTCGGTTCTCACGTATTCTTGGGCTCTATATATTTTTGGGCCTAATATTTATTGAATTCTTATATTTTCCTGTGCTCTATATTTTTAGACCCAATATTTTTTTCAAATTTATATTTTCTTGGGTTCTATGATTTTCTCAGATCCTATATTTTATTTAGCTCTATATTTGACTGGGCCTTATATTTTTCGGGAAAATCAAATTTATCATTTTTATCCAAGAGTAAGTTGTTACTATCAGATGCATATGCGATAATTCTCATTTTTGAAATTCAATTACATAACAATATTCAACACATTTTCCTAATATTCCCTTTTTTATTACTAAATTTTTTAATTCTTCTTCTTTTTGATAGAATACTTTTGTTATAATATCTGGTCTATCTATTGCATTTTCATAAATTTCCAAGTTTTTAGTTATTTCTTTCCAATGTGAGTTACAGGGCATAGTTACAAAAAGGTCAGATTTACCATGATAATTTACAAGTGTCATTGAGTCAATGTAATTTTGTTTTAAAAATCGTGGACTTCCTGTAAAGTTTGACGGTAATATTACCATTTTTACAATTTTAAAGAATCTAATTTTTTTTGTCAAGTAAATAATCCATAACACCTTTGTAACAATCACTTCTTAATACGTTTTGGTTATTTCGTATGAAATATAATCTGGAGGTTTCAACTGTTTCAAACATATCAACAATCAATTGTTGAGATAATTTTCTCCAATTAAGGAATGGATCAAATTCATTCCTAGAACTAAATCTATAATTATGAAATTTAAAATTTAATATATTCGATTTTCCAAATGTACTTATCATATTTGGCATTTATCCAAAATCACCATTAGGATGAATAAGCGAATATGTCATAGGATCTGTATGTTTGCTAATTATCGGTATACTAATTGGTTTATCACACTTAGAGTAAATAACAATATGACGTTCAATATGAGGAAGATCGTCTTCTCCAACGTATACTATTGCAACTTCATTACAAGTAGGTAGATTATATCCATTCTTATCCAAATTATTATTGCAGACAATAGACATAGTAACAGTTTTTGAAGAACAATAGATTTGTGCACATCATTGTAATTTTTGTTCTTCTACTTTATGCATTATTTTAAAGGCTTTAGCATGAAGATTTATGTCTCTTATCAAGATATCTCAATGTTTTAGTAGTGTTAAATTTATAATAAACTTTTGTCGTTCAATCGTTGTCATTTCATTATCTAAAATATATAATTGTCCATATTTACGTGCTTCATCTGTATTAGGATGTAACGCATATACATTATGGTAAATTTGTCCACATATTTTAATAACTTGCGGTCCTTTACCCGGCAATGTATCAAAATTGGCACCAAAATTAGCGAATGCTGAAGCATCATTGTACAACCTAACATTTCGTCGAAAATCAATAATTTCTTCTGTTAATTCAGTTACTGAAAACTTTAATTTTTCTGGGTAAGCAGGATTTTCTAACGATTCTACTTCACCTTTATGACAACAATTGGAGAAATCGTTACTTTTAGTATATTCGAAAGCAAAATGTTTCGCATCACAATAAATACATGTATTTGTCATGGAACCAATGTTATTTTCAGATATGAGATTTTCATCGAAATGTCTATTTGCTATACAACCAATCAATTTCGAATTTATTTTTCCAATCAATATTTTTTCATTCAATTTCTTTAATTTTTTTACTACTTTGCCCTTTATTCTTTTATCAATAACTTTGTTCAATACAATATTATGATTGTTATTATAATCATTATTATTGAAATTTTCATTATAATTATTGTCTTCAATTTTTAATCGTTTACACTTAATAAATAATATCTTTAATTGATAAGAATGATATTTATGTTATCGCTTTTTTTCATCTATTGGTTTATTTATTGTAGGATCATTATGAACATGTTTATTATCATCAATTTCTATTTGTTTACACCTTGTGCGTGATTCTTTTAATTGGTAACAATCATTTTTTACTTGTATTTTCTTAACCCTTTCAGAACCAATGTACATTACAATGTACATTGACATTTTTTGGTTTTTTTGAAATTGTGCAAAAGTGGCTTCAAATTTTGTAAAAAAAAATGTGTATTAGATTGAAGTGGACTATTTCCGATCTCAAACTGAGGGCCCAAGTTATTATATCTTTGATAGAAACTGAGAAAACTTGAAAAAAAAAAAAAAAAAATTTTTTTATCGCAAAAATTGCTTAATAAATGAACACTTATCATCGCTAAATGGTTATCAGAACTTTTCATAATGAAATAATAATTCCGTTCTGAAAGGGTTAATAATATCGGCATTTTCTAATTTTTTATTTTTAATCCGTACTATTCTTTTATATTTATTATATTGTTCACTAATAACTTTTCTATGTCTCTTTTGTGCGTAATTTTTTTTTTTCAAGCAATTTTTTAAATTTATTAGTATTTCTATCTTCAATTGATTTTATGTTTTATATCTTCATATTTTTAATTTCTTTTAAATTTATTTGGTTGTTTTTCTTTCATTTTTATGTAAGTTTTTTTCTTACGTGTAGCTTTATTTGTACGTATTTGTTTCATTTTATCAGTACCCTTTTTTATCTTTGATTTCATTTTTGTTATTTTAGTATTTTTTATTTTTTCTTTATATTTATTGGGTTGCTTTTCTTCAATTTTTATAATGTCTTTTTCTGAAATTTTTTTTATATTTATGTGATTCTTCTGTTACCTTTTTCCTATTAACGGGATGTCGGAGCTGCATCACTTGAGTTTTGCTTTTTTATTATATCAGGATCTTTTTAAATTAATAAATTAAACAAATATAATGACTTGTTCGTACTAAAGCTATATTAATACAATAATTTTTGTCGAAATAAAAAATCATTTGGACTGAACTCGAAAAAGTGTAACTTTTTCGTTGCTTATGACAAAAACTCCTCCTTATCATGTCCGGTGGATTATCGTAATTATTATTTGCATTATTATAGTTTAGCGAAACTGGAAACATTCTTATTTGTTGCGTTTTAAAAATTCTTGATAAACGTTATCGCATTTGAGAAACATCATATCTTAAATAAAATAGACCTAAATTATAAAGTATTACAATAGCGAAAACAATTGCAAAAACGCCACAGTCATAATTATCTGTTAATGATTGTACTGTTTCGAATACTATGCTCAATTCTGATTCGTTTTTAAATAATCTGTTTTTATAAATCTTATGCTCATCTCGTAGATATTTAAGATTTAAACTGTCATGTATGTAAATTACCTTATTATTATAATACACACAAATCCAGTGACCCTTTTCCAAATTTTCGGAAAATAATAACTGTATATATTCTCCATCAATCGGTACTGATTTAATATATTGTGGTCTTTGAATTAGTAAAATTAATTGCATGTTGAATGAAGTGTGCCAGTTTGAAATATTATTAAATTCAAATATATGAATATCAGTTAATATTAAAGCAATTCCACTACACAATCCCTGTCCTTTAACAATCAATTTATCTCCCTCAGTCAAAACCATTATTGAAAATTAAAATTCTATTCTAAAACAACTTATACATGAAAATATATATTTTAAACTCTCATAACTCCTTATTGGTGGCTCTGATTTACATGATCAAAAATTCATTTTAAAGTTCATGTAAAATAGAAAAAAATAAGCCCTCGAAAAGCAATTTCTGAAGTAGCAAACAATGAGTTATTTCAATTACCATGTAATACGTGTAGGAACCAATAGAAAACTTTAAAATTTAGGTTTGTGAAAAATCATGCTAACTCTCCTCGTCATTCACAACAAGAAGTATTCTTATGAATTTCTCTCTAAAACATTAGGATTTTCAGAAAAAAAATCATAAAGTTGGTACTTTTCCAAAAATTTTGAAAAATTTCCAAATTTCAAGGATCTATGGCTCTCGATCCTTTCAATCTAAATCCTTGGAAATTTTTTTACATATTTTGGGTAACAAACAGAATATATTTTCAGAGTTTCAGCGATTTTTATTTTTCTGCTCTTCCAGTTGGTGTGAAATGTCACACACACACACACACATATATATATATATATATATATATATATATATATACTAGGGGGGTACCCCCTGCTCGCTTCGCTCGCTAACCCCCAACATTCAATTTAATTTACGTTAAAAAAAAATTATCTCTCTATATTATTAAAAATATATCGCCGCTGTCGGCGCTGTCAGCGCTGTCGACGCTGTCAACGCTGTCGCCGTCTGAAATCCGGCGCTCATTTTTGGCTCTTAATTTTTATTTGAAATTTAGCTGAAATTCAGCTAAAATTCAGCTAAAATCAGCTAAAAGTCAGCTAAAATTTTAATGAATTTAGCTATGATTTAGCTGAAAGCAAGCTAAAAGTCAGCAAAAAGTTACCTATTAGTTAGTTAGAAGTTAGCTAAAAGATAGCTGAAAATCAGCTAAAAGTTGGCTACAATTTAGATATATTTAGCTGTAATTTAGCTAAAAGCTAGCTATATCTCTCTATATTATAAAAAGATTCCGCCGCCGCCGTTGCCGCTGTGTGTAAGAATTCGATTTATCCTTGGTTAACTAGAATTTGTCTAGAATCTAACTAAAATTTAGCTTGAAGTTAGTTAAAAATTAGCTAAAAGGTAGCTAAAAGTTAGCTTAAAGTTAGCTGAAGTCAGATGAAATTACATAAAAGTTAGCTACATTAAATCAAAAGTTAGCTAAATTTAATGTTAAAATTAGCTAAATTCATGCAAAATTTAGATGAAAATCAGCTGAAATTTAGCTGACAGTTAACTAAAATTTATAGTAATTCCAAGCAATTTTAAATATTGATTTGTTTTTAACTGAATTTCAGCTGTATTTTAGATCTATTTATATTGTATACTCTCTATTCGGCGATATACTATTGAAAGTATATCGCCACTGTCATCGCTGTTATCGTCAGAAATGTGCCCCTTATTTTTGGACCTACATTACCGCGTTAAATTTACCTTGATTCAAGCTTGTAATTAGCTAGGAAATAACTAAATTAAGCTATGTTTGAGCTTTAAAATAACTAAAAATTAGCTGATTTCAAGCTTGTAGTCAACTTGGTAACAGCTAATTTTAAGTTTTGTATATAACGATATATGATAACATATAAGTTTAAGATTTATGATAGATGAAAAATGGGTAACAATATTTTTTCACAATTAGCTAATTATCCTGTAATCATCGTGAAGTTTAATCATATGAATAATTATTAATTTTACGATTTTATTTAAAGTATAAGATTGAAAATATCATTTTAAAAAAGCTAAATTGAAGTTTAATAATCAAATGATAAGATTTTAATTTTGTTTAGTCAAAATCAATATCTAACACTTAAATATAGTCTTTATAAATTGAATTAAATTTTTATTTAATTTTGTAAAAAACACCGACATTACAGTTTTCCAAATTTTTTATTCTTAATCCAAAAATGTTTCAAATATCTATTACTGCCTTCCATTTTTAGTTCATTATAAAACTATCAAATATAAAACTATCACTATATTTAGTTCATTATAAAAGTATCAAATGAAATCTCTATAGTTAAATTATTGAATCAAGTGCACTTATTCACTGTCTACCTATATCTACTTACCTGAATCATGGTGAGATTATTACAATTATATTTCTATATATTTCAAAATTGCGAATTCTTGGATATTTTTTTAAAATTATAAAAGCAAGATCGGAGTTGGCGCGCTTGCACGCAGGGGGCATGTCCCCTAATTTATGTTAAAATATATGTTACATGGACCACATGGTCCAGAGACACTTTGCTATGATTTAAAAAGTAGTAAATTTATACAAATTTTTTTGAGAACGTTTTGTAATTTAACTATTTTTGAAGATAATAGTTTTCCAAAATAAAAAAAGAAATAGTGAATCAAAAAACTATTATTATAATAAAAAAATTGATGAACAAATAAAAGTTAATAACTCAATGTTAGTACCATATAATTCAACATTACTTGAAAGATACATTTGTCATATAAATGTAAAATATTATGCATCAATAATAAGTATAAGATCTAAAGTACTAAGATCTCATTACTGTCTATAGCATCAATAAATTATTTATCTAACACTAAAATCATTAAATCTATAAATTTCGTCAATATAAATATATTTCTGGCTGATTCCATTCAGATTCATGCAGGCCGTCACTAATCGAATTTTTTTTTTCTTCTAAGTAATAAAAATACCTTCTATTATGTATATAAAGATAAAATTTACCTCGTAGAACGCTCAAAAAATTTTTTTTTTCTACAGCAATTTTAGTGTTGGATGTAAAAACGAAAATTCAAAAATTGAAAATGAACCTCTACTTTCAAATGACTATAGTTCCGTCAATTTTTAACCTTTTTGGGCGTTCTTACAACGAAAGTGTGCGGAATTCTGTCTAGTTTTGAATGCAATCTCGATTTTCGTAATACAATTTGATCTCACTGAGCTATTTACGAAAAACCGAAAAAAGCGATTTTTTTCAAACACGATTTTCTCAAAAACTATAATTTTTTTTTTTTTAATTTCTATATGATTTTATACATAAAAAATACTAACTTTAAGGGGAGGTGAGAATATGCGATTTTGCCTTATTTTTTATTAACTGATTTTTAAACGTTTTTTTTATATGTTCGATTTTAAAACATTGATACCATGGCGTATCGTACTATTTTTCCAGCTTTACGTGTTCTTACAACTATTTTTATGCTTTTATTTATTAATGTATCGAAAATATCAACGATAATCTTTAAAATAAACCCCAGATCGAATATTTTGATCAATTAGAACCAAAGTTATGACGATTTCAAGTTTAAAAAAAAATGCTGAAACTTTAAATACATATGATATTTACATTGAGGAAACGCAATTTTCGTTAAAGATTAAAATCTGGAGATATAAATTTTTTAATTTAAAAAAAAAGTTATTTTGATGAAAGAATACATAACCATTTATCCTCTTTTTATGGTACATTATTATAATAAAAATATTTTTTGTTGAAGAATATAATTTTTTCATCAGTTTGAATTTCGCGCCTCGAATTTGAATTTATTTTGTAGGGAGTTGACGCATGTCACTACTAGGTGGCGATGGTTCGTTCTTTGCATTCTCATCAACGACTTGACGCGTTTAAAAATATAAGAAAAGGAAGATAAAAAATAAAGTTGTTTGAGAGAAATTATTTTTTTCGCTCTGTCATTGAACAGAATATCAATAATGGCATCCCTGATTGTTAAAATGAAGTGCAAGGATTTAAAAGAAAGACACAAAAAAGTTGTTTATGATTGCTCCAAAAGTCCGCTTAGAGAATTAGGTGATCTAACGGAGTCTTTGAAGCGCTTGTATCCAAATACTTCTTTCTCTAGAGAAGATAAAGTATGCCCTTCGTGTTACAAAATATTATTAGATGAAGTGAAAAATGCGCCTATTTCATCGACTTCGAACAGTCAACAATCTTCGGAAGATTTTATTCATAGTGAGGCTGTGGTAGAACAGCTCAACGAGACTTCAAGTAATTTGAAATTAAACATTTCACGAATTAAAATGCCTCAAAGTATCAATATCAAGATGCGAGAATCTTATGCTCTCCGAAAAAGAAAACAAATAAACGATGCATTTGATTCACAAATAGCAAGTAAGATGATGAAAGTCTACGATATAACGGATTTGCCCGCACTGAATGAAAATAATGAATGTAAAACAAATGATAAACGGCTTAAGAATATTAAAATTGCATTAAATAATTGTTCAAATTTTGTTGAGAAAGTGCGATTGTTGAGTATTATACCAAATGATATTTCCAAAGATTATTTATTATCAGTTTTACCGAATGTAACTATTTATATGATTGATCAGGCACGATCATTGGCAAAAACTTTAAATAAATATATTTACTTTGAATTTTAAATTTTGAATTTTGAATATTGAATTTGAATTTTGAATTTTAAATTTTGAATTTGAATTTAGAAAAGGTGAGTTTTTTAAATACTAAAATATATTATTAGGTCATTTTCAATAAAC
Organism: Anastatus disparis; assembly: GCA_017163975.1. Lineage (NCBI taxonomy): Eukaryota > Metazoa > Arthropoda > Insecta > Hymenoptera > Eupelmidae > Anastatus > Anastatus disparis. The sequence continues at coordinate 63,661 of JAFFSR010000045.1, read as the reverse complement.
AAATAATATGCGATACAATTAAGAAAGAAAACTAATGAATTCAGAACTAATTAGAATAACAAAATCTGAATTTGAATAAAACCTTTTAATTTACTTCTTGTCACTCATGTCTCGAAGTTTTGGCAGTGTAGATTTGGTTTTGTTTACTTTTCTAACAGTGAATCGTTTGAATACCTTTAATTTCTTTTGCATTTCCTAACCATTCCTTTTTTTTGTCAGTCGAAAAACTTCTAACTCATCCTTGCGGATAACAAGAATGTTAATCGACGGAGTATATTTTGATACGTGAGTGGCGAAATTTCCAGCGATTCTAATAAAATCTGCACTCTTCTTGGACAGATTATGCGTGGTAGCATAATGTTTAACTAAACCACCAATACCGTCACAAGCACCTTTACCATGACCTGTTGCAGAAAAAAGCCATTTTCTGTTTACTTTTGAGTTTTGAAGCTCATAGAATTGATATCTATTTTTAAAATGACTGGCAGCTCTATCGGAAATGGTTATGATTTCATCAAGATCTTGCGCAATATGTTTTTGTTTTAAGTTATCGATAGTTAAATTTATAGCCATTAGGGCATGAGACGAATCATGTTCAATATCGTCAGAGACGGTGACATAGCTGACTGTTTTATAATTTCCAAAATAGCATACTGACGTAAATATTGATATTTGGTTTTTACTCCAATGATAGCTCCGAATTTCATTTTGAAGCAGAACTGTCCAATTTTCCGCAAAATCGACATGAATAACTTATTGGAAGTCATTATTTTTCGCTAAAAGTTTAATCTCTTTAATTGCTATACGTTGAATTTCTTTGACCAATCTATGAGCTTTTACAGTGAGAGCGCGCTCTGTTAACTCTATTAAGAAATTTTCAATTGTGCTAGTTTTATTCAGTAAAGTTGATTTTTCCCTAACACCATAAATTATTTCTTCATATAAATCTCCTTCTGTCAAAGAAATTACTTGTAAATCAATAGAATCTCCAATGGGACATTCTTTACATTCTCTTAGTACACATTTCATATCATCTTTTGAACACAAAAGTGAAGAACATATTTTCAATTCCAAATCTGCAATGTCTTGTTTATTCTCTTTTTTACAATTATTTAAAGCATCCAACATAAGTTTAAGATTCTCGCAGTAAACGCAAAGACACGAATCGGTGGGTGGATGTGATATAACCCACTTCGGTTTTGAAGCGTAGAATGTTGATTTACCAATTTTTGTTTTCATTTCAGGATTCGCGTTCTTAAATAATTAATATATTTCTTTTATACTTCGCGTAAGAAAGCGTTTGACTTTTTTAGTTTTTATACCATTTTCTTTGATAGATGCTATGTCGCTTTTATTTGCACTATGACGAGAACAATTCAAATCATCGTTCAGATAATAATCCTTTACTTTTATTACAATTTCACTATCCAAAGAGTGGCCACAATAGTTCTCAGACTGCTTGTAAATTTTTTTATTATTTACCAATGATCGTGCTTGATCAATCATATAAATAGTTACATTTGATAAAACTGATAATATATAATCTTTGGAAATATCACTTGGTATAATACTCAACAATCGCACTTTCTCAACAAAATTTGAACAATTATTTAATGCAATTTTAATATTCTTAAGCCATTTATCATTTGTTTTACATTCATTATTTTCATTCAAGGCGGGCAAATCCGTTATATCGTAGACTTTCATCATTTTACTTGCTATTTGTGAATCAAATGCATCGTTTATTTGTTTTCTTTTTCGGAGAGCATAAGATTCTCGCATCTTGATATTGATACTTTGAGGCATTTTAATTCGTGAAATGTTTAATTTCAAATTACTTGAAGTCTCGTTAAGCTGTTCTACCACAGCCTCACTATGAATAAAATCTTCCGAAGATTGTTGACTGTTCGAAGTCGATGAAATAGGCGCATTTTTCACTTCATCTAATAATATTTTGTAACACGAAGGGCATACTTTATCTACTCTAGAGAAAGAAGTATTTGGATACAAGCGCTTCAAAGACTCCGTTAGATCACCTAATTCTCTGAGCGGACTTTTGGAGCAATCACAAACAACTTTTTGTGCCTTTCTTTTAAATCCTTGCACTTCATTTTAACAATCAGTGATGCCATTATTGATATTCTGTTCAATGACAGATCGAAAAAAATAATTTTTCTCAAACAACTTCATTTTTTATCTTCCTTTTCTTATATTTTTAAACGCGTCAAGTCGTTGATGAGAATGCAAAGAACGAACCATCGCCACCTAGTAGTGACATGCGTCAACTCCCTACAAAATAAATTCAAATTCTAGGCGCGAAATTCAAACTGATAAAAAAATTATATTGTTCAAGAAAAAACATTTTTTTTATAATAATGTACTATAAAAAGAGGATAAATGGTTATGTATACTTTCATCAAAATAACTTTTTTTTTTAATTAAAAAATTTATATCTTCAGATTTTAATATTTTACGTAAATTGCGTTTCCTCAATGTAAATATCATATGTATTTAAAGTTTCAGCATTTTTTTTTAAACTTGAAATCGTCATAACTTCGGTTCTAATTGATCAAAATATTCAAATATTTTGAATATAGTGATTGCATTCAAAACTAGACAGAATTCCGCACACTTTCGTTGTAAGAACTTCCAAAAAGATTAAAAATTGACGGAGCTATAGTCATTCAAAAGTAGAGGTTCATTTTTAATTTTTGAATTTTCGTTTTTACATCCAACACTAAAATTGCTGTAGTAAAAAAAAAATTTTTGAGCGTTCTACGAGGTAAATTTTATCTTTATATACATAATAGAAGGTATTTTTATTACTTAGAAGAAAAAAAAAATTCGATCAGTGACGGCCTGCATGAATCTGAATGGAATCAGCCTTCTATATCTTACTATTATATGAAAGGACAGCGTTTGTTTGAATGTTCTCAATTATCTCAAAAACTACTGATCCGATCGTTTTCAAATTGTAAATTTAAATTCTTTATAATGTGACGAGTGTTATAGGCTATATAAATAATTACTTTTTTAATCATTAATTGCAATAAAATAATTATAGACCTAGATCTTAACGCGTAGGGAATAGGGACTACTTTTTCTCGGCGTTCTGCGGTCAACATGCTCTATCCTTGCTACTTTCCTTGGTTGCCCAATAGGTGGCAACCGATTTTGTCTTTAACTTTATTAAACTGGTACGGTAGAAATACTTATACACCTATGATATTCCGTAACTTCAACACAATAAATTTCTATTGCATATTCTCTAATCACGGAGTAATATTACCTCGGATTATTTAATGAAATATTTTCCTATTCCATTAGGCAGAATAAAAAATTAGACAATTTTTTTAACTTTAGAAAAAATTTTATATCTTATTCAAGGAAATTTTTTATTTCTCAAATATTTATTGGCTCATACATGAGAATTTTACCCTTCCTGGTTAATAAAATAATTTTAAAAATAACAAATAATTATGTATGATTTTCGATTTTTTCTAAAAATTTTATTTCAAATATATTAACAAAAAATATAAGATATTTAAATCGCCTTCAAATCACGTTAATTTCTCATAGATTTTTCAAGAAATTTAATGTTTACAAAACTTAATTATTTTTATACAAATAAATTTTTTTTCAACTTTTTCAATCATTAATAATATGAAAAAAATTTTTTTTTTCATTTATTAACACAATTGCAAATAACGTTGGTTTTATCATCCTGTGATATTTTCAAACAAATATTTCAGCAAATTTTCGGAAAAAATACATTTTTTCAATATTATATATATTTACCGATTTTATTCAAGAAAAAATATTTAAGGTTAAATTGTCATTTTTAGTTTGAACAAAAATTTACATACTCAAGAAAAAATTTTTTTTTCAATGAAATCATTTTTAAAAAAAATTTTTCTCATTCCAGATTTTCATCATTTTTAAATAAATAAGTGCTGAAGGTTTGATTATTATTTTTAGTTTATGTTTACTAAAATCGACATAATCATGGAAAAAAAAATTTTTTTAATGTAATTATTTTTCAAAAATTTTTTAATTGATTTCATTTTTGGTCATTTTTAAAGATAAAAATTAAATTATTTTGTACTTTTTGCATGTCACTTTAATTTTAATAACTTACGATTTTTTTTTATTAAAAATGACACTTCGTTTACTTCTCAATGGGTGGCGACCTGTTTTGCCGCTCACTCTACTAGATTAGCACGGTATAGGTTCTTATATCACGAGGATAATGCGAACAGCTTATCGGCAATAAATTTTTATTGAACTTGTTTCCTATCATTGTTGAACATTCATATTTATTAATGAATATCTCTTTCACGATTTTGATTTGCTAAAAAAATTTTCTATCTTCTATTTAAATATATTTTTTGACTTACTGGTACTAAATTGAACATGTATCGAAAAAAAAAAAAAAAATTCAATGCTTATTTTTTCTACAAAAAAAAATTTAAATGAGAATTCATTCTATTATCACATGGTTCACAAACAAAAAATGTTGTGTATTCCGAAGTTTTGTAAGAGTACGATTTAATAAATAATAGTTTTTGAGATTCTATTTTTATACCTACCGACTTCTGCCCAACTATTGCGCGGGTGAAGCCGAGACGGGGGATGCTAGTATTACTATATTTTTAAATTCCGAGGTATATACGTAGGCGTACGACGAGACTAATAATTCTAAAAACTATTCCTTACACTATAATTTTCCCAATTCTAATAAAATCGAATTAAAATATATGCATGAATGAATATTTTATAAAAATTAACAACTTCTATTTAATTAAACTTTAAATTAACTACACTTACCAGTATGTTGAATCATAAACTTATAACATCGGTACTGATATATCTCTTGAAATCGAATCGTATTATCATGCTATTCGAAAATATATTTAGATTAGACCCATTCTAATAGAGGAATTTTGTCTTTGTTACTGAAAGAATATGTACTTAATAAAACAATCAATTTAAAATATTACTATTACTAGTATTATTTTAAAGTAAAGAATTAAGATTTTTTTTCTCACGTGAATATCTTTTGCATTATTGTCACATACATACATACACATGCACACGTGCACCTTTAACCATACACACATACACATATACACATACACATATATACACATACACACATATACACATATCCATACACATACACACACCTATACATATCCATATACATACACTGCGACAAGTATACCTACTCGCGCATTTCAAATCTCCCGCCTAACGGTCAAGCTACTATGGAACAGTAGTTCTGAGCTTAGCCGCCAGGCGGCAACCTCGAACGTCGTTGCACGCAACGAGAAAAATAAGGCCAGAGTATATAAGAGACCGAGAAGCTAACCAGAGTAGAGCAGTGTAGACTACGGTCTCCCCTCTCTCTTTACCTGAGGGAGCACGCTAGGCTAAGAGAGAGTGAGTCAGGTAGTAGCTGGCTGCCTTGGCTTGGGGACTACCCACAGCTAAGGCCGAGCTTTTCTCTCTTGCACACAAGAGTAGACCAAGTAAGCACGCTGGTCTACACTCTAGTGCATATGCTGGCAGCAATAGAGATACGTCGAGTGAGCACGCTGGCGTAAATCTATGCTACCTAGAGCACACTCGCAACCTTTTGCCGTCGCCGCAATGCCGATCTTGCGCCGCTGAATTTAAGGGTGACGTCCACCTAAAATCTTGTATTCTATCTCACATATCGCAACTGGCTTAATTAAGGGTCTCGTCCACCCACAGCTGTCGCATCCGCCATTACGTGAACTATAGAATATATTGAGGGTCTCGTCTACTCACTACTTGTTTATATTAGTTTAAAGGACTTCGTCCGACCGTCGCGTAGTATTAAGATCGTAGAATAAGTCAAGGGTGTCGACCACCCATTGTCTTTACTTCACTTAAGGGCTCCGCACGCCTATAAAGATTCGTAAATTAGATAATCAAGGGAACCGGCTACCCATTATTACCATAGCATTAATTATAGCGATACTAGGTATCGTTTGCCTATTAGTATTAGTATTATAATTTAGTTATTATTCATTTGTCTCTTTTTGTTTGCACATTGTTGCAGGTTAGAGCCGCCGGTACAAATTAGACCGTCCGGGCCAAAGAATCTTTTAATTAAACTCAAACTATTAATTAGATTCATTTAAAGATTTATTAATTGATTTAATCATTTATTAAATAACCGTGAAGTGGCCAAGATAAATAAAGAACCAATTACTTTTGTAAATTACATTTCATTTAAGGTAAGGTAAGTTGTTTGTATTATATAAAATAATAGGTTTAGTTTTGATTAATACATTATTATTATTTCATTATTGTAATCGTCGTTGTACATGAGTTTAATGAGTACAATAAAGCCAAGGTACTCCCTAGCATAACCAAATGTGTTAAACCCGGTCACTTTCCTTTATTTTCCACCATCCGATCCTTCCCACTCCTGCCGATCTTACTCTGGTAACTCACTGAAGCGTCCGGCAACAGGAGAAACACGTATTTCCCCCTCCCAAAAGGGAAAAACGTTACAACACTTACTCTTATACACGTACACACATACACAATATCCGTCACTCCGTCTTCATCTACGTCATCGTCTCTCCGTATCCGTCTCTCCTTCTCCGTTTCCCGATCATCGTTTCTCCGTCTCGGTTTCTCTGTCTCCGTTTCTTTGTCTTTGTTTTTTCATCTTTGTTTCTCCTTTACCGTCATTTCATAATTACATATATATATATATATATATATATATATATATATATATATATATATATATACATATATATTGCATTTAAAATCTTTCTTTTTCTTCCAAGGTTAAAGTATTCATTGGGATTTCATGTTGGTATACAGATTCAATATTCTCAGCAAGTTTTTAAGTTCGCTTATGAACCATGCAGCAGGATTAGGTCCTCTGTAGCTATTGTAGCATGATATGGTCTCGTCATAACTACATTTCAAATAATATCCAACACTCGATACTTCATGTTTTTGAATAATATTTGTGTCTTGAACGAGCAACAAAAGGGCTTCAAAGTCTGCGTATACAATAAAAGAAACCTTTTCCTTATTTAAAAAATTTTTTTAAATGTAATATACTGTTTTTTCCTTCTGGTAAATTTACTCTGCACTTATTAATTTTAGAGCAATCTTCATGATGAAATTTTAATTTTTGTTTAGTGTTAAAGTAATGCAAACATTGATTATTTATATATATTTTTTTGCCCATTATGTTTTGATATCTTATTAGAAACTAATCGAGATAAATTCTTTATTTATACATAATGATATATTATCGATACATTTGTATCATAGTTTTGTTGTTGTTCTTCTTCGTCTATATAATAATTTCGTATCAATAAAAGATTAATATGTTTATTTTCTTCAGATGATGTTTCTACGTAGAGGTGAAACATTGAATTTACCAGAATGTTTCTTCAATATATATATATATATATACTAGGGGGGGTACCCCCCTGCTCGTTCCACTCGCCAACCCCCATTATAGTTGTCATTTCAATATAAAATATAACACTTATGCATTGTTTTATATAATAATTTTTTTATTATAATATATTTTTATTTAATATATTTTACATTTTAGAATGATTATTAGATGATTATTAGATGCAACTAGTATAAAAAAACTTCCTACATTAGCTCCTTTAGTCAACCAATTAAGGCAAGAAGAGTATATAGATGTGATAAATTCATTAATTACATTCATTATTTAAAGGTTCAATATTTGATAAATTTAAGGTAAATATTAAAGCAAAAAATAATTTAATCTTTTATGTAATCATAATAATTTTTCATCATTGTATAAAAAAAATCATATTGTATCAATTTTTATAATATATTTTATAATTCTTTTTTTAATTCTTAGTATACCATTTCTTTTTCTAAATTAACTATTAATCAATTCTAAAAATAAGTATTAATTGTAACTAATTTACATAGAAATGTATAAATTATTGTTAAAAATACAATGATATTCAATCATTAAATTATTAAGTTTATTAAGTAACCGTTAAAAACAAATTTAATTTTATATATCGAAACAATTTCAGAATACAAATGCAACTGATATAAAAAATTTCTTAGATTAGCTTTTTGAGTCATCCAATTAACTCTGAGTCTAATAATTAGGCAATTTCATATTTTTTGAATTTATAAAATCATACTTGAAATTTGATAAAAAATTATACAGTTTGATTATACAATTTGAAAAATTAGCTTTTTGAGTCATCTAATTAACTCTAAGCCTAATAATTGTGCCATTTTATATTTTTTGAATTTATAAAATCATACTTAACATTCGATAAAAAATTCTACAGTTTGATTACACAATTCGAAAAAATCACATATTTTTTCAATTGACAAGGTATTTACAGCAAATCTGATTTAATCATAATGTAAAAGTTTACTATATAAATTACAACAAAACAATTTCAAATATTTAAATGATAATTTAGATAAAACCTTTTTTTATACTTACACAAAAATAAAAAGTCATATTCACTTTGCCTTTCTTTCGCTTTTACATCTTACTTTAATATATATATCATAGCAAAAAATATTATATAAAACATTTATGCTATATATTCGACTTATTTTTCATAATATTTAATTCATTAGTCTTATTTAATTCACAATAACTTTCTTCAATCAATTAACTAATTAAATTTTATAAAATATTTTTTTCCCTCCAAGATTATAAAAAAAATTCAAAGAGTAATATACTATACCAAAAATATAATAATTTATTCAGAATATTTATCAAAAAATGAATAATTTTATTAAAATTATAGAAGATGGAAATTGTTTGTTTAGATGTTTTTCTATTTTTTTATACAATAATCAAAACAAATACATGAAAATCAGAAAACCTATTGTTAACAATGTTATAAATAATTGGAACAGATATAAATTTTATATAATAGGCAATAATTATTATACGAATATATTAACTAACGAAGATTATTTTAATTATATGGGTAAAAATAGAGTTTTTGGAACCGAAATAGAAATTATAAGTTTTAATGAAATTTTTAATGTATATATAGAAATAAATTTTTCAAATTCACCATTAATTAATAAATACGGTAATCCTTTAAATTAATTAAAATTATTTTTACTATTTAGTGGAGATTATGATGCAGGCCACTATGATGTAATTAATTTTAACAATAATAATATAAAACAAAAAATTATTCAGATTAACAATCAAAAAAAGTATAATAAAAGAAAATTAAAAGAATATGTAAATAAAACAGTTTTTATAAAAAACAAAAAATTAAAAAAATAGAATAATAATGTAAACAAAAATGAAATCAAAGAAAATGAACAAATTTTACAAATATATGATTTTAATTTATTAAATAATAATTTAAATAATAAAGAATCACAAAGTTTAATCAAAAATAAAAAATTAAAATTATAAATAATAATAATGATTATAAAATTAACAAAAATTTAAAAATATATTTAATAAAATGGATTTAAAATGTAAATATTGTTCTGCAATGTTTTGGAAAGAAGAAATTAAAAAATTTAATTGTTGTCAAAAAGGAAAAATAATTTTATCACCGTTGAGTAAATATGATGATAAATTAAAATCTTTATTATTTTATGATAAAACCTTTCGATATTTAATTAGATATTATAATAATTTATTTAGTTTTGCGACATTTAATGCAAACGTTATACATAATAATGAAAAAGCAATTTACAATTTAAAAATTCAAGGACAAATATGTCACAGCATGCCAAATAATTTATTTCCAAAAAATAAAGAAGATCCAATTTGTGGTCAATTATATATATATGATGACGTAACTGCTATTGAAAAAAGATTAAAAAATAATGAAAAATTAATTAAAGAACATATGTATACAATAACTAAAATAATGAATAATAATCCAATAGCAAAAAAATTTAAACATTTACATCAAATAGCTAATATAGAAAAAATTCCTAATTATAAATTATATTTTTTAAGAAAAAATAATAAACAAAAACATACTTATAATAAACCTTTAACATCAGAATGTGGAGCTATAATTGTATCCAATTCAGGTATGCCAGATAATTATGATTTATGCATATATCCTAATAATAATTGTAAAGAAAAAGTTAATTCTACATATTTGAATAAATTATCTCACCATGTAGATCCAATGGTATTTCCTTTATTATTTCCTAATGGTGATTTAGGATGGAGTATAGGATATAATAAACGTCCTAATTTAAAAAATGAAAAGTTAACGATTCTCCAATATTATTTATATAGAACAGCATACAGAAAAGATGAAATGAATTTTAATCCAATTTTATATTGTAGTAGATTAACACAACAATATATTATTCATGCTTATATAATGATAGAAAATAACAGAATGAACTTTTTACGTAATAATCAAAAACAATTACGTATAGAATGTTATCAGGGTTTATTGGATCACGTTAAAAATAGTGCTTTAAACATTTCAAAAAATTTTGAAATTAAAGAAAGACTAGGAAAACCTTTTTATTTTACCAGCTACATATATTGGAAGTCCAAGATATATGCAACAATATTATCAAGACGCTATGGCAATAATGAGAAAAGTAGGAAAACCAGATTTATTTATTACAATAACATGTAATCCGAAATGGAAAATAATAAAATTAATAAAATTATAATTAACTAATAAAATTATAGAATATAAAACAACATTAAATGAACCAATAAATGAATTTTATCTAAATCAAAATTACGAAATATATTCAAGATATTTATTGAACATTGCACACATTTTAAAAAAAATATTATGATATATTTTTTTAAATTTATTATTTATTTAAATTATAAATTCAATATTTTTATGAAATGTTTAATATTTTATTAAGATTAAATTTTATGAAAGAAAAATTGATATATTTCTAAAATGTAAAATTAAGTGAAAAGATATCAAACAGGAATTATAACAAAATAATCCTTTAAATCTTAAAAATCTTAAATTTATATTTAAATATATCAAACATTATGTTGAATTAATATAATGAAATAATTAAAAATTATTTTTTTAATATTTAATGTAATATTTACATAAAATATTAAACATTATATAAAACTATTAATAATTAATAATTTAAAAATTTTGATATATTTATAAAATGTCAGATTAAGAAAAAAGATATCAAACAGGAATTATAACAAAATAATCCTATAAATCTTCAAAATCTTAAGTATACATTTAAATATATCAAATGATAATATTAAAAAATTTTACTAAAAAATTTATGATTTCACAATGATAAAAATCTAAAAAATATAAAATTTAAGGTTGTGTAAAAACCAACTTAATCTATATTTCATAAATAATGATTAAAATTTATTAATAATTTTTTTCAGATATTTTACATAAATAATTAATATTATGTATTTTTTTTCATGTTTCTATGTCAATAATAAAAATTTAATAAAAAATGTACAATTATATAATATTATGTATAATATAAAAATATATTATAATAAAAAAATTTGCATAAGTGTTATATTTTATATTGATATGATAACTATAATGGAGGTTGGCGAGTGGAACGAGCAGGGGGGTACCCCCCCCCTAGCCAAAATTATTTTCAGGAGGATATAAATAAATAAATTTGTAGAGATACCACCAAAGACGCGTTAGGTCTTTTTATTAATGGAAGCCTTCACCAGTAGCCATAAAAATCATTTTGTTTTATAATTTATATGTTTTATTTAATTTTTTATATTATTTTGAATAATTTAAAAAATTGTTTTTCATAATCATTTTAAAATAAAGAAAATAAAAATTTTTTCAAAAAAATTTTTGTATTAATTCTAGCATTAATTAATTTTAATATAATGAATTATATATTATTATGTTAAGTTTTAAGTTTGTATATTTAAATACATACATTATTATATTGTGGGGGGCAGTGGAGGGTCGTGGGGGGTGCCGTGGGGGTGCTGTGGAGGGGCGTGGAGGGGTGTGGAGGGGTGTAGAGGGGTGCGGGGGTGTGGAGGGGTGTGGGGGGGTGGGGGCGGGGGTGTGGGGGTACTTAGAATAAAAGCAACAATAAAAAATATCGTAATATTTTAAACAATTCTACGTTATTTTGTGGAGGGTCGTGGGGGGGTGCCGTGGGGGTGCTGTGGAGGGGCGTGGAGGGGTGTGGAGGGGTGTGGAGGGGTGTGGAGGGGTTCGGGGGGGGGTTGGAGGGGTGTGGGGGGTCAGAGGGTTAATTTTTCATATAACTATATAATATAGGTAGATATATATATATATATATATATATATATATATATACACATTTATTGATATATTGTTTTTTTTTTTAATTTTCCAATTTTCTCTGGTATTACTGGAAATTCCATGTCTGTGAAATCTAATTTATTTTCATATGATTCATATGAAGATACTTCACTAGTATTTGACTCAACTGGATACAATGCTGACAATACTGCTCATTTAAGGACGTTGCTCTGCCATGATTATTTTCAGCAGTAATCTGAATTATCGATATTTAGTTGAAACTTGGCAACATTATGCGTTATTCATTTTTGCTACACAATGTATAAAAATTTGATTATTGGCTATAGATATTTATACACTATCCCCGTATTATCCGATTCATGTGTAATGCTTTATGAATTTTTATAAATAAAATGCTACATTTTTTATAATGAAATGAACGCTTACCATATTAAATGATTTCAGAATAATCAAAATACTTTTATTTTTGTTGATATATTATTATATAGAATGTGAAATGATATATAACCTACATTTTTGACATGTCGCCGAATATCGTTCTCTCTTTCTCTCTTTTTTCTATTACAGAACGACGTTGCCAAGTTCATCTCAAATGTATTATTTTGACAATGTTTTATTGAATATTTTAATGAAAAGCCTTATTACATGCGTTAAAACTTTAAGGGTTAAATCATCAAATATTTTTTATTTATTATTAAAAGATTATTTAAATGTGTCATTTCTAAGAGGTTTTATTGATGATTTTAAACGTAGTTCCATATAACCACGTGTTAAACCTCCTATTTTTTTCTTATATCTCTCAGTTATTAGTATTATAAGGTAGGTCGAAAAACGCGTGTGAGTTCAAAATACAGTAAACTATCATAATTCCAAATTTCAGCAATTTCTGTCATTATTTTATTTTATTTTAATGGGCAACGTCCTTAAAACAAGCATCATCAAAATATTTCACATTAATACATGCATGTTTTGATTCTATTACTTTTGGAAGAGAAATGTATGAGCCACTATGTAGTGGATTATATTTGTTTATACACTGAAAAAATTCTAGGACTCATGCTGCCTTTGTTAGGTCAAAAATAAAGGAGCGCTGCTAGCTTCGTGTGCCGGGGTAAAATTTGCCCTCGTCAAAGCGAAAACACGGCTTAGTTAGAAGCAGCTGTTATCTTTTGCGATAAGAGCGCCTCTGTATTTAGAAAAAAGCACATATTTGCGGTAAACACTGAAGAGGGGTGATGCTCTTTTTCGTCTTCGGGCAAATTTTGCCAAGTGACAAGACTTACTGCTGTCTTGTGTTTCATTAGTGATGTTCTATTCACAAGAGAGCAACAGAATGCTAAAATTTTTTTCAGTGTATGAACACACAAATTAATAATAGCACGTAATGACCATCCTGATTCTTTTTGTTGGAATTCTTCAATATCTCTTTGTATAGGTTCTTGTACATTATTAAAAACCATTCTTTCAAATCTGTTGTCTTTAGAATTGTCTTGGTTTTCGTATTAAAATATTTCATTTCACTGGTCTCAAATTCAGCTTTTATAATAACATATTCGATACCCAGCACTGTGATGCCAGAGATAAGACGAAGCTGCATAGAAACTGTAATGTATGTACTTTCCAGTGTTACGTCATACTGAGATAAAAAGAAACTGCATTTTAGCTAGATAGTTGATCTGTAATGCTTATACTTATAAGAGCACATGCGTGCGACAAAGTGTAATGCTAGTGACGTCATACAGAGATAAGACGAAGTTTCGTTTTAGGGGCCCAAACAATCTTGTCCTTGACCTCCCTCCTCCACTCCCAACTCTATACATTTCAGTATGTGAGCTACAATGTTCTCATCTCCTATCTCTTACTCTAAAATATTATTATTATTATTATTATAAATTATTCGTACATTTCATTATGGGCAAGTGTAAACTACAATTTTTTTCCTTATCATCCTATTTTATTTAAACTCTAAAAACATTCTAGATTTAATAGTAAACTTCATTATTATACAACAAAAATTAATTTCTATATGTAACGAATAGCGTGTAAAAGAGAATTTAGAATTAAAATAGTTGGAACGATTCTAAGAATTCGAACGCTTATCGTAAAGCAACTGATTTTCTCTCTGTCTCTTTCTTGCCTTCGTAAAGCAACTGACTTTCTCTCTATCTCTTTCTCGCCTTCACAAACAAGTAACTTTCTTTCTATCCCCTTATCATCTTTAGGCTCTTATAGAAGGAACATATGTATAGAAAATATATATATATATATATATATAATGCATGACCTATGTTATAGTTCTTTCTATCCTTCTTTTACTCGTTTAAAATGAGTTTATACCCAATAATATAAAATAAGACTCTCTTCAATAATCATGTTAAAATTTTTAAAGATTTAACATTTACTCTCATCAGCGGCGGCGGGCGGGCGGGCGCGGGCCGGGGGAAATTCGCTTATCAACGCGGATCGTGGGAATTCGCTTATCTACGCAGGCGGTGATTCGCCAATCTACGCGGCGTGGGTCGCGGTGATTCGCTTATCGACGTGGCGCGGATTGCGGTGATTCGCTTATCGACGCTGCGCCGGAGCTCGCACGCCAATGAGCGCTAACATGGCGCGCAGGCGCGGAGTGAATTTCTTATATCGCGCGACAGGTCATTATTTTTTGCACCTGCACAGGTGAGCTGATGGGCGGAGGAGTGGGGGTTTCCAGAACTGTCTTTGTCTACCTACTCAAGAATGAGCTTTTGCGTTTTGAAGATAAATATGACAGTTTTTTTGAAAGTTTTTAATTCTACTATAAAATGCTATTGGACTTTATACTCTGTAACCATTTATTTTGAAGTTATAAAACTTTTTATGTTTTCTGATTTTTATAAAACTTTTGACAAAAATATTACGCAAGTTTATGGATTTTTTTAATTATTTTTTTATTGAATGAAAATAGTTAAGAAAGTACAAACAAGAATTTTCATTTTTATTTGTTAAATATAAAAGACAGGGACAATATATATCGGTGTCATTAACCTAAATTGCAGATAAATCAAATTAAAAGTATACACTTGACAACTATTCAATTTATTTCAATATTTGTAATAATTAAAATTAAAATTATTATTCAAATAAGGTATAATATTTAGAATGTTTAAAAAAATACAATACTATTTGAAACCCAAACAAAAATATAGTTTTTTAAAAAGTTTGTTTACTTAATTTAAGAACTTAAATTCAAACCTTATTTTTCGGATTGTAAAATCAACAGTATATACTTCACGATTGGTTATAGTATTATAATGGTTTCTATAAATAGTTTTTTTTAAAGATAAATTTCAAATATTTGAAATATTGTAAATAAAAATGTTTATAAATTTATATATTTAAACAAGTTAATTTTATGTTCAATTAAAAAAAATTAGTAAAAGAAAAAATTCTCGATGATTAAACAATTAATTCGAATATTTTTAATAGTTGAATTTTAAAATAATTACTAAGTTTAAAAAAAAATACTTTGTACAATGAAACATGAGAATTAAATTTAAGAATCTAATTTATATTCCTGAATACACAAATATTCTTTGGATTTTTTGTTATACATAAGATTTTAGAATTCTATTTACTTATGTTTTAGGTTATTTTAGTGTAGTAACAGAATGCTTAAGTTCAGTTTACAATAAATAATTGAATTGAATAGCTGAATAATATAATTAAATGAATACCAACTTATAAAGAAATTAATGACGGGACTCTCGTACGTCTACGTAGCAGCCGTAGCAAACGCGTCCAATACAAAACGAATTAAAAACAATGCATGGGACAGAAAGTGGCTGTCGAGTGAGAGTAAGTCAGTTCAACACGCTACGGGACTGGAGGGGGGCATGCGCCTGCTAATACAAAGTCCTTTGTATGAGCCTTATTAGCTGCTGCAGTTGATGAGACTTTCAAACAACACAAGATGAGACTCGCACAATATAATAATGAGTTAATTCGTGTCGTACGTTTCGTTGTACTAATTAAAGTGGTTGATATGACTTTTAATGTCTGAGCTACTGCTTAAGTTTGTTCTAAATCGATGAACAAAAGTAGGCTTCGATTTCTTGGGACTACAAGTCTCCAATATTTCTTTCCGTGTAGAAGCGTACTCTTAAGTGGAAAATTTCTGCCAAAAATGAGTTGCGCAGCTACTGAGGGCAACACTAGATTCCATGTATTTTTATATCTATATATATCATATGCATAGATATACAAACAATGTTAGAGTGTTACCCAGCGTTTTGGATGAAAAATTTGACCCAGAAGTATCCTTCTATAAGCGTCTTTGATGTTACTGAGAAAATGTATACAAGTGTATATTTTGCAAAAAACACACTCGCTTATACGCTTACGTATATATATGTATACAAATGTGTACGTATATGCGTGCACATTTCTATACTCGTATAAATAAATAAAATTAATTTAAAAGAAATTAATGAAAAAAAATGAATTTTTTAAATGAAAAAATAACTAAAAAGTAAAAATAAATAAATAAAAAATAATTAAAGAAAACGTTTTTATTAAAAAACAGAAAATAAAAAAATAAAAAGTTTAATATTTTAAACAAGTTTTTCCTTTTCCGAAAAAATAATTATTAAGTTATATCATCCTATCACGTTTTCATAAAATTTCCAGAAATAATCTTTTTAGATCATGTAAAAAGAATTTGTATTCAGGCATTTCTGTTGTTATAAGCCTATAGAAAATTTCATGCAAAAATGTTCATATGAATTTCTATAAATTTTTATTCAGATTTCACACAGAGTATCCTACATAATATAATTTAGCATTTTTTGAAAATTATTTTTATAAAGTTTCTTATGGAGTTTTTCATAAGAGATGAGCGTAATCCTCTATAAAATTCTTTAAGATTTCATATAGAAAAGCCTGTATGAAGTTCTGCAGAAAATCATGTCCTGCACGAATCTCCTTAAAAGTTTTTAGTCATACCCTTTGTATTTTTGAAAAAATAACATACATAAAATATTATAGTATCTGTTATAGATCCTGCCATAATTTTCTCTGCTGATAAAAAAACAAAATTTTTATCATATTTATTTTAGAAAAAGTGATACTTACTCTACAAGATCCACCTCCATGTTTTTCCTTCCACCACTTCGTTTTTAATATATGAAGTTTCCCTTCCTCTTGCAATTTCAAAATTGCTCCACTTATTGCTGTCCTATATGGAGAATCTGAAATGTATAAAATTTGATCGTAGAAGAAGATATTAATAAAAAATTCTCCGAAATCAAAAAATATATTTCTTAAAATTAAAATCATTCTATCGCAATGTATTTTGATTTGCAAAACACAAATCTGCTGTAATAAATTAAAGTCGCTAAGTGAGATTTTGAATATATTCCTAAAAAGCAGACAAAAATAAATTTTTTTAAAAAAATACTCTATAAAAATATATTACTTTCGCGATTAATGCCACATCATTAAAAATTGACAATTTGCAGAAAAATAAGATGAAATTCACTTGGATTCTCACTTGAATTTTCATCTGAATTTTCACTTGAATTTTCATCTGAATCCTCACTTGAATTTTCATCTGAATTTTCACTTAAATTTTCATCTGAATTCTAATCTGAATTTTGATTTATGTTTCAAATATATTTCAAAATCATCAGGTAAATATTGTATAGAATTTATCTGAATCTGAAATAACTAAGCTTTTTTTATCACAGTGCAATATTCCCAGACTAAATAAGAATAAATATCAATTAGAATTTGCGCAAATTTTATGTACACTCCATGCGCATCTATACTATAAATATTTCAAGATGTAAATAGAATTTGTCTGAATTAAAAAAAATTTTGGTTTGATAATCGTCTAAAATTTTTGTGTATTCTACCTAAAAAAGAAAAATAAAAAAAACAAAGTCGTATAGCTGCACAGATAAAGACCAATATAAAGGGTATCCTGAATTAAGATAGGCGAAATGCCCTTAATTTTTTTTTGGCTCCTAAATAGGATAAAAGCATTTCGTTTTAGCATGAAATGAAGAGTCAGGGTAGTCCACGGACTCAAATAATTTTTTCCCTAGCCAGAGACCCTAAAAATCCTATTTTTTACGTTTTATTCTATATTTTGCGTTGGAATTAACAAACCGACTTAAAAATTTATAACATAACCTCAAAAAACATTATTCAATATTTAAAATGCAATTTTGACCATGCAGGTAAATGGCAAATCTTTTTTATTTTATCTTATAGAGTGGAAAAAAATATAAACATTATATATTTTCGTGGATTTGATTCTACTGGTGCCCCATGTTGAAAAATGAGAAAAACCGTTTTTTCGCTGATTTAAGCACTAAAATACAGCATTTTGTTTCTTGTTCTTGCGTTCTAACGACCAAGAACAATTCTTGACAACATATAATGTTATTATATTTTTGTGGAATTTTTTCCTTTTAATTCAGAGCCCAACATAACCTAAAAAAAAATCACTCCACAAAATGCGATTTTAATCACTTTGACAAACTGCAGCACAAAATTCAATTCGCTTATCTTGTAGGGTAGGGAAAAATACGTCCTGGATATGTATGTATGCATGTATGCATGTATCTTCCTTCCGTAATTTTTGTACGACAAAACTGAAATGTTAATACGATCGAAAGAATAGACATTTTCATTATGTGTATATTCATTTAATAACGCAATGCTGTTAATTTCGAACTCATATTTGTTGAATTATCCATACTTAATTTTATCATATCCTTAGTTAGATTTTATCCATTTTTCCGTAAAAATTTTACGAGGTATAGCTGGTTTAGCCAATGGATGTAGACAGTTGGTGGTATCAATTTTTTCATAAAATTCTTACAGGGTGTAAGTAGTTTAGCTATTGGAAATACAGAATTATTAAGAGCAGGTCGTATATCTCTGTCCTTTTCTAATCAAAGAATTAATTTTTTTGCAAAAACTAACAATTGTAGCAAAAAATAAGAAGATATCCCCATTTTTTATAATAAAAAGCAATATTTTCTTTTGAGGAAAAATTATTTTCATTGCTTCGTTTTTTAGAAAACTTTGAAAAACCGAATTGTCTATCCTAACCTCTATTTTTTAGGTTTTTCAAGGTTTTCTTCAAAACGAATCGATGAAAATAAGTTTTCCTCATCAAAGAAAATATTGCTTTTTATTATACGAGATGGGGCCATCTCCATATTTTTTGCTACAATTATTAGTTTTTGCAAAAAAATTAATTCTTTGATTAGGAAAGGAAAGAGATATAAGACCTGCTCTTAACATCGGGCTATTGTTTAGAAGAGAAATTCAATTTTTTGGATAAAATTTCTCTCATATCTACGATGCTGGAATAGTAAATACTGTTCTGCAGTCTCTGCAGTCTGCAACGTAGTAGATATATCAACTCAAACTTTATTACATAATACCAGTTTCTTTTTTTTTAGTGAAACTTCTTTACCGACGGTATATACCTTCAATAAGCGATGTATACAAAAAATTATATGGAAGTAAATTGATTTCATAACGCTAGATGCAACGGAACTAATGAAACGAAATGTATGTATACCGGAGGCGCGTCCGTGCCTTCACGGCAAAGTAAGGTACTATAAACATATAGAAAAAAACTCGCAGAACTGGCTTGATGTCAAACGCAGATACATTATATGTATACATGCATACTATTTATACAATACAAATCTAAATGAATAAAAAAAGCAATAGTGGCTTGCAGTTTTCCTTTTCTTTCTTTCTTTCTCTATAATATTTGATGGTGCGCCCCTCTCTTCTCTTCATTGTTTAAACGTGCATAAAAATAGTTATAATAATTAAATGAACATTTATGAGTTCTATAACTTCGTTAAGAATTTTCACTTCTGTCGGCTAGTCCCAAAGACTGCGACACCGGTTTTCTGATTCATTTAAAGCCAGTTAAACCAGTAGATTTATATTACGTACATTAAAGTATCATACATATTATATAATATACAGTTACTTGCTACAACCGAATTCACATAAAAGCGTTTTGTACAGTAAAAGAGAGTGTGATTCGCATATTTTCTTTTTTAATATAATTTTGATTGGAAAGTTCTATATATTTAGTCCTATTTCTTTAAAGAACTCTAATATTTGTAGGCACGCTTTCATGTTTGGTTCATAAATAATTAAAAGGATCTTTGGAGGAGCGGACGAATTTCAAGATTTTAATTAAAATTATAATTTTTTTCTTTCCTTTTCATACAGTGTGCATTGCCAAATGACATGATTCAAGTCCTCTGATTTGTTGCATTTGCATTTATTTGATTCTGTAATGCCTATTCGGGCTAAAGAAGCAGCTTGATTCTAATGATTGAAGCGCATTCTACTTATGGACAATGGTAGCCTTCTTGGATCAGAATCGGAAGAGGCGTTAAGAAACTATGATGTAACAAACAAACATACACTACCGGTCAATTTATTAAAGAAAATTTATTAAAATAAAGAGTTTTATATCTTTGAAACTAATGATCACATCTTCAAAATCCAAACGGCGTTTGAAAGATTGATCAAAAATCTTTAAAATAAAGTAAGTCTGGTATATAAAAAAGTCATTTTCTAATTGATTATAGCAATGTAAGAAAAAATTTTTTTACTAATTTTTTTTTGCTTACATAAAAGTGAATGCCATTTTTATGAAAATTATGATATCAAAAAAATACCAAATTGGTTTTAATACTCTAATAGTCCTCTTTAAAATGAGCTAAGTGAAATGTTTCCTATGACTTTTTAAACCACAATTATGATGATTTTTCGAAAAAAAGACCTATTTTTTCAATCATGATTATCTCATAAACTAAGAAAGATAGAAAATTTTATATTAAAGCAAAAATGTTTTATTTTTAGTCTAGAATATATATCTTCAGTGACCAATAAGTTTCAAGAAAAAAATTTTTTTTTCACTCATTTGATTTAAAATTTTTACTAATTTTTCATGAATTTCCCCTAAAAAAATTATCTGAAAAATTTTTTTTCTAAAACTAATTGGTCACTAAATATATATTCTATTCTATCTTTGGGGTTTAACCACCTACAGCCTATTTGGCCTAGTAAGTGACACCTCGACCACCTTTATGTTCCGGTGTTTTCGCGTTCGAAACCATACCTCATTTTTCCTAACTTCGGTAGGTGGTGCTCGATCGTGCAGGCCTACTTAGGCGGGGAGCATAGCTCAACCCATCCTTTTTAGCGCATCGGGAGCTCCACACCTACCCGGCAGAACGGTCCGGCTCAACTATAATAGTGGAACAGTCGCTTTCTGCCTTACCAGCCTTCGAGTGACTTTCGTCGGTTTTTGTTAAAACCGAGAAAAGTCCCTCAGGGGTGGTCCACCGCAGTGTCAGTGAGCTCAGGATATCCTCCACTTTCAATATTTAAATTAAATAATGGAGAAAAAATCCCGACCTCACCGGGATTCGAACCCCGGCCCTCTGCATGAGAGTCAGATGCTCTAGCCCCTGAGCCACCGCGGCTCTTCACTAAATATATATGACTGATTCCATTCAGATTCATGCAGGCCGTCATTGATCGAATTTCTTTTTCTTCTAAGTAATGAAAATACCTTCTATTATGTATATAAAGATAAAATTAACCTCGTAAAACGCTCAAAAAATTTTTTTTTCAACTACAGCAATTCTAGTGTTGGATGTAAAAACAAAAATTCAAAAATTGAAAATGAACCTCTACTTTTGAATGACTATAGCTCCGTCAATTTTTAACCTTTTTGGGCCTTATTTCGACGAAAGTGTGCGGAATTCTGTCTTGTTTTAAATGCATTCTCGATTTTTGTAATACAATTTGATCTCACTGAGTTATTTACGAAAAACCGAAAAAAGCGATTTTTTTCAAACACGATTTCCTCAAAAACTATATATTTTTTTTTTAATTTTCATATGATTTTATACATGGGAAATACTAACTTTAAGGGAAGGTGAGAATATGCGATTTTGCCTTATTTTTTTTTAACAGATTTTTAAACGTTTTTTTTATATTTTCGATTTTAAAACATTGATACCATGGCGCATCGTACTATTTTTCCAACTTTACGTGTTCTTACAACTATTTTGATGCTTTTATTTATTAAAGTATCAAAAATATCAACAATAATCTTTAAAATAAACCCCGGATCGAATATTTTGATCGATTAGAACCGAAGTTATGACGATTTCAAATTTAAAAAAAAATGCTGAAACTTTAAATACATATGATATTTACATTGAGGAAACGCAATTTTTGTTAAAGATTAAAATCTGAAGATAAAAATTTTTCAATTTAAAAAAAAAGTTATTTTGATGAAAGAATACATAACCATTTATCCTCTTTTTATGGTACATTATTATAATAAAAATTTTTTTTCTTGAAGAATATAATTTTTTTATCAGTTTGAATTTCGCGCCTAGAATTTGAATTTATTTTGTAGGGAGTTGACGCATGTCACTACTAGGTGGCGATGATTCGTTCTTTGTTTAATAATGATACAAACAACTATTAACTGTCAATAATGCTTTTTATTGCTGGTTAATCATACAACGTTTCAGTCATATTTATGATGACCCTTTTCAAGTGCAAAAAATTGATTTAAATCAATTTACATAACTATGAGTGACATTCTTTTCCTGAAACATAACATATAAATACATATAATTTTTTTACTTGATAAAATTTACAAAATCAATGACAATTAAAATATCAAAGTCTCAATTATAACCTTTCAACTCTCCAAAACTAATAATAAATATTATGAAATCCATTAGAAAACAATTTTACAATAAACATTGCTATTTAAACAATTAATAATAGAAACCATTACGTAGTATAGGTTTCAGTCTATAGTATAAATAAGCTATAAAGAAACACGATCAAACAAGAAGCAGTGAAGTCGTTCACAATAATAGTTAAACAGAAATCATAAGGAGGATAACACAATTGTGAGCTACCAAGTTAAAAGATATTTATGTAGTAGGGCGCTGTTGTCGTATGTACCCATTAGCATATGCGTGTGTGTACTTTGAATTAAATGTATTAATTATAAAAAGAATAAGAATAAAAGAGAAAGCGTAAAGAACAATTTGAAAAATTAATTATAGTAAACTAATGAATACTAATATAATTATATACATATATACATATATATATATATATATATATATATATATATATATATATATATATATATATAACTAGGGGTACCCCCCTGCTCGCACTGCTCACAACCCCCAGTTGTGCTATAAATATAATTATATATTAAACATTTAAATCATTTTTAAATTTTTAAATCATTTTTTTTTAGTTTTGTTGATAATTTAGTATATTATTTGATATATCGTAATGATTTTGAGTTTTATAAGATTTATAGGATTATTTTGTTATAATTCCTTTTTATATCTTTTTCTCATTTTAAACATTTTATGAGATATATTAAAAATTCATACTAAAATTTATAAATTTATTATGATATTGTAAATGAAATTATTACATGATCATTATATCATATTTTATTTAAAATTTAGTTATTTATATAACAAATAAATAAATAAAATAATTTTAAATTATTTTATACTTACTTATATTACATTTACCTGTATAAAAGTTATGAATATGTTTTTTTATTTATTGTTGTTAGTAGTTAAATTATTTATTTATTAAAATTTCGATTTATAAATTTTAAATAATCATAACTTTTAAATATTTTAGTTAATTTTTAAATATTTTATTTTTTTTTATTTTTAATAATATTGATAATGTTTAAAAATTTTTTTTAAATTTATTATTATATATTGAAATATTTATGATTTATTTTAATTTTTCATATTTTATTAATAATGTTAGCTAATCTTAATAAATATTTAGAATAAATTTCATGACTTTGATTAAAGTAATATTCTGCTATTGGTTTGCGTATATTTATTTTATATTTTATAATTTCATTCGCATAATATTTATATTACTCTGGTACTTCATTCCAATTTTTAAATTCAAATTGTTCATTATTTTCCTCTATATATGAATTAATAATGTTATTTAATTCAGAAATTATTGTATTGTTTATTGAACTATTATTATCTAGACTTTCTAAATAATATTCATATTCTTCTTAAAAATTTAAATGTTCTTCAATTTGATCATTTAAATTTTCCATCAAAATGGATTTTATTTAATCATTTGTTGATCATTAACATTGTCAATTTCAACATCATTAATTGGATTCCATTCCATCTTTTTTTTTTATTTATATATTATTAAAAATTTTTAATGTTTATAATCAATATAAATATAACCTGAAAAAAAATAAAGTTTAATTAA
Source organism: Anastatus disparis (assembly GCA_017163975.1). Taxonomy (NCBI): domain Eukaryota; kingdom Metazoa; phylum Arthropoda; class Insecta; order Hymenoptera; family Eupelmidae; genus Anastatus; species Anastatus disparis. The sequence goes on along the minus strand of JAFFSR010000045.1, from coordinate 39,017 downwards.
TAAAATAATTTATAAAAAATTTATTTAAATAACATTAAATTTTTGTTAAATTATAATAAAATTATTTTTTTAATATTTCTTTCCAAACTATGTTAGGTACAATATCTCTGTTTTTCGATTCATTTTGAATATATATTTTATTTACATTTTTACAACGTGAAAGAGTTATTTGTGCTTCTATGTTATATTTGAATAATTTAGTTATTTTTAATCGCGTTTCATTACATAATCCATTTTTTATACTTAAATTTCGAATTAACATAATTATGGTATTTACTTTTAATTTCAGTTCCTGTGGAGGTAATCCTTCTCTTATGTTATTTAACATTTCTATTGAATAATTCAAATGAATATTATCATCCGTTTGATCTACACCTTTGTAAAACAAATATAAATAGTTATTAATCTTGAAAGTTATATAAATTTAAACATAAATATTAATATCAATTAATTTTAAAAGTTGTATAAATCAATACTATTAAAGGTTTGTAATGTAAGATGGTGTGGAAATCTGAATCCTCAACACTATATGCTTATTTTTATTTTAATACAATAAAATATTTATAATATGAACAAATTATTAAAAATCATTATGTTTTCAACAAATGAATTAATTATAGTGTTGAGGAATTGTAATAGAATTAATTTAAATTTATATTTATTAATTTCAGATAAACTATGTAAAAAATGGTAATAAGATATCTGATGAGGCACATGTTTTTCATTTTAAATATTATAAATTGTAATTTTATTCAACTACTTTCGAGTTTTCAACAAAAAAAAATTAAAATTTTTATATTTTTATGTAATATTATACATAAATAGAATATAATAAAAAAATATAAAACTATATTATCCAGTATTTGATGGCTCTAAAAGGTTGTAAGGGGGATTGTAAGGGGGTTGTGGGGGGGGGGGGGGTAATGATCGATAACATAAAATAACGTGAATTTACGTTATTTAATTAATAAAAATCGTGTGGGGGGCTGTGGGGGGGCTGTGGGGAGCTGTGGGGGGGTGGGGGGCACCGACTGAATTTTGGTTCATATAACTATATAATATAGAGAGATATATACACACACACACACATGTACATATACACACAAAAACATCACATGTCAAAATAAGAAACATTATCAACTCCGATTCTCAATCCTAAAGTCACCAGCAATATAATCTTTAAAAACAGTTAACAACTTTTGTGTATCAAACATTCTATTGATATTATTCTTGTGAATGTGTATATTAATCATTTCAGATACCAATCTTTTATAGTAATTGCACTCATTATCAAGGATTTTAACAGTATTAATATCAAAATTCATACTATGACCGGTGTTTAAAACATGAGTATAAAGGGCCGATCTTTCACGTTTATGCAAACAATCAGACCTATGCTCCTTAATTCGAGTTTCAAGAGTTCTACTGGTCTGCCCAATGTAACAACCATTACAATCATTGCAGTTTATTTTATATACAACATTATTTTTCAATGATTTTTTTGTGATATCCTTACCCAATTGTGAATTGCACTTAATTTTGTTGTTAAGACTAAAAATTAATTTAAAATTGAATTTTTTACATATGTTTTTAAATGCAAATTCATGGGACTTTGAATAAGGAAATACAATTATATTATTAGACTCTGAATGATATTTATCATTTAAATTGTGGTGACTATGTTTATTTTGAATAATTCTTTTGTCAATATACTTATTTATAAACTCTATTGGGTAATAGTTGCAAATAAACATCCTTCTAATAATATTGAAATTCTTCACATGACACCTTGTGTCTGAGAGTTTGAGAACTTTATCCACCAACGAAAACACTATGCCAATCTTTTGAGAAATAGGTCCATGAGAATGGAAGTTCAAGTATTGTCCCGAGAGAGTGTCCTTGAGATACCAATCCGTAGTGATGTTGCTTTTATCATTGAAATCAATGTTGACATCTAAGAAGTGCAAGGTGCCGTTTACAGGTTTTTCCAACGTGTGTTGTATGTGCTGATCAACAGAATTAAAAGCAGTAAGAATCTTGTCAATGTCACTACTCCTAGCACAAATTAAACTATCATCGACATATCTTCTGTAAAACAAAATGGAATCCTTTAGACCTTCAAAACTATGAAGTTCAACATCTTGCATGACAATTTCAGCAAGAATAGGACTTAATGGGCTTCCCATAGCACAACCGAATATTTGCTTGTAAAATTTACCATCAAAGGTAAAATAATTATTATTCATGATAAAACTTATTACATCAAGAAACTCACGAAGAGACAAATCAGTGTGTCTATACAAATAAGACCATCTTCTCTCAATTGAAGCGGAAATAGCACCTATGTGGACGTTGTTATATAAAGCAACAACATCAATGCTAAAGAGTGAACTATCTTCAGGTATTTTTAAATTCTTTAAATCATCAATCAATTTATAACTGTTTTTTAGAGTGTGATTGTTATGAGGAATATATTTAGAAATAAACATTGCAAAAATTTTAGCAATTTGATAAGTGGGTGAGCCAATGGTGGATATTATAATTCTCATGGACTTATCACTTTTATGCAGCTTTATCAAACCATAACATTTTGAAAGGACACTTTTATTTGTAGTACTATTAAATAACTTTCTATTGTTACTATTATCATTGTTGTTTTTATCAGTAAAAATTGATTTATTATTAAGTTTCTTGATAATATTATTTGTAGATCTCTCCAGCATAGGCAAAGGATCTCTATTGATTTTTTTATATAGTAATTCATTATTTAAACATTCAGTGACCCTGCGATTATAGTCTTGAGTGTTGAAAACTACAATAGAACCACCCTTATCAGCTCTTGAAATTTTTAGGTCAGAGTTACTATTGAAAATCTTATTTGTGTTATTTATATTATTCATAAGACGATTGTTCTGGATGTCATTACTATTACGTCTGCTAACAATAGTAGATTTGAGAATTTGTTTGCAAAACTTTTCATGTTCACATTCTTCCAAGTGAGACATAATATTCAGGCTCTTCATAACATTCAACTTAAATTTATTACTATTGTTATCACTAAAATTAAATTTAGGACCCAATTTTAATGTATCCAAAACATATGAAGGTAGAGAGCAGTCAGATAGATTAACAACAATTTTTTTATCAATTCTGGTTTCATAGTTGTTGTTTAGATGAAGATTACTACTTGACTTATTATTAGCTGAGTTAACACAGGTCAGACAATCCTGATTTCCAATATCATTAAAATTTTTTAAATTATTTTTATAAGGTTCATTGTGGAAATATTTATTATAATATCTATAATAAACTAGTCCAAATTTATTAAGCAGCCTATTGTTAATATTTTTAGAATGTGAATAAACTTTGTTGTGAGTGAACTTAGTAATCAGATTGATAGTTTCATTGTCAAAAAAATTTTTCAATTCCTCAGTTATATTATTTTCTAATTTCATTAAGTAACGTAGTTGTAAGTTTTCATCCTTGATCTCAAAATTTTTTGTCATATACTTGATAGTTGAAAAAATTCAATTTGTTTATATTTTTGGTAACATAGTCTATGTGTGGAGGAAAAAGATTATGGTACTTATATAAAATAAGAAATTATATTTTAAGTCTAGCTTTCATTATATCCATCTTATCAATATCCATCTTATGTTATGGTTTGATAAAGCTGCATAAAAGTGATAAGTCCATGAGAATTATAATATCCACCATTGGCTCACCCACTTATCAAATCGCTAAAATTTTTGCAATGTTTATTTCTAAATATATTCCTCATAACAATCACACTCTAAAAAACAGTTATAAATTGATTGATGATTTAAAGAATTTAAAAATACCTGAAGATAGTTCACTTTTTAGCATTGATGTTGTTGCTTTATATAACAACGTCCACATAGGTGCTATTTCCGCTTCAATTGAGAGAAGATGGTCTTATTTGTATAGATACACTGATTTGTCTCTTCGTGAGTTTCTTGATGTAATAAGTTTTATCATGAATAATAATTATTTTACCTTTGATGGTAAATTTTACAAGCAAATATTCGGTTGTGCTATGGGAAGCCCATTAAGTCCTATTCTTGCTGAAATTGTCATGCAAGATGTTGAACTTCATAGTTTTGAAGGTCTAAAGGATTCCATTTTGTTTTACAGAAGATATGTCGATGATAGTTTAATTTGTGCTAGGAGTAGTGACATTGACAAGATTCTTACTGCTTTTAATTCTGTTGATCAGCACATACAACACACGTTGGAAAAACCTGTAAACGGCACCTTGCACTTCTTAGATGTCAACATTGATTTCAATGATAAAAGCAACATCACTACGGATTGATATCTCAAGGACACTCACTCGGGACAAAACTTAAACTTCCATTCTCATGGACCTATTTCTCAAAAGATTGGCATAGTGTTTTCGTTGGTGGATTAAGTTCTCAAACTCTCAGACACAAGGTTTCATGTCAAGAATTTCAATATTATTAGAAGGATGCTTATTGGCAACAATTACCCAATAGAGTTTATAAATAAGTATATTGACAAAAGAATTATCCAAAATAAACATAGTCACCACAATTTAAATAATAAATATCATTCAGAGTCCAATAATATAATTGTATTTCCTTATTCAAAGTCCCATGAATTTGCATTTAAAAACATATGTAAAAAATTCAATTTTAAATTAATTTTTAGTCTTAACAACAAAATTAAATGCAATTCACAATTGGGTAAGGATATCACAAAAAAATCATTAAAAAATAATGTTGTATATAAAATAAACTGCAATGATTGTAATGGTTGTTACATTGGGCAGACCGGTAGAACTCTTGAAACTCGAATTAAGGAGCATAGGTCTGATTGTTTGCATAAACGTGTAAGATCGGCCCTTTATACTCATGTTTTAAACACCGGTCATAGTATGAATTTTGATATTAATAATGTTAAAATCCTTGATAATGAGTGCAATTACTATAAAAGATTGGCATCTGAAATGATTAATATACACATTGACAAGAATAATATCAATAGAATGTTTGATACACAAAAGTTGTTAACTGTTTTTAAAGATTATATTGATGGTAACTTTAGGATTGAGAATCGGAGTTGATAATGTTTCTTATTTTGACATATGATGTTTTTGTGTGTATATGTACATGTGTGTTTGTATATATATATATATATATATATATATATATATATATATATATGTATATTAGTATTCATTAGTTTACTATAATTAATCTTTCAAATTGTTCTTTACGCTTTCTCTTTTATTCTTATTCTTTTTATAATTAATACATTTAATTCAAAGTACACACACGCATGTGCTAATGGGTACATACGACAACAGCGCCCTACTACATAAATATCTTTTAACTTGGTAGCTCACAATTGTGTTATCCTCCTTATGATTTCTGTTTAACTATTGTTGTGAACGACTTCAGTGCTTCTTGTTTGATCGTGTTTCTTTATAGCTTATTTATACTATAGACTGAAACCTATACTACTTAATGGTTTCTATTATTAATTGTTTAAATAGCAATGTTTATTGTAAAATTGTTTTTTAATGGATTTTATAATATTTATTATTGGTTTTGGAGAGTTGAAAGGTTATAATTGAGACTTTGATATTTTAATTGTCATTGATTTTGTAAATTTTATCAACTAAAAAAATTATATGTATTTATATGTTATGTTTCAGGAAAAGAATGTTAATCGTAGTTATGTAAATTAATTTAAATCAATTTTTTGCACTTGAAAAGGGTCATCATAAATATGACTGAAACGTTGTATGATTAACCAGCAATAAAAAGTATTATTGACAGTTAATAGTTGTTTGTATCATTATTGAAGGAATTATTTACACTGTCGTTAAACTCTACTAATGAATGATAATTCGTTCTTTGCATTCTCATCAACGACTTGACGCGTTTAATAATATAAGAAAAGGAAGATAAAAAATGAAGTTGTTTAAGAAAAATTATTTTTTTCGATCTGTCATTGAACAGAATATCAATAATGGCATCACTGATTGTTGAAATGAAGTGCAAGGATTTAAAAGAAAGGCACAAAAAAGTTGTTTATGATTGCTCCAAAAGTCCGCTTAGAGAATTAGGTGATCTAACGGAGTCTTTGAAGCGCTTGTATCCAAATACTTCTTTTTCTAGAGAAGATAAAGTATGCCCTTCGTGTGACAAAATATTATTAGATGAAGTGAAAAATGCGCCTATATCATCGACTTCGAACAGTCAACAATCTTCGGAAAATTTTATTCATAGTGAGGCTGTGGTAGAACAGCTCAACGAGACTTCAAGTAATTTGAAATTAAACATTTCACGAATTAAAATGCCTCAAAGTATCAATATCAAGATGCGAGAATCTTATGCTCTCCGAAAAGGAAAACAAATAAACGATGCATTTGATTCACAAATAGCAAGTAAAATGATGAAAGTCTACGATATAACGGATTTGCCCGCATTGAATGAAAATAATGAATGTAAAACAAATGATAAATGACTTGAGAATATTAAAATTGCATTAGATAATTGTTCAGATTTTCTTGAGAAAGTGCGATTGTTGAGTATTATACCAAGTGATATTTCCAAAGATTATATATTATCAGTTTTACCAAATGTAACTATTTATATGATTGATCAAGCACGATCATTGGTAAATAATAAAAAAATTTACAAGCAGTCTGAGAACTATTGTGGCCACTCTTTGGATAGTGAAATTGTAATGAAAGTAAAGGATTATTATCTGAACGATGATTTGAATTGTTCTCGTCAAAGTGCAAATAAAAGCGACATAGCATCTATCAAAGAAAATGTTATAAAAACTAAAAAAGTCAAACGCTAACTTACGCGAAGTATAAAAGAAATATATCAATTATTTTAAAACGCGAATCCTGAAATGAAAACAAAAATTGGTAAATCAACATTCTACGTTTTAAAACCGAAGTGGGTTATACCACATCCACCCACCGATTCGTGTCTTTGCGTTTACTGCGAGAATCTTAAACTTATGTTGGATGCTTTAAATAATTATAAAAGAGAGAATAAACAAGACATTGCAGATTTGGAATTGAAAATATGTTCTTCACTTTTGTGTTCAAAAGATGATATGAAATGTGTACTAAGAGAATGTAAAGAATCTCCCATTGGAGATTCTATTGATTTACAAGTAATTTCTTTGATAGAAGGAGATTTATATGAAAAAATAATTTATGGTGTTAGGGAAAAATCAACTTTACTGAATAAAACTAGCACAATTGAAAATTTCTTAATAGAGTTAAAAGAGCGGGCTCTCACTGTAAGAGCTCATAAATTGGTCAAAGAAATTCAACGTATAGCAATTAAAGAGGTTAAACTTTTATCGAAAAATAATGACTTCCAATTAGTTATTCATGTCGATTTTGCAGAAAATTGGACAGTTCTGCTTCAAAATGAAATTCAAAGCTATCATTGGAGTAAAAACCAAATATTAATATTTACGTTGGTATGTTATTTTGGAAATGATAAAACAGTCAGTTATGTCACCGTCTCTGATGATATTAAACATGATTCGTCTGATGCCCTAATGGCTATGAATTTAACTATCGATAACTTAAAACCAAAACATATTGCGTAAGATCTTGATGAAATCATAACCATTTCCGATCGAGCTGCCAGTCATTTTAAAAATAGATATCAATTCTATGAGCTTCAAAACTCAAAAGTAAACAGAAAATTGCTTTTTTCTGCAACAGGTCATGGTAAAGGTGCTTGTGACGGTATTGGTGGTTCAGTTAAACATTATGCTACCACGCATAATCTGTCCAAGAAGAATGCAGATTTTATTAGAAACGCTGAAAATTTCGCCTTTCACGTATCAAAATATACTCCGTTGATTAACATTCTTGTTATCCGCAAGGATGAGTTAGAAGTTTTTCGACTGACAAAAAAAATGGAATAGTTAGGAAATGCTACAGAAATTAAAGGTATTCAAAAGATTCACTGTTGGAAAAGTGAACGGAACAAAATCTACACTGCTAAAACTTCGAGACATGAGTGGCAAGAAGTAAATTGAAAGGTTTTATTTAAATTCGGATTTTTTTATTCACATTAGTTCTCAATTCATTAGTGTTCTTTTTCAATTGTATCGCATATTATTTGTTCATTGAAAATGACCAAATTATATATTTTAGTATTTAAATAACTCACCTTTTCAAAATTCAAATTCAAAATTCAAAATTCAAAATTCAAAATTCAAATTCAAAATTCAAAATTCAAAATTCAAAGTAATTATATTTATTTAAAGTTTCAGCATTTTTTTTTAACTTTAAATCGTCATAACTTTGGTTCTAATTGATCAAAATATTCGATCCGGGGTTTATTTGAAAGATTATTGTATTTTGATATATTAATAAATAAAAGCATAAAAATAGTTGTAAGAACGCGTAAAGTTGGAAAAATAGTACAATGCGCCATGGTATCAATGTTTTAAAATCGAAAATATAAAAAAAAACGTTTAAAAATCTGTTAAAAAAAAATAAGGCAAAATCGCATATTCTTACCTACCCTTAAAGTTAGTATTTTTATGTTTAAAATCATATAAAAATTTCAAAAAAAAAAAAAATATAGTTTTTGAGAAAATCGTGTTTGAAAAAAATTGCTTTTTTTCGGTTTTCTGTGAATAACTCTGAGATCAAATTGTATTACAAAAATTGACGGAGCTATAGTCATTTAAAAGTAGAGGTTCATTTTCACTTTTTGAATTTTCGTTTTTACATCTAACACTAGAATTGCTGTAGTAAAAAAAAAAATTTTTCGAGCGTTCTACGAGGTAAATTTTATCTTTATATACATAATAGAAGGTATTTTTATTACTTAGAAGAAAAAAAAAATTAGATCAGTGATGGCCTGCATGAATCTGAATGGAATCAGCCATATATTCTGGACTAAAAATGACACATTTTTTTTAATATAAAATTTTCTATGTTTCTTAATTTATGAGATAATCTTGATTGAAAGAACAGGTCTTTTTTCGAAAAATCATCATAACTGTGGTTGAAAAAGTCATAGAAACATTTTACTTAGCTTATTTCAAAGAGGATTATTGAAGTTTTGAAACCCGCTTAGTATTTTTTCGATGTTATAATTTTCATAAAAATGGCATTCACTTTTATGTAAGCAAAAAAGATATTAGTAAAAAAAATTTTTTTTAGTGTTATAAGCAATTAGAAAATGACTTTTTTCATACCGGACTCACTTTATTCCGAAGGTTTTTGATCAATCTTTCAAACGTCGTTTGGATTTTAAAGATGCGATCATTAGTTCCGAAGGTATAAAACTTTTTATTTTAATAAATTTTACTCTAGGGCGGGCAAAAGCAATTGACCGGTAGTGTACATACATACATGCATGCATGCATGCATACATACATATCCAGGACGTATTTTTCCCTGCCCTACAAGATAAGCGAATTGAATTTCGTGCTGCAGTTTGTCAAAGTGATTAAAATCGCATTTTGTGGAGCGAGTAATTTCTTTTTAGGTTATGTTGGGCTCTGAATTGAAAGGAAAAAATCCCACTAAAATATAATTACATAATATGTTGTCAAGAGTTATTTTCATTCGTTAGAACACAAGAACAAAAAAAAAAATGCTGTATTTCAGTACTTAAATCAGCGCAATAACGGTTTGTCTCATTTTTTAACATGGCGCACCAGTAGAATCAAATCTACGAAAATATATAAAATTTATATTTTTTTCCGTTCTATAAGATAAAATATAAAAGATTTATGTTGTCATGTATCTGCATGGTCGAAATTGCATTTTAAATATTGAATAATGTTTTTTGAGGTTATTTTGACCTCTGATTAGATAGCAAAAAAAATATACTTAAAAGTAGTGAGATTAACCACACTCATATAAATTTTCAAGTCGTTTTGTTAATTGTAACGCGAGATATACTATAAAATGTGAAAAATGGAATTTTAGTGTTCCTGATTAGGAAAAAATTATTTGGATCCGTGTACTACCCTGACTCTTCATTTTATAATGAATCGAAATGTTTTTATCCTATTTAGGAGTTGATGGTTCCGAAACTATCATTCATGAAAAAAGTCTTAAAGAGGTAAAATTCAATAAATAATTAATAGAAATAAATAATGAAATTAAAACATTAAATTAATTCTAATTTATTTTTATTTTTAATAAAATATCAATAGAAATTTATTTATTACAATAGAAATAAATATTTATAATAAAATATATTTACGATGAAAATAAACATTTAAAATTTACTACCCTAATAAATATGTGAAAGAAAATAGTTTTTCAAAGAATCAAATATACAGGATCGTTTGAAATGGTCAATAGAAGAAGTTATTGCTTTTGCATCAGTGGAAGAAAAGTTATGTTCTTCTTCTGTTTTTAAACTTTGTTTTTTTAGATCTAGATCTTCACTTAAAACCTTTGTTTTTTTTCACTTTTTTATCATATCTTTTTAAAGAATTCAAACTTGCGTGGGTCATCCCACGTAGCGCCGTTGGTCTAAGGATTTGTCTAGCTGATTCAAGAGTGGCTCACCAGCCCGAGATGACTAAGAATCAACTCTTCACCCTTTCTTGTAATATGGATATGTTTAAAAAAATCACCCCGTAATCCATTTGTGTAAGCGACCGTTCCCATGCTTTGGCTTTTTGGCACTGGGAGTTACGAACGTGTCGCTAACACGCCTCAAGGAAACCGGGCTTCCTCCTCTATTATTTTGCCTTACCTCCACATGCAGGACTCTGCGGAGGCGGACCAACTCTTTTCCTAGCTACTCATGGAACTTAAATTAATATTCAATCCAAACAAAAACAAACTACTACTCCGCAGCGTGGTGGCATGGAAGGAGAGAAAAACCACTCATCTTAAGCTGGTGAACGAGCCTGAAGTGCAATCAAATATTGCTATTAAGCTGTTTAGCCTGAAAAAAGAACCCTTAAAAGAAAAACTAAACAAATAAGGATGGGAAAAAAGGAACGGATAAAGAAGTGTGAAGAACTCTCTTGCAGCCTGCCTCTGACGTTCGCAAAGTCTAAAGGGGTCAAAACCTCGATTGATGCTCTATCGGAAGGGCAAAGTCCCCCTAAGAAGTTCAATGGTAATACGGAAGGTTCTCTATTGTTTGCGCAGAGAACAAACCCTCTAACAACAGTGGTGTTACCAGTGGAGTGTCCAAACAAGAGTTTTCGCAAAGGACTAAAGAACCTTATAATTAGATGGAGGACGACAAACAATTACCAAGGTTCAAAGACTTGATCTTAAAAAATGAACTGCTGGTCATAGTACCATCTGATCAGTTCTGCAAAGAGTATTCAAGTCGGTGAATGGATAGTAAGAACCCGTTAGAAAATATGATTCTTAAGATGAGGGGGATAGATCTCCTGCAGTGACTGATTAGGGCGACGATCTGTCTATCGCTAAAGGTAGAGTGAGAAGTGGCACTAAAGAGGCTAAGGAGACTGAACCTGTGCCTAAAGGTGGATGTTTGGAATCTATGGGTGGTGACTGAACGCTGGAAGCCACTCGAACAACATCATCAAGATCAGTAACAACAAAAACCGGATTATTCAGCGGTGGAGGTGGATCAGCCAATAGCTCAGGAAGCAGCAGGTGAGAGGAAACGAGTAGGAAACGCTTCTCAAATAATTATTTTACTCCTCAAGGAGAAAAATAATTATTTTGCTCTCTAGGGTAAAAAAGAGCTATTTTTCTTCCTAACGATCGACATGGAAATCTAATCAGATGCTAATGGCCTTTCCACCGGGATATTAAATAAATTCACCACCAAAAAACTTCCTTCCAACGTTTCGGACATTTATTCAAAACTTATGTCCCTCATAAGGATCAAAAATAGATCATCTGTAGTATCACTACATTTCGTCAATTGATTGCATTGTTATAACTGAAACATTGTTTAAATTGTTATAACTGAAAAATTAAAAGGGATACATAAATATTTACTGATACTTTTTTATTCCTTGTATAAAAACAAAGAAATTCTCTTTTTATAACTAAAAACCGTCAATTAAAACCGGAAGAAATGCTATTTTTGTTTAAAATAGTTGAAGATCGGCGTGCCACTAGGCAAGCTTAAGGGATCATAACTAGGCTTCAAATCAAAGATAAAAGCTCCACAACCTGTTATTTGAAAGCTTTGATTATGAACTTGAAAAAAAATTCAATTACGAATAATTATTTCAATTTATCACATGTTTATGTTAATTTAAAATTGAAATTCCAGCCGAAAAATTGCAGAAGAATTTCTTTATAAGCATTTTTAAGTCGCTTATCATTAAAATTGTTCTATTAAAATCCCTTGACATTATAATACAAATCAAGACAAACATTTTAAATTAAGCTAGATGTTTCTAAGTTTATTTTTCTTGTCAAAATATAGAGCTTTTACTTGCATACATCTGGGCGTACGGTCAGCACGTAGCGAAGGCGACCCAGCGAAGCGTCTCTTTCACTCTACATTCAACTGGGCATTCTTAAATATTTCAAATTTAGATGACTTCCTTCAAGCTATGATGTAACTTATTGCTATAACATTTAAACAAGTAAACAATTTAAATACCATGCCAAACAAAAACAACTGCAGTGCAAAATTTAAAGTATCGTGATACTATGCATGTGTTTGTTATAATATCATATTCTATACCTTTAATAGATTCTATTATGAATTTTAGAAGATACTAAATACTATTAACCAAATAATTTTAAAGTTTGAATGTATATGAAAAAAAGCTAAAAATTAATATACTTCGTGAGATACATCATTATCACTTGCTATAATCTTAAAATTTGTTTGATTCATTTTTCATGATATTGGAATTATATAAAAATTTGAAGGAACTCATCGAAATGTGAAATATTTCAAAATGCCCTGTTGAATGTAGCGCAAAAGAGGCGCTTCACTTGGTCGCGTTCGCTGCGAGCTGATCGCGCGCTCAGATGCATGCAAGTAAAAACTCTATATTTTCATAAAAAATGAACTTAGAAAATATTTAGCTTAGCTCAAAATGTTCGTCTTGATTTTTGTTATAATATCTAGGGATATTGATACAACAATTTAAATTACAAGCAAGTTAAAAATGCTTTTAAACAGATACTTCCACAATTTTTGAGCTAAAATTTCAATTATCAATCAACATAAGCTTTTCATGAATTGAAATAATTATTTTCAATTTAATTTTTTAAACTTATAATCAAAGCTTGAAAATAAGGGGTCGTAGAGCTTTTACTTTTTTATTAGAAGCCTAGTTGATCCGTTAAGCGCTGGTGGCACGCTGATTTTCGACTATTTTTAACAAAAATAGCAATATTTCTGGTTCTAATTGACGCTTTTTTGTTTTAAATAAATGAATCTGTCTATTCTTTCATAAGAAATAAGAAAGTATCAAAAAAGATTTATGTATCTCCCTTATTTTTTCAGTTATGATAGTTTAAACAATCAAATTGTTTGTAACAAATTTTTTACCACTTGGATCGAGATCCACCATCGATGTTCGTAATCAGCGATAAAAAATATATGAAAAAAGGTTTAGTGGACTTATCAGAATTAAAAAGGTAACAGTGGCCTACTAGGCGTCTGGATTATTTGTTTTAATTTGAAAATCCCTCCTTTATTAAATATAAAGAAGATAGAAACAAAATTTGCGCTAAATGCAGTAGTAAATTAGTTCTTGGGGAAAAGAAACCTAATCCAATCAATGAATAATGTAGTGATTGATAAAAATTCAATTAATAAAAAATATTGAATGTGCAACAATAAGTTGCCAATAAGTATTACCTGTGTCACCCGTGGATTGACATTGAGTTACAACAATAAGTTCCCAATTAGTATTACCTGGGTCACCTGTGGATTAAACATGATAAAGAACAGAAGAGAAGGCCTTTACCCACAATGTAATCAATTAAGATATTGCAAATGTATGCTTTTTTTTTATAACAATACCCTTCTTTTTCTGAACCTAATGGAATTTATTACGGTTACTCTTGACACATTGTATAAGGTATCTATTCTATTATTTTTAACCAACTTCAAAAAAGAGGAGGTTTTCAATTCGATAAATTTTTTTTTTTATGTCTATTACCTCATAACTCCGTCATTTCTAAACCGATTTGAAAAAACTTTTTTTTATCTGATAGAGAATGTCTGCAGAAAGGTCCTATACGTGTCCTATAATTATTGGGCCGATATTCGGTTTGTATGAGCAAATTATCAAATTAAGAAAAACCGGGTGTTTTGTTTTCTCATTTACCTCCCTTATACTTTGCCTGCTATACTCTCTCTCTCTCTCTGTTTCTCTCTTTCTCTCCATCTCTCTCTCAGTCTTTCTCTCTTTCTCTGCCTCTCTGTCTGTCTCTCTCTCTCTCTTTTTCTGCCTCTCTCTGTCTCTCTCTCTCTCTCTCTCTCTCTCTCTCTCTCTCTCTCTCTCTCTCTCTCTCCCCTCTCTTACCTAAGCTTGAATATGTATACATGCACACACAACGACACTGTGCCGTTGAGCTTTCTCTCTTTCCTCCTATACATTGCTTGGTATAGTGTACTAATGCATGCGTTATGAATTAATAATGAAAGTTAGGCGTAATTAGTGGGTCTACCTATATTTGCGCTTTTAGTAAAGGGATTTACTAAAAAAAAAAAATAAAAATTTTTTAACAAAAAACAAAATCGACTTAAAAAAAATGCACTAAACAGTTACAAATAATTCATGATCTTCAATAATTATACGCATATTACGCATCTAACTTTAATGTAGCAAATATATTTCAGATTATCCAATTATTTGTAAACAGCACAAACAAATTATATTTTTTTCAATTCACAAAAAAATATTATTTGTTTGTGCTATTTACAAATTATTAGATAATAGTTAATATATTTGCTACACATGTATTAAGATAGATGCGTAGTATGCGTATAATTATTGAGAAATATAATTCTATATTTAATTTCTTATTTTATTAGATTACAATTTTTTTTAATACAATTTTTCAACATAACGTATTTTATCAAGTTCAAAATGAGATATAAAAATTACATATCATATTAATTATTGACAAGACAAAAGATTAAGTGTATCTTACATGTATTACTATTATTATTTACGTTGAAGTAGGCAGAAAACCATTATAAACAAATACATAAAGCCAATATGTATAAATTTTTTAAATCTCTTGTTGGTTTTAATTATAGTTAAATTAACTTTTTTAATATTTTCAATTGCAATAGTATTATTAAATGCCTAAGCTTTAAAATGAATCGTATTAAGCTGCGTTAAGTTCAATAGAATAAAAAAATTATTAAATACAGTAAGCATTCAGCGTTCTGCATAAGTTATAAAAAATCATATAATTGCGATATCATAGTCTAAAATGTGATATCGTAAGAATCCAATATTGTACTAATCATCTAGAAATAAGACTATAAATAAAGGGTGCTTTTTATGCATTGTTTCACGTTGAAGTAGGTAGAAAACCATTATAAATAAATGCATAAAGCTTTTATTATAAAATTTTTTACACTTCTACTGAAGAACGCAAAGTTAACGAAGAGACCTGAAATTTTATACTTGCGTGTTGTTAGCGACCGGACAAATGTTGTAAAATACAAGTCTTATTATTTTAAATCAGTGTCTATTGAATTCTAAACCTTAACTACAAAAATCGACCGCGTATGAAAGTCTCATGGTGAACCTTAGACATAACGCACTTTAGCAGAGGTAAAATAACTCCCATGCTCACCTCCTAGACATTTACAGTGATGACCCCGAAAAAAAAATCCTTGCCGAACGTTTTTGTGAAATAATTTTGTGGCCTGATCTCCTTGCTGTGCTGAGAGAGTTTAATGTACTAGAATACCTAATGCGAGTGATACGTGACTACTTTAGAAACCGTACCCGCTACAAGACAGAAGATAGCTAGCGTGAAAAGGACCTCAGCGCAGGCGTGTCAGAGGATCCAATCTTCTGCCCACACTTCTGTAAAATCTTGTACGATGCATTACTCAGACTTGCAATGCCAGACGGGGTCAAAATGTTCGCGTACGCCGATGATGACGCTTCAGTCATTACCTTATGCCAAGGTGATGTATCTTGGCATAAAGCTAGATGGAAAACTTACTTTCTTTTCGCACCTCAAATACGTCACGATCATAGCAATGAACAAAACTTTGCAGATAAGTCGTCTTGTGGCCAACAATACCGGTCCGAAATCGAGAAAACGACGACTCTTGATGTCAGTGACAACGTACATCTTATTGTACGGCTCTGAAATATGGGTCGACTTAATGAGAAAGGAAATGCACCAAAAAACATTATCTTTATTTTGAAGGAGAGGGACTATCTGAGTCACCAGCACCTATCGCACTGTCTCAGGTCCCGCGGTGCAAGTCATCGCAGAAATCATCCCAATCAAATAATAGACGATACAACGCAAGCAAACCCACAAATGGAAGAAACAGAAAAAAAGAACTGCAATAATCCAGAAGGAAGAAAGACTGGTAACTATGGAATCCTGGAAAAGAACACGGAATCAGGTTTTTCTTTTTAGACGACCAATGGACCCATGCTCTAATTAGAGAGCTGGCCCCACGGGTTGAAAAAAAACACGGAAGGGTTAACTATTACCTCACCCAGTTCCTCAATAACCACGGATATTTCGGCTTTCATCTTAGTAATATGGGAAAAGCTCAGGATCCGGACTGCATCTTCTGTTTCGCTGACCCCGCCGATACGTATTATAAATTTTTTTTTTGCTATCAGTGAAATGAAGAATGAAGCTAAGTCAAGGAAATAGTCAGACAACTAGTGCCAGTGATGATCTCGGCTGGAATGATCTCGGCTGAAGGGAAATGGAATGCTATGACACGTTTTGTCGAAAGCGATCTAAGACACAAAAAACGTATTTAGATAAGAAAATCAATCAGAGTACGAATAATACCATGAAAGCTAGGCTGACGCTTCTTCATAACCTAGAGGCATTAACCGGTCCTGTAGGTTTAGGTTACGAGGGTGACGACAAGGATTTCTTTTAAATGAGGAAAGGAATCGTGTACCATTGGAACGTCTGAAAAGGCAGCGGAAGTGCGAGATTTTGCCATTGTGTAAGTATCGTGGAAGGTCAGCGTGCCAGCAGGAATCGCTTCTTCACGTACGTAGTTATATTGCGCGCGTTCAAGTGTAAGCGTGAGTCAGATGCGGTAAATAGGCTAGCCCCACGTGGGACATAAATCCCTTTCTAGTCCATGAGAAATAAGACTGAAGATATAGAAAGAACTGATTTTGCTCCCCTTGTCGGAGCCAATCGTATAGGCCTTCTGTTTATGCAATCAAAGAAAATATGTATGTACGTTGGGAAACGAAGTCGACCTTTTTAGAGCATTACTCCGGACTCCCATTGAATGTGCGTTACGGGGAGAGTCACCGGACTTCACTCCGAACTGAAGTTTTCCACGCGCGTATCTATGCATTCATGCGAGAATAGAACGCATTAGATTTATTTTTCATGCACTTTCTAGGTTTAGAAAACGAATCTAGTCAAATAGAATAAAGCCAAAAGGAAAGATCTATAACGATCAAAAACCGGCGCCAGCCTGACGTAATGTTATAAACAGATTCTGAAGTGGGCGAACGCCCTAAGGTTTGGAGTATCCCTTACACGTTAAATGACTCTCATTGGTCGGATAAAGGGAACGCGATTTCAAGAGGTTCGCTGGTCTATTGCTAGTAACCCCTCACACCCGTGGTTTTTCTTCCGTCTGTATTTTCTTATAGGCCCAAGAAACTCCCGGTAGTCTGCTTGCAGATTTTTGTTGTTAAAACAATCAACAAAAAAAATGATTCTTATTATTATAATTATTATTATTGGGAACAGGCTTGTGTATGCCTTCTAGGTCAGTGTCATCCTTCAGGATCTATATAGTAGATAGGTTGATCAAACTGAGTACGAATAAAGCAGGGGCAGCTAGGCAACCACTTTCTTATAACCTCGGGGCAGTGGCCGCTTCCATAGATTCGGGTGCAAAGGGTGACGAAGAGGGTTCCTCTTAAGTGAATGAATAACTGGAATAGCAACAGAAGTGTGAGGTAATGCTATCGCGTGAATGTCGCGGAAGCTGATAGGTTCTTTCCCTCCATATCTGTAAAAGATTCGTGCGCGTCAAGGTGTGTGAATGAGTCTGACGCGTTTAATAGACTAACCTTACGTGAGGCACGAGTACAATTAATAACTAGGAAAAGTAAGACTGAAGACCCAAATAGGACTGATTTTGCTCTTCTCTCTAGAGCCATTCCTACAGGCAGATGGTGCCTAAGTAATTATGCAAACAGCAAAGGTATGGATGTAAGTTGGGAAGCGATAGTGTCCCTCTACAAGAGTGTCACTGCGCACCCTCCAGGAATGTTTTTCGCAAAAGAGAGTTAACAAACTTTTCTCTGAACTGATGTTTTTACGCGTGTCGTTATGCACGCACGTGAAAATGAGACGCGATAGATTTATTTTTATACACATATTCAGGTTAAGGAAACAAATCTAGTCAAATAAGACCAGGAAGAAAGATCTGGAACGATCAAAAATCGGTGCTATCCCAAAGTAAAGTAATAAACAGATTTTCGGGTAAGTAAACGCCCTAAGTGAGGGCTGGAGTATCCTTTGCACGTCAAATGACTTTTATTTGTCGGGTGAGGGAAACGCGATTTTTAGAGGGTCGCTGGCCTATTGCTAGAAACCCCTCTTACCCTTGATTTTTCTTTCGTCTGTATTTTCTTTCAGGCCCAAGAAATTTCTGGCAGTCTACTTGCAAACTTTTGTCGATAAACCAAACAAAAAAAAATTTTTCTTTATTATTATTATTATTGTTATTATTATTATTGTCAGTTAGTAAAGCAACGTGGGAACAATCAGAAGCCTGATGAACTTGATGAACCATCGAAAACTCTACAAACTGAAATGCAAAATCAGACAAACCATCAAATTAAACCAGAGATACAAGACACATTGGAAAAGAATTACTTGAAATACAATGGTATAAGCCCTGTAGCTAGACCTTCTCTAGACAAACTAAAATACAATTGAATAACAACAACATAATTAGCGCAGCTAACTCTTTACTCTACATTAAATTAGAAAAATGTATAAGCACAACGGAATTAAAAATTAGCCTCCAGGCTCTTCTTATGTTTAGACGCTAGGACTCGTCTAAAGATTTTACAAACTCCGCTGTCAGACATGTGGTCTGTTTCGAATTTGTGTTCTTGACTACACAAAAAGCAACATACATTTTTAGTGCAAGCGCTTCTTCCGTAGCCAGCCTTTTCGCATTTGTAGCGGAAAGCCTACCTATCCAGCCCTTAGCATTGATTTTGCCGATACTCATAACCAAAGCATTTATGGCACCCTGTTACTTACATTCTATGCTCTACCTTCCCTGGTGAAAAAAATCAGGTGACAAGTCACCTGATTTATTAGGTGATTGATCAGGTAATTTATCATGCCAAAATATCATGTATCGATTTTGTTGGGTTTTTCACGTTTTAAACCATGCTTAGTCAATTTAGAACAATTTTTGAAAAATTTTGAAATTTTTGAACTTAGAAATTTTTTTGTAAAATTAGTCAAAATTTTTTCTATGACTAAATTATCTAAAAAATTTTTTTTGATTTTCAAAAATTGTTCTAAATTAACTAAGCATGGTCTAAAATGTGTAAAGACCAACAAAATCGTTACATGATGTTTTGGCATGATAAATCACCTGATAAATCAGGTTATTTAGCACCTGATTTTTTTAAATAGGGTTACTACTAATGAGACCAATTTAAATGCGCTCACTCTTTAAATGCGCGTCAGCCTTACTCTCAGTAAGCACTACAACAGCCGTCTTATAGTGATTCCTGTCCGTCCCGAATAACATGACCTTACGAGTTTTTTGATTTTTGGAAACAAAAACCATATTGATTGAATCTTACACTTTATCCTCGGTCGTCATATCATCGAGATCATGCATCTGGACTGTCTTTCTGTGTTCATCTAAAGTTACCTTTGCGATACCTTGAATGACTTCTTCCACCTGATTCAAAAACATCCGTTTGTTAGTACCTTTTGAGATTCATATGACAAGATCTCCTCTTTAAGTGGATCGTACATCTAGAATCTTAGTATCGTTGACTTCTGGATTTATATCATTGCGGAGTTCGCCTAGAAAGTCGGCATATGTCCGTCCCTCAGAGAATTTTACATCAATAGCTTCTTGTTTGCGGTGCGTCTTTACTGTGGAGGGCCCAGGCTGGCTAAGTCGTTCAGCGTGTACGTTACCTTCTTCAACTACATTGACTTCTTTCTTCTTCTTCTTGGCTTTCGTTTAAAACTCTTCAAGGTGGCTCAATGGCAAACCTTGCCCATCTCTCTTAAATCTCATGCAAGCCAACACGGTATTTTTAAGAACTACAGCCTGTGCCCTTCTTCTGCTCTTCTTTCTTTCCTAATGCTGCTAATAAACCTGTTTAATGGTTGACTTAACGCTTTCATACTGTTGAAGCAACTCACTTTGCTCAGAAGCAGCGTGTTCTATAACATCGTGAAGTTTATCAGCAGTACTTCAAATTTTTAGATCTCTGTTCTTCTTTATTCCTTTCTGCATAGCATTCAGTTCTGAGCGCATATCACTTATACACACAGTCTGACTCCTTATAAAACTTGACATCTCATCAAATTTGTCATAGATGGAGTCCAACTTCCTTGCCGACGTGCTGCTGAAAGCACTTTTGCCACTATCCATACTAGCAATGCTATTCATACTGTTTTATCGTGAATGCTTGACTGAGAGTGATCATAACTTGCTGTTGAAAAAGGGATAAATTTTCTACCGTAGCGAAGGTCTAGCTACAGGGCTTATACCATTGTATTCCAGGTAATTCTTTTCCAATGTATCTTTTATCTCTGTTTCAATTTGATGGTTTGTCTGATTTTACATTTCAGTCTGTAAAGTTTCCGTCGGTTCATCAAGTTTATAAGGCTTCTCATTGTTTCCGAGTTGCTTTACTACCTGCCAATAATAATAATAATAATAATGATAATAACAGAGAAATTTTTTTTTTGGTTGGTTTAACGATAAAAATCTGCGAGCAGACTGCCGGGAATATCTCGGGCCTGTGAGAAAATATAAACGGAAGAAAAACCACGGGTAAAAGGGATTGCTAGCAATACGCCAGCGATCCTCTAAAAATCGCGTTCCCCTTGCCTGACAAATTAAGTCATTTGACTTGCAAGGGATACTCCAACCCTTACTTAGGGTGTTTATCTACCCCAGAATCATCACCTCATCACATTACATCAGGGTGGTGGTGGTTTTTAATCGTTTTAGGTATTTCCTCTTAGTCCTATTCTATTCGACTAAATTCGGTACCTTAGCCTAAAAAGTGTATGAAAAATAAATCTAATGCGTTTCATTCTCATATGCATGCATAGCTAAGCGCGTAAATAACTTCAGTTCAAAGTAAAGTCTGGTGATTCTACCTCGCGACACACATCCCTTGGAAGTTTGAAGCAACGCTCCATAACAGCTAACTTTGTTTCCCAACAAACATACATATTTTCTTTGATTGCATAAATAGAAAGCCTATAGGATTGGCTCCGTCAAGGGAAGCAAAATCAGTCCTTTCTATATCTTCAGTCTTGTTTCTCGTGGACTCGGAAGGGCCTTATGCCTTACGTGGAGCTAGCCTATCTACAACGTCTGACTTACGTTTACACTCGGGCGCGCGCAATATAACTACTTTCGTGTAGAAAGCGAACCCGCTGACATGCTGACCGCCCGCGACACTCACACAACAGCGAAATCTCGCACTTTTGCTGCCTTATCACACATTTAAATGATACACGATTTTGTTTTCTCATTTGAGAGGAATTCTCATCATCACCCTTGTAACCTACATCTATAAAACCTGCTAATATCTCTTGGCTATGCAGAAACGTTAGCATGGCTCCCGTGGAATCATTCGTACTCTCATCGATTTTCCTATCTAAATACGTTTTCTTCTGTCTTAGATCGGTTTCGACAAAACGTGTAGTAGCATTCCATTTCTCTTAAATTAAAATCATTATATTTATAATCGTCTCTGGCATCAGTCGTCCGACTATTTCCTCGATCTTCTTTCTTCGTTCTTCTGATAGCAGACGAAAATCGTATGATATGCACCGTCGTGGTCAGCGAAACAGAAGATGCAGTTCGGATCGTGAGCCTTTCCCATATTACTAAGATAAGAGCAGAAATACTCGTGGTTATTAAGAAGCTGGGTGAGGAAATAACTAACCTCCCTGTGCTTCCTTCTAACTTATGGAGCCAGCGCTCTAATTAGAGCATGGGTCCATTAGCCGTCTTTCTCCTGATTCTATGTACTTTGACAGGATTCCATGGTAATCTGCCTTTCTTGCTTCAGAATTATTGCAGTTTCTTCTTTCTGTTTCTTGTGTTCATAGGTTTGTTTGCGTTTTATCGCCTGTGATTCGATTTAGATGATCCGCGGAACCCGAGAAAGTGCGATGGGCGCTGGTGACTCTGAGAGCACCTTTAAACAGAAGATAATGTTTTTCGGTGCGTCTTCTCACTCATTGAGTTGGCTCACATTTCATAGTTGCATAGTAAGATGGACGTTATAACTGACATCGGAAGTCGTTGTTTGCTTGATTTTGAGACGCTGGTATTTGCTATAAGATGACTTGACTGCAAGATTTTCTTCACTGCTTTCTTGGCGACGTATTTTAGATGCGACAAAAAAGTTAGTTTTGCATCTAGCTTCATGCCAAGATAAATCACCTCCCGTCTTGTCTGCACCACGTTTGTGACTGCCATGGAAAACTCGATGTTGATGTGTTTCTAGGTTGAGGGCTCTATTTCTATCTTAGCCATCACTACTTTGACCATGTTTCAGCATCCGTTCGGAAGTTCTTCACATTGCCGTATTAAGTATATGCTGGCCAATCTTCGCGTTCCGCATGGTGATGACTTAAGCCTGTCACATTAGCCATCTTCTGTCTCGTAGCTGAGCATACGGATTTTCGGGTAATCGTGTATCACTCGCATAAGGTATTCTGGTACTCCAAACTTTCTCAGCGCAGCAAGGAGATCTGGCCACCTTGCCGAGTTGAAAGCCTTTTTAGCATCTAGCAGAACGAGAAAAGCAATAACATGGGAATGATGGTTTCCAGTCCATTCTTCTCTCGCCACTTTTACTACTTCTTCTACTGCATTAACGGTAGACCGCTCTTTCCTCAAACCTTGCTGGTTGTCAGCGGTTTTAGCAACCTCTGGTATAGCTTTTCTGCTTCGTTCAACATGCACAGTAACCTGTGCAGTAGGACGATGGATGCCGGGGATCACCTCCCTTTCCTTTGTTGATCAGTACAAGATGTGCAACCTTCCAGGGGGTGCTTAACACACCCGCCTAGAGGTACGCGTTGTACATGTTCAATAAGAGAGATAAGGCTTTTACTGCTATGCACTTGAGAATTTTAGATGGTATTCTGTTAGGGCCAGGTGCCTTCTTGTTCCGCATCAATATGGCAGCAAACTGTAATTCTTCGCTTGTGAAGAGCAGGATTCCTCCTAGCTCTTTTATGCTCTTTTGTTCTTTGAGCGGTGGGTGCATAGGAAACAGGTTGGTTACGATGTTCGCCATGGTCTCTTCTTCGAATGGCAACGTGGGGACGGTACAAAGCTTTTTGGTCACAATCTTGTAGGCCGAGCCCCACTCCTCTCTGTTGACGTCTTCGTTCAGGTCTTTCCAGCCTTGTGCTTTGCTTTGGTTGATCTTCTTTCGAAGCTGCTTATGCACGTCCTTGTATTGTGCAGACAAAAGACTGCGGCTAGTTTCTTCTTTTTTCTTGCTCTTTGAGATCTTCTTCAGAGGCTAAGAGCTTCTGATTTGGTCTTAACGATATCATCATTTCACCAATACGCAGGGCGCTTATGTTGCCGCGACTCCTTGCGTGGCATTGACACATTACAGGCCCTATGAATGAGACTCATGGTTTGGCTCACAAGTATCTCCGCAGCGGCGGCACTTTCGGTGGTGAGTGTCGCATCCGGTAGCAAATCGTCATATCCTTGTTGCAGTACTTAGGCAAGTTTTTCAATGTCTAGCTTGGCAGTGTTCCTTCGGATTGTCCTAGCCACTTTTCACCGCAGTCATTGAGGTTCATTACTTATTTGAAAAGTGACGCACTGGTGGTCACTTCCATTAAATGTCACTAGCACCTTCCAATCTAACATTCTTCGTGAGGTATTTTCTGATGCTAAGGACTCATCCGGAATCGCACCGCTAACACCTCGTCTGAATGTTGAAGTTTTTCAGATGTTTAGAACTATTAGGCCAAGTCTGTCAGCCATCTTCATGATGTATTTACCTCTGCTGTCTTGCATTTTCCACTTCAGTGCTTTTGCGTTAAAGTCACCTGAGACTATTACGTCACCTTCCATTCTGCGGACAGTTCCTTTTAGCCTGTTCAGATCTTGCCTAAAGTTATCTATTAGCGTGTTAGGTGTGAAGTAGCAGCTTACGTTCGTGACGTTTTCGCTTTTAACCCACACGAAGACGTTTCTTTCCAGCTCCGCTTGCGTCTACTCTGGTGTTGTCCAGATCCACATAGATTGCTACAGTGTCAAGCTTGTCTTTCAACCAGATTTTAACTTTTTAGTTTATGTACTGTTCAATTATTCGGAGCATATCAGCCTTTGTCTTAAATTTGATTTGAGTCAAAAGGCTGTTGCCTAAGTTTGCTCGAAGGATCGCTATATGGCCGATCATTGGCGTTTCTTGATTTGGCCCAGAGTCTCGCGAAAGACTTTGCACTGACCTGACCCTGCTGGGTCTACTTCCCGCTCGGTACATAATATGCACTGAGTATACATCAGTAGCCTTGCAGGCTGATCCCTTGTAACCGTCTTTGCCATACTTGTAGCAAATCTTGCTACCTTCAGGTTCCTAGCAGTCACGTGCCGATCACGTGGTGATCGTAGTTCAGGCATTTAAAACAGCGCTGAACTTGTTGCCAACTTCTGATACGGCAGCTGGTATAGCCGATCTTTATCCTCATTTTTGAGAGCAGAAATGCTGCTCGGTCTCGTTTCATCTCTACAATGGCTATGCGAAGCGCTCTGCTGTTGAGGTTCGTTAGCGGAACGCTGGACCTCCCACTTCCTTAATGGCTTCGGTAAAAACAGCTTTAACGGCTGTCTTCACTTCTTCTACTGAGGCCAAGGAGTCGATATCTCTGATCTCGACTGTTTCTTTAGGGCACATTTCCTTAACGTTATCTGTTTCGCCAATCGTCCTTTTGAGGAAATCACTAAAGGTTTCTAGGCGCTTAGTAGGGCTCAACTCAATCAGGACATCTCCGGCCCTGGTTTTCCTTATACCTCTGATGTTAGTTATTGGGCTTTGGTTAATGAGATCCTGCCGAATGTTTTGCAGGATGTCACTATAGGACTTATCTTCATCTGGCTTTATCAGGATGACGGCAGACCTCTTTTTTGTCTTCCTCTTCCTTTTTCCTTTTTTTTGGCAGCTTCTGTGCAGGCTACTCTGTCAGTTTAGCCGATGTTCTGGCTGCTAGTGGTTTGACGTTTGGTTGCTGCAATTGCTGATGTTGTTGTGGCGCTCGATGCTTCTGCTGCTGTGTTCGTTGTTGCAGCTGCTGCTTTTGTTGTTTTTTTGCAGCCCAAACTTCCTTCCAACTCTGGACAGTCTCAAAAGATTCATTTTCTTCCTCAGCTCAGCCCTGTTTAAGAGAAGCTCGCGGTTCAGAATTGCTTCCTGAATCGAGCGAATCCTTTTCACTAGACCACTTAGCTGCTGCGCTTGCCCAAGGCGTTTTGGTCACTTTTATCTGTTTGCTGGTTGTTTTTGCCGTTAGCGAGCGGGAATTTTCCCTCTTAAGGGCGTCCACATGCTTGATGAGCTCTGGCAGATTGTCCTTAACTTTTGAGTTTATGTTAGGCATCGACCTAACAGCTGCCTCCATCAGCATGTAAATCTCGTTTATCCTCGGAGACCTCTCCTAGACTGTCAGGCAGGCGATCTCTACCCCTGGCTTCGTTGGGAGATCAACCTGCGTTTTCTGGTCTTCTACGTCGTTTTGGCTATTTCTAGCCGCATCGATTTTCTTTTAGGTTTTGGTTTTGTTTGTCATCATATAAAAAAATTTACTTCCGGGAGCTTCAGGCGTAGTGGAACCACTATCCTCGCCTGTGAGGTGCTTTAGTTGAAGATGCCGCAGCTGAGAAGCAGTTTTCGGGTAGTCAACCCTAGCGACACCAGGTGATTCTAAAAAAGATATTACGGGTTAGGCCCGTGATATGTTAATGCTAAAGGTTTTACGCCACCTACATTGAATGGGCGACGTTGAATCCAGGCCAATGACTGACCCTAAACTTCAGGCTAAACGTTCCGCAGTTCTCCTCTGTGGACTCAGTATAAAGAAATACTGACCAGGTAATCCTTTACACCTGTGCCTGTACTAACCAACTTCAACCCCTTCTCAGGCTCCAGACAGCAGTACATGATAGTACGTCTAAGCATGCGGGTTCATGCCTCCTTTGGTGAAAAGGTCTCACATTTGCTAATGTTACTAGCACAGAGACAAGGAGTTCCTACCATGCACTACCCAGTCAGAGGTAAATCAATCCTTCCTTGGTTAGTCTGTCGGGAGTATTTATTGGTCGACAGCTGCAGCTTATTCATTCATCAATCAATCATACTATTGCTTCTTGGTACACGCACAGATGAACAGAATGAGAATTTCAAGCACATCCATGAGGCGGTCGTGCTTGCACGAAGATCTATGTATTCTTGACCAGGAAAGATTGACAGCAATAGGTAGATCGCGTACCAAAGCCTTCGCCTCGCCACCACATCGTGAGTGGACACTTACAAGGTACAAGCAACATGCGGAGGAATAATAATAATTTTTTTTTTTTTTTTTTTTTTTTTTATGGTGGTAAAAAAACGGGAAATCTGCCTAAACCAGACCTTCAGCGACAGGATCCACGCCCGCCGTGCGATTCCGCAAAGCGTTATCGCCGTGCAGGAGGGGATCCTGCCACCGGTGTGACGGGTTCCTGAGTGCACGTCAGCCTTGACTGTGAAATGGCCCTCCATTTCACATTCAGGGCATCAGAGTCCCAGGGGACCGTCTAACCCCCTGTCCTTCTGACCGCGTGACGATTGCAAGAAGATGCAATCGTCACGCGGGCAAAAGGCCAGTAACATCCACCTCGTGACCTTTATTCCACCCTGGCACTTAGGCCTTCTCGGCATTACTTCAGGGTGGGGTCACCAATACGCCGCAGCGCCTTCCTTACCGTACCTGGTACTTATTCTCCTCTAGTTTCCACTACGACAGCTTTTTTTTTCGAGGCTTGTTAGTAGTCTCTCGTTTCCTTCTTTTCTCAGCATCCAGCGCTTGCCTGAATACTCTGCAGCTTCCGCAACCTGCCACATGTTTTATGGCTTCGCCATCATAGCCTTCCTGTCGGCACAAGAAACAGCAGGCACTCTTTGCACATGCTGCCCTTGTATGGTCTGCTTCTCCGCATTTAAAGCAGTGCGTGGATCTCTCGGGTCCCGGGCACTGATCCCGTCTGTGACCGAAGCCCAGACATTTATGGCATCTTATCACCATTGTTCTCCGTTCTATCCTACAGCTAACAAATCCTATTTGAATTCTTCCCTTGCTTACGAGATCTTCCGCCTCGGTCTCATTAAGAACAACCACTGCCATCTTGGATCCAACTCTATTGGGTCCAAGGATCATGACCTTCCGAGATCTTTGCTCGGAGCCCAAAACCCCACTCAAAGCTTCCTGCACTTCCTCCTCCGTTGACATCTGATCGAGATCGCGAATCTCAATCGTCCTTCTCCGTTCATCCATGCTTATGCTTCCCAGTCCCTCTACTGCAACCTTGACGTTGTCAGCAAAGGTCCTTCTATCCGACTCTTTAGAGATCTGGATGAGAAGGTTTCCCTTTGGATGTGGGTCTAACACTTAAGACCTCGGTGCTACTTTCCTGCGGCTTAACATCTTTGCGGAGCTTCCAAGAACGTCCGCGTATGTAGACCCTTCTGAGATCTTGATTACAACCGCTTCTTTCTTCCTTGCCCTTTTTTTTGCAGTCTCGAGACGTGGCTGACTAGACATCGCAGTCTGCGGAGGAGATTGCGATTCCGTAGCAACAAGCGCCGCTTTCTTTTTCTTTTTCTTGTTCTGCCGCACATCCTCAGGGCTGCTACCTGCGCTGCCTCGGTTCCTTTTCAAACCAGAGCACGCGAGCACAGTGTCTCTTAAGACCTCCGCCTGCATCCTTCTTCTTCCTTCTTTTCTTACTAAATGCTGATCAAAAACTTGATTGATCCCGCTCTTGAATGAATCCGCTTTCCTTTTGATGTCTTCCTGTTGATCAACAGCCTGCTTGAGGTGCACCTGCAACCTTTCCACTGCACCTTGAATCTTAAGGTTGGTATTCTTTTTTAAAGCTTCCTGCATAACCTTGGCTTCCTTCTTCATTTCCTCTATGTGCAGATCCTGCTTTCTTATTGCTTCTAGGAACTCATCCATATCTATTGATAACTTGTTCCGCTCGAAGCCTGAGGCGTCACTGTAAGCGCTTTTGGCGCTTCCGACGCTAGCGATACTGCTCTGGCTACCACTACGTACCCTTGGTATTTGTAACGTAACCATTCCTTGTTTCTGATGCAAGATTTCATCAGTGATGATTGTCGCTGATGCCTGGTTTCCAAGCTGTGCGACAATATGGTCAGCGTGAGATTTGCTCCCCCCAGAATCCGTGGAGCGTACTCCGCCCACCGGGGCTTGCACCCGATCGGAAGCGGAGGTGAGATTTCTCTTTTCAGAGGTACTCACCTGGGGTAATATGTTCTTATCTGCACACATCTTCCATAAGAATAGTTGATTTATTCAGGGAACCACCCCTATCCTGTAACCCAAAGCGGGACCCTTACAGGGTTTCTACCATCCGGGTCAGATAGTCCCTGGTTTTTTTGCGAGGTTATTTCTCCTCGGGTCATTACTTCCTATTTGCCGTCAACGTTATAGCATTGCTGCAAAGAGCATTGATGCGACGATGACGCCCAGGAGCGGTTGGGCAATGCCCGGAACCTGGAAGACAACACTTGCTCAAGGGGCCTCCTCAAGCCGACTCCCAATAATAATAATAATAATAATAATAATAATAATAATAATAATAATAATAATAATAATAATAATAATAATAATAATAATAATAATAATAATAATAATAATAATAATAATAATAATAATAATAATAATAATAATAATAATAATAATAATAATAATAATAATAATAATAATAATAATAATAATAATAATAATAATAATAATAATAATAATAATAATAATAATAATAATAATAATAATAATAATAATAATAATAATAATAATAATAATAATAATAATAATAATAATAATAATAATAATAATAATAATAATAATAATAATAATAATAATAATAATAATAATAATAATAATAATAATAATAATAATAATAATAATAATAATAATAATAATAATAATAATAATAATAATAATAATAATAATAATAATAATAATAATAATAATAATAATAATAATAATAATAATAATAATAATAATAATAATAATAATAATAATAATAATAATAATAATAATAATAATAATAATAATAATAATAATAATAATAATATTTTTTTTTTTTTTTGCCTTTATTTTGAGTTAGTGTGACGATAAAAATCTGCAAACAGACTGCCGGGAGTTTCTTGGGCCTGGAAAAAGATACAGGCGGAAGAAAAACCACGGTTTGTGAGGGGTTGCTAGTTCACGTCTAGCGACCCTCTAAAAATCGCATTCCCCTTACCCTCGAATGACAAGTCATTCAAAGAGGAAGGGATACTCTAACTTGACCTCTTAGGGCGTTCACCCACCCCGGGAACTGTTTATCACATTACTTCAGGGTGGCGCCGGTTTTTGATCCTTTCAGATCTTTCCTTCTTACTTGTTGTTGTTCTGAGGTCCAATTGATTTTGGGCCAAAAAAAAAAAAAAAAAAAAAAAAAAAAAAAAAAAAAAAAAAAAAAGGCCTTTTTTCCTTCTCCTTTCACCGAATTTTGTGGCCCTAGTGCAAGTCGCTCACAGCTATGGTCACGTGGTCCCTCTTCTTCTTGGAGTTCTTTCTAGTCTCCAGGCTCTTTTTCCGTTCCGCCTCTAGGGCTCGTCTGAAGACTTTACAGCCTCCGCTTCCAGCCATATGGTCAACCGGTGATCCTTTCTCCTGACGACACAAGAAGCAGCATGCGCTGTTTTTGCATGCGCTTCTTTTATGGTCAGCCTCTCCGCATTTAAAGCAGAAGGCAGACCTATCTGGCCCCTGGCACTGGTCCTGCCGGTGTCCGTACCCAAGACACTTGTGGCATCTCGTGACAATAGTCCTTCGCTCAACTCTGCTACTGATAAGGCCAATTTGAATGCGCTCCTTTTCTAGGAGTGCTTCTGCCTCACATTCCTGAAGAACCACTACCGCTATTTTATACCGGTTCCTGTTTGGCCCAAACAGCATAACCTTTCGGGTATCCTGTTTTTCGGGACTTAATGCCTTGTTCAGTGCATCATGCACTTCAGCCTCGGTTGTCATTTCGTCAAGATCCCGCATCTGTACTGTCCTTCTTCGATCATCCAACCTAGCCGTTGCTATTCCATTGACGACTCCTCCCACTTGTTGCACAAACGCCTGTTTGTTTGTACCTTTGGAGATTTGTATGAGGAGATCTCCTCTTTTGGTCGGTCTTACTCCTAGGATCTCGGCATGGCTGACATCTGGCTTCATGTCCTTACGGAGTTTACCCAGAACGTCAGCATACGTTTGACCGTCGGTGGCTCTTAGAAGAATAGCTTCTTTTCTCGGACGTGCCTTGACTTTAGAGGGGCCAGGCTGGCTGGGTGGCTTAGCCTGGACCGTTCCATCTTCGATTTCACTTGCTATTTTCTTTTTTTTCTTCTTCTTCTTACTTGCTTCTTCCGGACTACTACCATTTTGCCTGTCTCTCTTGAAACCCGTACTCGTGGGCACGGTGTTTCTAAGAGCTTTGGCCTGCATTCTCCTACTTTTCTTTCGTTCCTGGTGCTGTTCATATACCTGGAGAATAGCTTTTCTCAGGTATTTGTGGCATCCGATTACCTCAGATTGCTCAAAAGCAGCACGACCTACAAGTTCCTGGAGCTCCTGAGCAGCAGTCCGAATCTTCAGGTCCGTATTTTTTCTCATCTCCTTTTGCATAGTGCATAATTCGATGCGCATACTGCTGATCATCTGTGCCTGTCTCTCCATCCTATCTGCAATATCATCCAGCCTGTCACTGACATTTTCCATCTCTTCTGCCGATGCATTGCTGAAAGCACTTCTGTAACTTTCAGCGCTGGCAATACTACTCATGCTGTTTCCTCGTGAGCGCGAAACCTGTAGAGTGCTCAAACCTAGCTGTTGCTGCTTGGATGAACTCTCAACCGTCTCGACATCTAAAGGCCTTGCTAAAGCGTTGTTATTCGCCCCTGCAAGCCTATGGTCAACGTGAATTTGGCCTCCCCCAGAATCCATGAGACCGGCTCCGCCCACCGAGGCTTTCACTCGATCGGAAGCGGAGGTGAGATTTCCCTGTGAAGGGGTACTCACCTGGGGTATTACTGTATTTAAATCCGACATCTTCCATAAAAGTGGTGAATTTAGTCAGGGGACCACCCCTATCTTGTAACCCAAAGCGGGACCCTTACAGGGTTACTACCATCCGGGCCAGATAGCCCCTGGTTTTTTTGCGAGGTTATTTCTCCTCGGGTCATTACTTCCTATTTGCCGTCATCGTTATAGCATTGCTGCAAAGAGCATTGATGCGACGATGACGCCCAGGAGCGGTTGGGCAATGCCCGGAACCTGAAAGACAACACTTGCTCAAGGGGCCTCCTCAAGCCGACTCCCATAATAATAATAATAATAATAATAATAATAATAATAATAATAATAATAATAATAATAATAATAATAATAATAATAATAATAATAATAATAATAATAATAATAATAATAATAATAATAATAATAATAATAATAATAATAATAATAATAATAATAATAATAATAATAATAATAATAATAATAATAATAATAATAATAATAATAATAATAATAATAATAATAATAATAATAATAATAATAATAATAATAATAATAATAATAATAATAATAATAATAATAATAATAATAATAATAATAATAATAATAATAATAATAATAATAATAATAATAATAATAATAATAATAATAATAATAATAATAATAATAATAATAATAATAATAATAATAATAATAATAATAATAATAATAATAATAATAATAATAATAATAATAATAATAATAATAATAATAATAATAATAATAATAATAATAATAATAATAATAATAATAATAATAATAATAATAATAATAATAATAATAATAATAATAATAATAATAATAATAATAATAATAATAATAATAATAATAATAATAATAATAATAATAATAATAATAATAATAATAATAATAATAATAATAATAATAATAATAATAATAATAATAATAATAATAATAATAATAATAATAAATAATAATAATAATAATAATAATAATAATAATAATAATAATAATAATAATAATAATAATAATAATAATAATAATAATAATAATAATAATAATAATAATAATATAATAATAATAATAATAATAATAATAATAATAATAATAATAATAATAATAATAATAATAATAATAATAATAATAATAATAATAATAATAATAATAATAATAATAATAATAATAATAATAATAATAATAATAATAATAATAATAATAATAATAATAATAATAATAATAATAATAATAATAATAATAATAATAATAATAATAATAATAATAATAATAATAATAATAATAATAATAATAATAATAATAATAATAATAATAATAATAATAATAATAATAATAATAATAATAATAATAATAATAATAATAATAATAATAATAATAATAATAATAATAATAATAATAATAATAATAATAATAATAATAATAATAATAATAATAATAATAATAATAATAATAATAATAATAATAATAATAATAATAATAATAATAATAATAATAATAATAATATAATAATAATAATAATAATAATAATAATAATAATAATAATAATAATAATAATAATAATAATAATAATAATAATAATAATAATAATAATAATAATAATAATAATAATAATAATAATAATAATAATAATAATAATAATAATAATAATAATAATAATAATAATAATAATAATAATAATAATAATAATAATAATAATAATAATAATAATAATAATAATAATAATAATAATAATAATAATAATAATAATAATAATAATAATAATAATAATATAATAATAATAATAATAATAATAATAATAATAATAATAATAATAATATTTTTTTTTTTTTTTTTTTTTTTTTTTTTTCCATTGGTTGAACGAATAAAATCTGCTGTCAGACCGCCGTCAGTTCGCTGGGCTCGGATATATCCGGGAACAGAGTACAGACGGTTGAGAGGGGTTCTAGATAAACTAGCAAACCTCTAAAATTACGCGATCCTCATGCCTGTCTAATGATAGCAAAAAAATGCAGTCACTGGACGTGCAAGAGATTCTCCAATCATCACTCACGGCGTTTGTTCCACCCCGGAAACTGTTTATCACATTACTTCAGGGTGGCACCCGCGTTCTAAGTCTTTTGGGACCTTTTCCTTCTGACTTCTTCTGTAAATATACAGATTTCCAATAATATAGATCTATGCCTAATAAGCAACATGATTTAAAAGGCTATCTTCTGCCTGGCGATCGGCTCTGTAAAGGGAGCATAAATCGATCGCATATATATGGTATGGTATGGACTGGCTCTGTAAAGGAGCAAAATCAGTCCATAATTTTCTCTTCAGTCTTGATTCTCCTGTTCTAAGATGGATCTTATGCCTCTTGTGGGGCTATCCTCTCTACCGCGTCTGACTCATACTAACATTCAATCTCGCGCTTATTTACAACGACACTATTCATACCACAGCTAAAGCTGGCGCTTTTGCTGCTATCTCAAACATTTCCTGGGTGCACGATTCGTTCTCGTCCTTAAGACGAGTCCTCGTCGTCACCCTCCGCACCCGAATCTATGGGACCGGCTACTGCCTCTAGGTTATGGTGAGGTATAAGCCTGACTCCCCGCTCCTCATTCGCACTTAGTTCGATTGCCCTATCTAAGAACGGTTTCTTCTTTCTTAGGACGCTTTCGACAAATAGTGCCATAGCGTCCCACTTTTCTTTGGCCGACAACATTTCACTGATAATGTTATCTGGCGTTAACGCTTCGAATATCCTCTCAACCTGGCGTCTTTCTTCGTTCCACTGATGGCAGACGAAAAACGTATGATACGCATCGTCGCGATCCGCGAAACAGAAGATGCAGCCCGGGCTCTGGGTCTTTCCCATTTTACTGAGATAAGCGCAGAAATACCCGTGGTTACTAAGGAACTGGGTGAGGTAATAGTTGACCTCCCCGTATCTTCTATCGACCCATGGAGCCAGCTCCCTAATGAGCACGTGTGTCCATCGGCCTTTCACCATCTGATTCCATGTTTTTTGCCAGGTTTCCATGGTCACCTGTCTTTCTTCTTTCTGAACGATTGCAGTTCCATCTTCTGTTTTCTTCCGTTCGTAGGTTCGCTTGCGTTCCATCGCCTGTAATTCGATCGGGATGATTCCTGCGATGACTAGCACCGCGGGTCCCGAGACAGTGCGATAGGCGCTGGTGACTCTAAGAGCCCCTCTCCTTTGAACAGAAGATAGTACGCTTCGGTGCGTCTCTTTTCTCATTTGGTTAGCCCATATTTCAGAGCCGTACAATAAGATGGACGTCGTGACTGTCATTAAAAGTCGTCGTTTGCTTGATTTCGGGCCGCTGGTATTGGCCATAAGACGACTTAACTGCAACGTTTTCTTTATCGCTTTATTAGCGACGTGTTTTAGGTGCGTCAAAAAAGTTAGTTTTGCATCTAGCTTTATGCCGAGATACGTCACCTCACTTCTTGTCTGCACCACGTTTGTGCCTACTGTCATGGGAAACTCGATGTTGATGTGTTTCCAAGTTAAGGGCACGATTTCTGTTTTGGCCATCGCTATTTCGAGACCATGCTTCACCATCCACTCGGAAATTCTTCTCATCGCCGTGTTTAGTATGTGCTGGGCAATGTTTTCGTTTTTCGCGGAGATGACTAAAGCGACATCATCAGCGTACGCAAACATTTTCACCCCATCCGGCATTGCAAGTCTGAGTAATGCATCGAACAGGATGTTCCAGAAGTCTGGGCCGAAGATCGAGCCCTGTGCCACGCCTGCGCTAAGGTCTTTTTCACGCCAGCCTTCTTCTGTTTCATAGCGGAGGATACGGTTTCTCAGATAGTCTCGTATCACTCGCATAAGGTATTCTGGTACATTAAACTCTTTCAACGCAGCAAGGAGGTCAGGCCATTTTGCTGAGTTGAAAGCGTTTTTCGTATCCAGCATGACTAGAAACGCAATAAGACGGGAATGATGGTTCCCAGTCCATCCTTCTTTTGCTACCTTTACTACTTCTTCTACTGCATTTACGGTAGACCGCTTTTTCCTGAAGCCGTACTGGTTGTCAGCGAGATCGCCAGCCGCCTGTACAGCTCCTTGTAATCGCGGTTTAAGCAGCCTCTCGTATAGCTTCCTGCTTCGTCCAACATGCAGAGTGGCCTGTGGGACGATGGATGCCGGGGATCACCTCCCTTTCCTTTGTTGATCAGCACAAGACGCGCAATCTTCCAGGGAGTGCTAAACACACCCGTCTGGAGGCACGCGTTGTACATGTTCAACAAGAGAGATGGCGCTTTCACCGCTATGCATTTAAGGACCTCGGATGGTATTCCGTCAGGCCCAGGTGCCTTATTGTTCTTCATCGTTCTTGCAGCTATCTGTAGCTCTCCGCTTGTAAAGAGCGGGATCTCTTCTGGTTCTCCTGTATTCTCCTGTTCTTCGAGTGGTGGATGCGTAGGGAACAAGTGGTTTACGATGTTCGCCATGGTCTCTTCTTCGAATGGCAACGTGGGGGCGGCGTTAAGCTTCTTGGTCACGATCTTGTAGGCCAAGCCCCACACCTCTCTGTTGACGTCTTCGCTCAGGTCTTTCCAGCATTGTGCTTTGCTTCGATTGATCTTCTTACGAAGCTTTTTATGCACGTCTCTGTATTGCGCAGACAAAAGATCTGCTGCTGGTGAGTTCTTCTTTCTTGCTCTCTGTGATGATCTTCTGAGACTAAGAGCTTCTGACCTCGTTCTAGCGATTTCGTCATTCCACCAATACGCTGGACGCTTATGATGTCGCGATCCCTTGCGCGGCATAGATGCATCACAGGCTCTGTGAATGAGACTCATCGTCTCTTTTACGAGAACCTCTGCAGCGTCGGCGTTTCCGGTGGCAGTTGTCGCGTCCGGTAGATAGTCTGATCCTTGCTGCAGTACTTGGACAAGTTTCTCAGAGTCCAGCTTGGCAACGTTCCATCTGACTGGTCTAGCGACATTTCGCCTCGATGATTGGGATCCATCATGGATTTGAAATGTGATGTACTGGTGGTCACTTCCATTGTATGTCTCCAGCACCTTCCAATCTGACACTTTACGTGAAAGATTTTCTGATGCGAAGGATACGTCAGGAATCGTACCGCTAGCTCCTCGTCTGAATGTTGGAGTGCTTCCGGTGTTTAGCACTGTTAGGCCGAGTCTGTCTGCCATCTCCATGATGTATCCTCCTCTGCTGTCCTGCAGTGGCATTCCCCACTCTAACGCTTTCGCGTTAAAGTCTCCTGCGACGACGACGTCACCTTCCATTCTTCGGACAGAGTCTTCCAGCAGATCCAGACGGCGCCTAAACGTGTCTGCTGTTGAGTTTGGTGTAAAATAACAGCTCACGTATGTAACGTTTCTGCTTTTAACCCATACGAAGCCTTCTTCAGCTCCATTTGCGTCTTCTCTGATGGTCTTTGGGTCTACGTAAATCGCAGCAGTGCCAAGCTTGTCTCTAAACCAGGTCTTAACGGTCCAGTTTGTGTACTGCTCGCTTATCAAGAGCACATCAGCCTTTGTTTCGAATTTGATTTGGGTCAAAAGGCTGTTGGCTAGGTCGCTTCTGTGTAAGTTGGCTTGGAGGACCGTTACGCGGCCCATCATTAGCGTTGCCTTTTGAATCGGTCTAGGGTCTCGCGAAAGACTTTGCACTGACCTGACCCAGGGATATGTTTTCGCTCTGCAGGTTCTACTTCGCGCTCAGTACATAGTATGCACTGAGTGTCAGTAGCCTTACAGGCCGATCCCTTATGGCCATCTTTGCCACACTTGTAGCACATCTTGCTACGGTCAGGTCCTCGGCAGTCACGCGCCTGATGACCGTAGTTCAGGCACCTGAAACAGCGCTGAACCCGTTGCCAACTTCTGATACGGCAGTTAGTGTAGCCGATTTTTACTCTGGTTTGAGAGAGCAGGAACGATGCCTGGTCTTGTTTCATCTCTACGATGGCCAAGCGAAGCTCTCTGCTGTTGGGGTTCGTCAGCGAGACGCTAAACTCGCCCAGGTCCTTATTTGCTTGTGTGAAAACAGCTTTTACTGCTGTCTTCACTTCATCCACCGTTGCGAGGCAGTCTATATCTCTGATTTCGACTGCTTCTTTGGGATGATCTCCTTAATTTTGCCTGTTCCACCAACCGTTCTTTTCAAAAAGTCACTGAAGGTCTCAAGTTCCTTGGTGTTGCCCAACTCAATCAGGACATCTCCGGTCCTGGTTTTTCTGATCCCTTTGATGTTACTTGTCGGGCTGTTCTGGATGAGCTCCTGTCGGATGTTCTGCAGGACCTCACTGTAAGTCTTACCTTCTTCTGGTCTTATAAGGACGGCGGCAGAACGCTTCTTCGTCTTTCTCCTCCTTTTCTTCTTCTTTTTGGCAGCTGCTGTGCAGGCTGCTCCGTCACTTTTGCCGATGTTCTGGCCGTTGGTGGTTTGGAGTTAGGCTGCTGTGATCGCTGCTGTTGTTGTTGCGTTTGTTGCCGCTGCTGCTGTGTTTGTTGTTCCAGCTGCAGCTTCTTTTGTTTCTTTGCAGCCTTAACATCCTTGCGACTTTGGACAGTCACAAAAGAGTCGTCTGCGTCTTCCTCAGCTCTGCCCTTCTTAAGAAGAGCTCGCGGATCAGAATTGTTTCCTGATTCCAGCGAGTCTTCTTCTCTGGGCCGCTTAGCTGCAGCGCTTGCCTGAAGCGTCTCGGTCACTTCCATCTGTTCAGTGACCGTTCTTGCTTCGCGCAAGCGAAAACTCCCTTTTTCAGAGCTTCTACGTGCTCAATCAATTCTGGCAGGTTATCTTTCACTTTCGAGTTCATGTTAGGCATGGACCTAACAGCTGCCTGCATGAGCAAAAAGATCTCATTCATTCTTTGAGATCTTTCTTCAATTGTCAAGCAGGTGATCTCTATCCCTGTATTCTTTAGGGGATCAGCCTGCGACATCTGGCCTTCGGTATTGTTTTGGCTATTACTAGCCGCTCCTGATTGGTTTTTGTTTTGTGTTGTAGAATTTACCATATTAAAACGTGTACTTGGTTTTAAGACGGTTCGCCCATCATGGGAGCTCCAGGCGCAGTGGAGCCACTATCCCCGCCTGTAAGGTGCCTAGTTAAGGATGCCGCAGCCGAGAAGCGGTTGTCGGGTGGTCAACCCTAGCGACATCGAGTGATTCTAGGAAAGATGTTGCAGGTTAGGCCCGCGCCATATTGATGCTAAAGGTTTTACGTCATCCGTAT
>JAFFSR010000044.1:2157500-2160773 GCA_017163975.1 Anastatus disparis | reverse complement strand
AGCCTGAAGTTTAGGGCCAGGCGCAGCACGGTACTGACGTCGCCCACTCAATACGGATGACGTAAAACCTTTAGCATCAACATGGCGCGGGCCTAACCCGTAAACATCTCTTATTTAGAATCACTCGGTGTTGCTAGGGTTGACCACCCGAAAACCGCTTCTCGGCTGCGGCATCTTTAATTAGGGCACCTCACAGGCGGGGATAGTGGCTCCACTGCGCCTGGAGCTCCCATGATGGGCGAACCGTCTTAAGCCAAGTATACGTTTTATTATGTTTAATTCTTCAACAACACAAACCAAAAACCAACCAGAAGCGGCTAGCAATAGCTCAAAAAATAACGAAGGCCAGTTTTCGCAGGCTGATCCCCAAAAGAAGTCAGGGTAGAGAGCGCCTGCCTAACAATGGAAGAAAGATCTCAGAGGATGAATGAGATCTTTGCGCTCTTCAGAGAAGCTCTTAGGTCGATGCCTAACATTCATAAAGATGTTAAGAATAATCTACCAGAGCTTATCGATCATGTGGATGCCCTTAAGACGGAGCATCTCCTCTTGCTTCAGGCGAGAACGGTCACTGAACAGATGGAGGTGACCGAGACGCTCGAAGCAAGCTCCTCAGCCAAGCGGACTTTAGAGGATGCCTCGCTCGATTCTGGCAGCAATGCTGAATCGCAAGCATTAAAAAAGAACCGCCCTGAGAGTCTGGATGATCCGTTTGAGGTCGTCCAAAATAGAAAGAAGAAGACGGCTACAAAAATCTAGTTCAGAACCGCAACGCAGCAGCAGCAACAACAACAACAGCAGCAGCAGCGCCAACAGCAGCAGAAACAACAACAGCAGCACCAGCGACAACAACAGCAAAACGGCAGCAGCAGCCGCAGCAGCCCAAGAACAACAGCAACAGTCCACCAGCGGCCAGAACATCGGCCATCGAGACACAGCAGCCTGCCCAGCAGCTGTTGAAAAAGAAGAAGAAAGAGGAGGAGGAAGACAAAAAGAGGTCTGCCGCCGTCCTCATAAAACCAGAAGAGGGAAAAACCTACAGCGACGTCCTGCAGAGCATCAGGCAGGATTTAATCGCTGAGAGTCCAACGACCAACATCAGAGGGATAAGGAAAACCAGGGCCGGAGATGTCCTGATCGAGTTGGGCTCAACTAAGGGTTTAGAGACCTTTAGTGCTTTCCTTAAGAGGACGGTGGGCGAAACGGGCAACGTCAAGAGAGATGCCCCTAAAAGAAACGGTCGAGATCAGAGACATCGACTGTCTAGCTTCAGCAGAAGAAGTAGAGGCCGCTGTAAAAGCTGCTTTAACCGAAGGCCAACAGGAAGTAGGGGAGTTTAGTGTTTCGCTGACCAACCCTAACAGCAGAGAGCTCCGCTTGGCCATTGTAGAGATGGAACAAGACCAAGCGGCGTTCCTGCTCTCAAGAACCAGGATAAAGATCGGCTATACCAGCTGCCGTATCAGAAGTTGGCAAAGGGTTCAGCGCTGTTTTAGGTGCCTGAACTACGGTCACCAGGCGCGTGACTGCC
This sequence comes from Anastatus disparis, assembly GCA_017163975.1. Lineage (NCBI taxonomy): Eukaryota > Metazoa > Arthropoda > Insecta > Hymenoptera > Eupelmidae > Anastatus > Anastatus disparis. The sequence goes on along the minus strand of JAFFSR010000044.1, from coordinate 2,159,242 downwards.
GAGGACCTGACCGTAGCAAGATGTGCTACAAGTGTGGAAAAGAGGGCCACAAGGGATCGGCCTGCAAGGCTGCTGATGCTCAGTGCATACTATGTACCGAGCGGGAAGTAGACCCTGCGGAACGAAAACACATCCCTGGATCAGGTCAGTGCAGAGTCTTCCGCGAGACACTGAACCGATTTAAACAAAAACGTTAATGATGGGCCGCATAACGGTCCTTCAAGCCAACTTACATAGAAGTGACGTAGCTAACAGCCTTTTGACTCAAATCAAATTTGAGACAAATGCCGATGTGCTACTGATAAGCGAGCAGTACACAAACTGGACCGTTAAGACCTGGTTTAGAGACAAGCTTGGCACTGCTGCGATTTACGTAGACCCAAAGACCATCAGAGAAGACGCAAATGGAGCTGAAGAAGGCTTCGTATGGGTTAAAAGCAGAAACGTTACATACGTGAGCTGTTATTTTACACCAAACTCAACAGCAGACACGTTTAGGCGCCGTCTGGATCTGCTGGAAGACTCTGTCCGAAGAATGGAAGGTGACGTCGTCGTCGCAGGAGACTTTAACGCGAAAGCGTTAGAGTGGGGAATGCCACTGCAGGACAGCAGAGGAGGATACATCATGGAGATGGCAGACAGACTCGGCCTAACAGTGCTAAACACCGGAAGCACTCCAACATTCAGACGAGGAGCTAGCGGTACGATTCCTGACGTATCCTTCGCATCAGAAAATCTTTCACGTAAAGTGTCAGATTGGAAGGTGCTGGAGACATACAATGGAAGTGACCACCAGTACATCACATTTCAAATCCATGATGGATCCCAATCATCGAGGCGAAATGTCGCTAGACCAGTCAGATGGAACGTTGCCAAGCTGGACTCTGAGAAACTTGTCCAAGTACTGCAGCAAGGATCAGACTATCTACCGGACGCGACAACTGCCACCGTAAACGCCGACGCTGCAGAGGTTCTCGTAAAAGAGACGATGAGTCTCATTCACAGAGCCTGTGATGCATCTATGCCGCGCAAGGGATCGCGACATCATAAGCGTCCAGCGTATTGGTGGAATGACGAAATCGCTAGAACGAGGTCAGAAGCTCTTAGTCTCAGAAGATCATCACAGAGAGCAAGAAAGAAGAACTCACCAGCAGCAGATCTTTTGTCTGCGCAATACAGAGACGTGCATAAAAAGCTTCGTAAAAGATCAATCGAAGCAAAGCACAATGCTGGAAAGACCTGAGCGAAGACGTCAACAGAGAGGTGTGGGGCTTGGCCTGCAAGATCGTGACCAAGAAGCTTAACGCCGCCCCCACGTTGCCATTCGAAGAAGAGACCATGGCGAACATCGTAAACCACTTGTTCCCTACGCATCCACCACTCGAAGAACAGGAGAATACAGGAGAACCAGAAGAGATCCCGCTCTTTACAAGCGGAGAGCTACAGATAGCTGCAAGAACGATGAAGAACAATAAGGCACCTGGGCCTGACGGAATACCATCCGAGGTCCTTAAATGCATAGCGGTGAAAGCGCCATCTCTCTTGTTGAACATGTACAACGCGTGCCTCCAGACGGGTGTGTTTAGCACTCCCTGGAAGATTGCGCGTCTTGTGCTGATCAACAAAGGAAAGGGAGGTGATCCCCGGCATCCATCGTCCCACAGGCCACTCTGCATGTTGGACGAAGCAGGGAAGCTATACGAGAGGCTGCTTAAACCGCGATTACAAGGAGCTGTACAGGC